>CM023453.1:114580262-114769506 GCA_013339765.2 Haemaphysalis longicornis
ATTTTGTTTCTGGTCCGACGCCGGTCGTCCACTGTATGATTTTGCATGCCCTAAAACTTTTGCGGGCGGGGCCGCAATTTCCTTCTCACCTTCAGTTATTTATTTACAGCAATTTCTTTTCTTCCACAAATTTTAGCGATGCGCTGCTAAGCGTTCTCGACATTCTTCAGTTTCCTTGTGCCGCAGAAACCTGTTTTCTACAGCCACACTCGTTTCCCTGGCGTTCGCATTTCTGCCGTTCAGTGGTGCTGTTAGAACCAGAAGTTAATCCTTAAATGTTGCTGCATCTTTTTTGCATAGGACAACACTGAAGACATCTCTTCGGTGCAATCTGGCAAACTGTATTCACCTTAGGTCTGTCATCAATATTCAGTGTTCGAACTGCTACTAGTATAATAAACAAGTTTGTAGAAGGTTGCCTTGGAGTCACCGTAAACTCACTGTCAGTTTCTTTATTTTGGATTTGCGATTGCCTTAGAACAATCTGCATTTGAAGTTTCTTTTGCCAAACGAAGTGCTTAGAGGGAACACAGATGGCAGTTCTAAATGCGAACTCCAATTATAAAACGGACGATCATGTTGGCATTAGGAGGACTAATTAAAGTTCTCTACATCCATCCTGGCGCATTCCACGTACGTTAGTTCAATCAAACGAGAAAACTTTTTTTGACCAGCGGACAAAATCGGTCAAGTTTTATTACAGCACTGACAATGGCTGAACGCAGCCAAAGAAAGAAAATTCAGCGAGGGCTGAAATCTCTTCTACCCCATTTTCGACCCTAGCCACATAGGGATGCCAGGCAGCCGGGGGGAAGCGCTCTCTCCTGGTCGCCAGTTGCAACTGCAGCTCTTTCACTGGCTTCGGTGTCAGCTCTAGAATGGGCAGCAGGCTCCACTGGTGTTCCTGAACACAATTAGAGAGAAAACAAATCAGAAGAAAAAAACTGTGCTGGGTGCGCTGAACAAGCAACGACTTTCTACCGCAAAAATTCGTCGAGCTCACTAAAATGTACAGCCGTCACCGTGCGATACAAAAATGGTGTACATGCCATATGTAATTTACAGTTGCGTAAGAAAAATGGCTACTCTACTGCATTAACATATTTGATAGTTTTTTTGATATTTGATAGTTTTAGGAGACCTGGGAAATACAAGTTTTTTTTATTTCTAGAGCACTCTACCGCACTCAGTTACAACACGAGGCAGGAATGTTCTCCAAAAATATCTCAGGGCAAGAACAGTGCGTGCTTTATATCTATCAAGTGTTAATGTAAAAATAGGCAAGAGGAATTTCGTTCAGAAAAAGCAACATGTATATAATCTTTATTGTAAACGTCAACCTTTTACAAATAGGTTGGGACTACGGCTAGTATTGTCAAGACTCGAAATTATGCTTTTCGGTAAAAATATATATAGAGACCACGCAGTAACGCAGCCTTACTGCGGTAAAATACTGCCCTTAAATACATTTTCGGGAAAGAGCAATGTACAATCTACATTCATTAAAATTTGTTGCGTAGCTGTGGATAGTTGGTGGCAATTTGTAAGTCTTTCTTTTGTAAATATTGATTTCTAACATGGCCATCTACGAACGAACTGCTAGGAAATTCTGCCCTTCTCACCGCACTAAAGAGCAACAAGTAAAGTATTTTTAATATGCAAATCAAAAGGCTCCCTCTTCCCACAATATTCAAGGCAGGCAACCCTTTTGATTTTTATCCGGCAAAGAACAAAGGAATGTGTACTGAGAGGAAGGTGACGTACCTCGAGCCATATTTTCACTGTCCATGTCATAACAAATGTGCAAGTTACCTTCAGCTACTGTAGAAGTAAAAGCTAATTGTTAACCGTACTACACATGTATTTTTTGCTTGTCCCTTTCTGTGCTAGCGTGTGGTTGACAACGTAAAGACATTCAATAATGATTTCGCACTCATACAACGAAGCATCGGATTAAAGGCATTACGTTTTATTGAACGCCTTCTTACCCGAGACAATCAGAAGACCCGAAATTGCCAAAACAAGAAGGACAAGTTGCAGTTTCATGTTGATGATCTTGGACTTCTGCAAGGCGTAAAAACACTTTTAGTGTGACGACAAAATAAGCGTACATTGTTGGCATCGTTGGAGGACTGTGCTTTTTAAAGCTTACACTGGTTACTTCTACGCAAAAATAACCCAAGAAGTAAAAGATGAAATCCAGAAGAACGTCCTACACTATCGACTTGGTTTTCAGGATGCACCTCCTAGAATCGTTTTATCAGGGTTTTAACCCGCTACAAACGGACCAAATACTCTGTTGGGTGAAACATTTTTTTCAAATTAAGGTCCCTGCGAAAACGGGACTGCCTAAAATAAAATGAACATGTTTTTGCGGACCGTAATAGGCGACGGCTCACTTTCGCTAAATTGTGGAAATTCGTCGACTTCAAGAAAAATTCCCATACGTGATCGTTTTGTCCTCACCGGGCATTCCACAGTGTTAACCGTTTGCCTGTGTCTGTCCATTTCTATTCATTGTTAACTTTAAAGAAAATCTTTCTACCTCTACAAGCCAACGGTTATTTCATGGCATGCCGGACAAGAAACTCCCAGCGCGGCTGGGGGGGGGGGGACGGGCGGAGCCGCTTTTCACTCACGGTGCACAGTGTAGACGGCGCGGCGATAGGGCGCTATTACCCAGCGATCCCCGTGCTCACCCCTGCGTGCGCGTCAGCGGTACCCTTCCGCCGGCTTTGTCGTCTGCTTTAGCAAGGGTATAGGGCCTGTTTTGGCGCAGCAGCGCGTCCATGTGCGCGCTTACTTCATGCAGGCCTGATTAAACTTGTTCGACAGCACCTTTGGGTAATCCGGACCCGATGGCATGAAGTGGTGGTACGGCAAAATACGTTAGGGATTGGTTTGCAGTGCGGGAAAACAAATTGTGAGGCACTTACAGCCATATGGCCGCTAGAGAAACGGCCATTTGCGCACTGCTTGTCGAATGGGACTGCGTTTTCTAAATTCCTAAATACCAATTCGTTGTTTTTAACAGTATTACAAAAGATGAATTGAGCAACTGGTCTGATAAAAGCGATTACAAAGGTTCCGTCAGCTTTCTCGCAATTCTCAAACTTACGAAGATAGTTTAAATCTGTATAAATGGGAATCAGTAACTCACATGCCGGATTGTTTTGTTGTCTGCGCTTGTGTCGCGCGTGGTGTAGCCCCGAGCTAGCACATCAAAATGGCTAAGTTCCGCGTCTCACCCTTCGAAACACGCTGCTCTCCGTTTTCTTTCTTCAGCGCACCGCCGTGCTAAAGCAGCGGTGTCCGCCCGCCGAGTCCGACCGTAGCCGACGCTGCTGCGTTCGAGACGGCGCCCCGCGAATCCCGGCTAAGGGCTGGCAGAATCTCTGTTTTCACTTTTTCAGAGCCACGTGTGTGAATTCAAGTGACGTCGCATGTAGAATTGTTGTGGGGGTTCGTTCACAGCACAATTTCCAACCACCTTCACGGTGTGTTCTGGAGGCAATTTGTTTTACGCTGCGTTAACATCTTCTCGGCAAGAAGACCATGAAGTAAATTTATATACAGGTAAACTCCGGTTATATGTGGCTGGATTATGCGACAATCGGGTTTTACGACTGACAAATCGAGTCGCGGCGATGTCGCCGTAAAATAAATGCTTAAAAACCTGGTTTATCCCAGGCGATTTCATGCCTGACCCCCGCTATCAGATGACCCGCGTGAAGAGCGCGACCGACCGGCAGACGAAATGAAAGTGCTTCGGGCCTGTTCCCCAGACCTTAAGCCCGCTTATTCGCTCCTCTCCGGCATAGTTTTTTTTCTCTGTCTCGTCTTTTGTTTCTCTCCCTCTAGCAGCCGCCTGCTTCTCTGCAGATTCGCTTTTCCCCACTCGCCACTGATGTCGCGTCTTGTTGCGCAACGGTCGCTGATGCAGTGTTCAGGTGTTCATTTCTCCCCACTCAGCAGTGAATCGCCCGAGGTTACGCTGACAGGCTTCACGCTTCGGATCCACTTGTTTGTCGTGATCGCATGTGGCATGGTTCGCACTGGCTAGCGGGAAATCATTCATTGGTTTATTTTAGTACAGTGGCATTTGCACCTGCCATCCATCACTTTTTTTCGCATTCAAATTTGGCGATTTTGGTTTCCGAACTCTGCAAAGCTGTAATTTGAGTTTCAATTGAAGTTTTTTGAAGATACTCGCGGGAAACTGAGTTTAAAGGTGTAACTGTTGTTGTTCGGAGTTTACGACGCCCGGATTTTATGACGCTTTTTCACTGCCTTGAGAAAGTCGTATAATCGGGGTTTTACTGCATAAATGCCCTGAATAGCGACTTCTTGTTTCGACTGTGCCCGGTCTATGCGATTATTTTCCAAATCTTTGGTAGCATGCTTGCTCGGCGATTTACGTTATTCCATGACAAAAAGAAAAGCGACCTGGATAGGAAGCAGTGAATTCGGTTTGTATTTTATGGCGAAATCCTTCATGCACCATACTATTTATCTACGCATGACCCATGATCAAAAAAATCTGTACGTTGTGGTTGAGTCTTGCAGCACCCAAAGAGTGCCCCAACCTCCCTTTGGTTGCAACCCGTTACATGTACACGGAGGGGTATGTTGGTCAACACTTACAAGATGTACTTTTTGTGTTTGCGCCGAGTCACCATGCTCACACGGTTTTACATACCCCGGAAGCAGGACACACCCCATGAGTCTTGTCGAAGTCTTACAACTGGGCTATGTTCCTAGCTCTTTGGATTGCACCCTTGGATCGGCATGCACCTGTACACTCCCCCCACACTTTGGATTGCGAGTACGGTGGGGCAACCGTACGCACGATACAGAAACCATACTAATTTGGCAAACTGACAATTCTACGTTAAGCGCTATTTTAAGTGTGCATGGTTCGTTATTTATGTACTTTTGTAAGTTTTTCACTGCTTTGTTTACTCTGGTGCATTGTATGTTGCAATTGTATTTACGTCGGCGCCTTTGCGGGCACTCCGGCATTTAAACATTAGGACCTGAAGTACTAAATTTTCTGTTGTCGCTCGGCCTACCGCACATTGTATTTTAATACTATTTTAGTGGGCGATCAGGCGGCTGTAAATAAATCGTTTAACAATGCGTAAAACTGTCGAAGTGAATTTCAAACTCTTTGTCGCTGCCTGACGACAGCAGATGCAGGAGACCGCAATGCGCTCGTATGTCTGCTTGGGCGCAAAACGCCAGAGAAAACGCTGAATGTGTTTATTAAAGCAAACTTTTGATGTGTTTTTACAATAAAGGATTGCTTAATGCAACTCGCCACGAACACATACGGGCCCAGAGCTCTGGAGTTAACCTCGAACAGCGCAGAGAGATTCACGTGACCGCGTCAATTCGGAAAGTCGGGCCGTCCCGCATAGCGATGCAACGTCTAGGCATGTTGTGCAGTTCATTTTATCACCAACAGATAGCGCCACTGTAGGGAAATTTCATCGTACAGCGGCTATTTGATGCACGGGACATATGGGAAGTTTCGCCAATCCTATATGAAGGAACTCTTCGTTATGTTACTGACTGAGAAAAAGCGCGTTTTGAGTCTGCGTCCATAGAACAACTCGTAAACCTCCCATTTATTACGACGCATTTCGTGAGGCGTGGCTGTTGCCGTTGCCGTCAGGAACGACGAAGAAATTCTCAGCTAAATCCAAAACATTTTTAGCTATTGACTTTGACTCTGATAGCCCGAAAATTTCCCTGTGTTAGAACCTGTATTGCAGGTTTTGCAGCAATTATCTCCTTGAATTACAACTGCCGTAGATGCAGCATTGCAAGTGGTTGTGGCGAATTTCTATTGTTTGCAAACGCCATTTGTTTCCTATAGGCTTCCAAGCTATTGGCCACCCATCGGTACATCACTGAAAGATTTATTGGGCGCCAAGTGAACAGTGACAGGAAGTAGCGTCACACAAAAACCTTATCCGAGGCTGAGGCTCGGCCACGCAATAAAATTGGTCATAGGCTGACCGCAATCCGTAAACCTGACGTGTATAAACACGCCGGTTTGCGGGGTGAACAGGCCACAAAGCTACAAAAAGTAGTTACAAAGAGGGCGCAGCACCGCGTCACGAAACAAAGCCTGTACGAACCAGAAGGCAGCGTATTCAAATTTTCGTGTGCGATTGTGTTACACGTATTGTAGGCATGAGTCATTTGTGCGTGCTAACGCAACGGTGTCCGGCGGGCTACTTGCAACGTGCACGTCCGCGCTACTTTTGCCACCGCGGTTTCGGAGATGTCCTTACGCGTCGCAGCGACGGCTGCGTTTGTATTGTTGCTGAAACGGCCGTATCACTTGTGTAGGTGTGTTTTAGTGTCGGTTACAGTGTTTGAAGGATATCTACGTGATGGAATAGCGCCGTTCTCCTACTGCGGCCAGCCGCTTAAAACATGAGTCACCATTTACTTTTTCAGAGCCTGTTTCGGGTATAGCTTGCGCTGGTTCTCGCCTAAACTTGAGCTGTGTTTTTAATGGTTCACACGCTTGAGTGGTGCGTAGTGTTGGTGGTTCTAGCCAAGAATTCAGCGGTCACGTAGACGTGCTTCGATGTGTGTGACGCCAGTTCTAGCTAACCGGTTTCCGGCTTTGTGTTTCCGAGCAAGCTGCCGTGCTCACACTGCAGGCTCACGACGTCCAGCTTGCGTTGAAGACGTGTGCAGTATGAGTTATGGCTGTATTAAACTGGTGTCATTAAACGCTAGCTATAAATGAAGCTTTAGTTTTGTTATTTTCGTGAGCTACGTAGAGATATTGCCAAGCGACAAAGTAATTACAATACTGCTGGGCTTCTACGTCGGTCTCATTGGATCTGGGGCTTCTGCGAGGAAGAAGAGCGACAGAGACAGCAACACCATGACCAGTTTTATAGCCAATGAGTTACGTTTCTAGAGTCGCTCGGAATTCTCGCTTTATTCGGCTGCGCCCTAAAAGTGTAACGCATTGAACGGCCACAGGGCTCCCCTGCCAGCTCCAGGCTGGAAAATATGTCTTCCGAAAAACATGTAAACGTTCGTGTGTTCTCAACCCAACGTGTAGGGCATTACCTAGCATTTTCTCATCCCGCGTTGTAGGAAAACAAAACTTTAGCAAATAAAACGTTGAAGGCGCATTTCTCTGTTGCGATTCATTTTGTGTGGCACAACAAAATTACACGGAACCGCTGGAGTGATGCTTTCCCTCTTGTACTTTATATACAGGGTGATCAAAGTTAAGTCGATAGGTTTTTTTTAATTAGGCGCTTAGCTTTACGTGAAGACCCGCACAGCGTGGGAGGGAGGAGCTTTGCGCCAGCCTTCACTGTCTAGCATGTGTAATCATGCGAACGGTAATTAGACGGCGCAGTTCAATATCTCGAAGTACGGATGCGCTAGAGGAATTCTGCCAAATGAAACTGCGTAGAAACACGATTGCGCCTAACTTTTCAATACAAACATGCCTGCTTACTACAGGCACTCAAAAGATAAATATTCAATTTTAGTTAATTGCGGCACTGATATCCATAGTTAGCACCTCAGTTTGTGTCCCCCTGGGCGCACAACCTCACTGTTGAGGTAGTGTTCATGTGCAGCCAACCGAGTAATAAAAAAAACTGTCGACTTAACTTTGATCATCCTGAATTAGCTTCAACGACTGCCATACCATGAAGCACATTTAAATGGAAATTCCGCACTGTTTTCTTAAAAACAAGCCAAGTAACTGCTGTCGTAAAGCACAGCATTGAATAATAAATAGCAGTAAGTGCACCACATTTTTTGTTTGGGAACGACTGTTAACAACTAAACTTTCTGGGCTGAGTATTTTGCACAAGTACGTTCGTAAAGGAGAGTTCTAGGTACTGCATTCAGCATTCAGCGAACATTTAGCATTGTCTAGAAGATTTTATTTACATAACACAGGCGTTACAACGTAAAGGTATTTCCCGTGGACAAGTAGCTTATGCACCAGAGAGAACAACTCTTCCAACATGGGCTGTTCTACAGTAGTATTGTTGAAATGCTTATTGTGATCTAGGCAGATCGGCGCGTTACCGAGGAAGAAGGTCTTCTTTACATTTACCTGAATTCTTTTCTTTGTACGCGTACTTTAAAGATTGTTTGCAGCTTTATGAACCTTTTTCATTTTTTGTGTACTATTTCCCTTGCCTTTTCTTTCATAAAAGTTGCTATTCTCGCTCACTCTGTCATGTTCAAGATTTTGTTGAACAATTCTTTTTTTTCTTACCATTTCAGACATCTTACTGTGTAAATTATTGTGTGATATGTACATAATCAAAATGTAAGCAAAGTAAGCGGGCGTGCTATGGTGCTCCTTGAACGTCTTCAACTCAAATAATTGAAAATTTTGTTGCGGAATTTGTTCAGTGCACACAATATTGTTATGAGCGGCGCATATTCTATACGTTTCCATGTAGTCTTATTTATTTTTTATATCTCTCACTGTAAAAAAATATTTTATACGTACCTATTATTTTTTTCTGTATAAAGGCATGTATAAAGCAGAAATCGGGAAGGAAGGCAACTCAAAGAATAGGCATTGGCCATAAGGACTGGCCAGAAAGCCAGACATTTGCCTGAAAATAGCATGGCGTCGACGCATAGGCTTTATCATGGCGACATTGTTTGTCATGCATTGTCCAATATTGGCCTTCCAGAGCTTCGCCATTTGTTGGCTTGTCACCTTTTCCAAACACCAGGGAATATTGGCAGCCGATGCATTGCCATGCTCGGACACACTGGCCACATATGATTTGTCATGCTTTGGCTAATCAATTTCTGTTGCTTAGAATAGCGTAAAAGGAACACTTCAACAAATTTGTCGCGGAATATCTATATAATAGATTCCACAGCCTGATTGCGTATATTTTCGATTGACGTTCAACGAAAGTGCGGGAGATCAGTTTTTCTGCAGCATGCGGAAAACGGGAGAGCACACTGCACCGTTCTGGGCAACTGCGCCCGCATCTTCGGGTACGTGTGCCTGGTTTACAATCTGTTTCGCAGCTGAGCTGTTTATAGCTCGGGGGCCGCTTCTTTAGTGTCCGTAAACGAATATCGGGCAGCTACAAGAATGCTTTCCTAAAAGCCGGCTTTATTGCAAATGCTAAACAGGAAATGGCCGTAACTCTTGCTTTACCTTAGGTTTGTCAAAAACTGGCTGCTCTGAGCACTACATTATTACTTTGAGTTTAATTTAGACTTCGTTACTAGCTGGTCAAAGCGAAGTTGTCAACGTCACATAATTTCCGTCGGCTGTCCTCACCTTTGCACTGACGGCAGGAGCGCGGTTACGATAAAAGGGTATTAGTTTTTTTTTTCAACAAAAGTTTCCCACCATAAAATTTTATTTACGTGCTACCAGTGAAGTGTGAAGGTTGTGGAACTCTGGTCGGCTCCGAATACACGGGTTTATAAAAGAAGGAAAACGGAAAGGTTCGTGTTTTGTCTGCCAGGGTAAGATTGTGTTTTTAACAAGTTTTATTAAGTAATCACTACGCCATAGTCGCGACGATTCGTAATGATGAGAAACGTAAATATGTTTGTTTTCAAGACTATGTCTGCGATGTGCGCGTTATACAGGCATTTATGATCATCCACCTTTTGATCAGCCTTTATGTATATTACGATCAAACAGTTATATTGCTCCTAATTGTTATGCTGATACTGTTCCAGTAGCTGTAGAAACGACGGCACTTTAGGCGCTCATCTCCTTAGTAAGAGAAACTACGTTGCTATTACAAGCTGGCCATCTTACTACACCCCCCTACACACCAACGGCAGAAATACGCACTGGAACAAGGAAGAAAAGCTTCGAACGAGAATGTAATTGAGTCATACACATTACCTCTGAAGCTTGAATGAAGGCAGGATGCACGTTCTTGGCTCTCCTCTGGGTGTTCAGTGGATCGTTGAACGATTCCTAATATGTAGGTGGACGGATCACAAGCGCTTCTTATATGCGCTCCAACGCACCCTAGAACAATGTCCAATCTGGCATATAATGAGAGGACAAAATACCGGAAAGTGTAAAGTGCCGAAATGATACCTCGCTTCGAATTTAATGGACGCAAACCATCGTAAAAGCACATATTATTAGTATATACGTCGGTCACCATTTTAGTTCGACAGGAACTCTAAACATCCCTCTCTTTACCTCGTTACCTTGCGCCAATAACTCTGCAGCTGTTTTTCCTGCTTGCAGAGCAATCCCTTCCGCTAAATCTCATTTTTTACCGCTTGCGGATACAACTGTAATTATGCCGACCTTAACGCCTCATAATGCTTCAAGTTCCATAGCGCTGTAAGCTTAACAAGTCGTAAAATGATACTGGTCGCTGCAATTGCCGCCATATTATACACACTGGTGACTGGGTATGAGGTCAAGAAACAGCCCCGCTTGCGCTTTGCTTTCAAAAGGTTCAATGCAGACGTAAAAAAGCACACCGGCCCCGTATACGCCGGACATCAGTCCAATTCAGCGGAAACAGCGGATTGAGTCTACGCAATTTTTCTTTTGCTTCGTGTGCACTCTTCTTGTTTTTTCACAATATTTCAGCATGCTCTCGGATGCACTCGTGAAATTATAGTGGTCTATCAAGCAGAAAATGCTTGCCCTTTAGCAGCACGTTAATTTTAATAAAAAAACAGAATAAGAATACTGCCCATCAAGGCCGCGATCATAGCTCATTCGAATGGTTCTCGAATTCATGCAATTGAACACTCATTATTCCTCATGAATCAAACGTTGGTGTGGCGTAGATTTAGCAATTGCTACCCGCGGGATAGACTAACTCTGCTCCGTTGTGTTCGTGAAAACATGGAAGTATTCTTGCATGCTTAAAATGTGATCCTTTAAGGGGCAGCCGCTACTGCAATTAATCCGATATATCCCACTTATTGAGCTCCGCACACCACGTTGAATGCCACAGCAGCAGATTACGAACACTATTTTGCCTCATTGAAACTGCACCGTGCATGGTGCTTTCCGGCTCCCTGCCGAAGCAGCATTCTGAAAAAAAGGAGATGGTTGATGGCAACCGACGTTTAAAGCGACGGCGTTCGAGCAGTGCGTCTACTTTTGGAGATATAACCATTGTCAGCTACATATTGCCTCTCTTTAACGAGCTGTGAATCGAATGCAATCTCGACTTTGGGAAGATAGCTGGTTCTATAAACGCAAAACATGGGTTTTGGTGTTTTCCTAGAGAACAAAATAATCATACATAAAGTCCACATCCTCGCGCAGTAAACACAGGCGTTACAAAGTACAAGATAGGCTTTGCCCACCTCCCAAAGGAACACCTCCAGGTTCAGTAATCTCCCCCCTCTTCTTCAATACCGCTCTACTCAAGCTCTCACCTGTCCTTCAAGCCATTATTGGTCTCCCCCATGCCCTTTACCGCTGCCGATGTAACCCTTTGGACCACTATTGGAGCATCTGTCACACAAGGTACACTCCAACAAGCCATCGATATCATCTTGACATATCTCCGGCCTCGAGGCCTCACTTGTGCCACCAGCAAGTCAGCACTTCCGAATCCTCCCCTCTTGCGCTTGTGGGCGACAACCACAGCCTGATCTTGCAGCAGCAATCGACTGTATAACTATTCCTAAAGCAAACAACCTTCGAACACTCGAAGTCCGATTCCCTTAAGATGGCTCTGGCGCTGCACTCCTTCCCCAGCTACAAGCTACTGTCACCCAACCAACCCATTCCCATCAAATATATTACTAACCAACGCCGATGCCTCAAAAAAGTTGATAACATTTTTATTATATTGTTACGAGAGGGACAGATGGTTGCTAAACGAATACTCGTTTTAATCAGTATAGAGCCCACACACAGTAGCGAGCAAGCAGGCAGAACGTCTTCTTCCTATAACCAGGTTCCTGGCTCCGCCTAGTGGACCTGGCGGTTTCTCAGTAGTCGGCGCATACCCTTGTGGGGATAATTACCGCTCATAGTGTGGCACTATCCCTCTCCTTCAAAAAGCATCGACTCAATGCGAAAGAAAAGCGTAAACAATAAAAAGGAAGCCTCTAAACACAACACAATTGCTAGTATAGTTCCGACAGTCCTCCACACTCATGGAGGCGTCTTTGGAATCCTCCAGGAGTGAGATTGCAACTTGAAGTCCATCAAGTCCATTGAATGGGCATTGGCACTCAACGTGAGTGCTACAGCTTCATCGTGGCACATGAACAACTTGTGGAAAGTCCCTCCTTCGAGATCGAACAGTTCCTTCGGGAACCACTTGGTACGTAACATCACTGAGTTGATGCACCACTTTGTAGGGGCCGAAGTAGTGGCGCAACAGTTTTTCGAATCTCCCTCGAAGGCGCACAGGGCTCCACACCAATACCTGGTCTCCAGACTGGTAAACCACTTCTCTGTGCCGGCTGTTATATCAGCGTGCATCGATTTTTTTGTTGGTTGCGTATTCTACATCGCGCGAGGTTGCGCACTGCTTCGGCACGCCTTATGAATTCTTCAGCGCTTAAGTGGGTGCCTCAGTTCCACTGGGCAGAAGCATCGCATCAAGCATTGTGGTGACCTCCCGACCATGAACGAGACAAAAAGAAGTAAAGCCGGTTGTTTCCTGCGGAGCCGTATTGTATGCGAATACAACGTAGGGTAGTACCTCATCCCAGTTCTTGTGTTCATCGTTAACATACATGGAAATCATATCAGCAATGGTCTTGTTCAAACCGCTCGATCAGAACCGTTCGTTTGGGGATGGTATGCAGTTCTGCGGCGGTGGTCGGTGTACGTAAGTTTCATTAGTTCTTCAGTAATCGCTGATGTAAACGCCGTTCCTAGGTCAGTAATGACGACTGCTGGGGCACCACGGCGTAGCACGATGCTGTGGAGGAAAAATCTCGCAATTTCCGGTGATGTCCCTTTTGGTAGTGCCTTTGCTTCGCAGTATCGTGTAAGATAGTCGGTAGCGACAACAATCCACTTGTTTCCACTTGACGACAAAGTAAATGGGCCGAGTAAATCTATGCCGATCTGTTGAAATGGTAGGTTCGGGGATCGACAGACTCTAAGAAGCCGGCTGTCCGAGTAGATGGAGATTTGCGGCGCTGGCAATCCCGGTACATTGTGACATAGTGTTTGATTGTCGCGGCTAACTTTGGCCAGTAGTACTTCTGGCGGACGCGCGCCATTGTGTTAGTGAAACCTAAGTGCTACGACGAGGGCTCGTCGGGGCAAGCGTGTAGAACGTCGCCGCGCAAGCATGTCGGTATAACCAGGAGGTATTCGGATCCTGTAGGGTGAAACCCTTTTTTAAAGAGCACGCCGTCCCGGAGTACGAAAGATGAAAGTGAGTGCCTAAAAAGTCGTGGGATAAGCGCGCTACGTCCCTCTAGGTACTAAATGAGTGGCTGGAGCTCCGAGTCGTCTCTCAGTTGCTGGAAAATATGTAGCTTCCATGGCTTCGAGGAACGCATTGTCCTCTTACGAGTCACCAGGATCACGCTCAAGGGAGCTAGCGACAAGCAGTCGGCGTCGGTGTGCCGCTTTTTCGGATTTATGCACAATGGTGACATCGAACTCCTGAAGCTTGAGGCTCCACCGCGCAAGACGCCCCGACGGGTGCTTCAGACTTGCCAGACAGCACAAGCAGTGCTGGTCACTAAAGAAGCGAAATGGCCGGCCATACAAGTATGGTCTGAACTTTGTAATCGCCCATTTACCGGCAAGCACTCTTTTTCTGTCGTTGAGTAGTTTCTCTCCTCCCGTGAGAGAGTGCGACTTGCGTAGGCGATCACTCGCTCAACTCTTTCTTGACACTCTACTAAAAAGGCGCCGAGACCAACGTTTCTTGCATCTGTGTGCAGCTCCGTCTTGGCATCTTAATAAAAATGGCCAAGTATAGGGGTCGTTTCCAAGCGCCTCTTGATCTCTTCGAGAGCTTTGCACTGCTCTTCTCCCGAAACGAAAGGTACGTCGTTCCCTTGTCAAGCGAGTTGGGGGCTCCGCCGTTTTTGCAAAAATGGCCACAAATCGTCGATAATAAGCACAAAGACCCAGGAATCGACGGATGGCACGTTTGGGCCGTTGGCGTGGGGAACGAGCTTACCGCAGACGTCTTTCTGGCTCTGGGCTCACACCCTCAGAGCTCACCACGTGTCCAAGAAACTCAAGTGTTTCGAAGGCGAAGTGGCACTTTTCCAGCTTGAGGGAGAGACCGGCTGCACGGATCGCATCGAATACTGCGCGGAGGCGTTCGAGATGTTCATCAAACGTAGCCGAGAAGATGACTACATCATCGAAGTAAACGAGACAAGAGCGCCATTTGAGATCCGAGAGAACGCTGTCTATCCACTGGAATGTGGCAGGTGTAGAGCAAAGGCCGAAAGGCAAGACTTGAAACTCGAACCATCCGACAGGGGTAATTAAGGCAATCTTTTCACGATCCCGTTCAACAGCTTCAATCTGCCAGTATCCGCTACGTAGGTCGATGGAAGAAAAATATCCGGCATGGCGGAGTCGATCGAGGAAGTCATCGATACGTGGCAAGGGATCTACATATTTTTCTTTGTAATTTTGTTGTCTTCGGTAGTCGACGCAGAAGCGGTGGGTACCATCTTTCTTAGCAACGGGAACGACAGGTGGTGCCCATGGACTTTTAGACGGTGTAACACGTCATCCCGCAGCATCTCCTTGACTTGGCGTTGAATCGCCTCTCGTTCTTTTGACTAAACCCTGTACGGTTGTTGCCGAACAGGACTCTCTCCGTCTCCGGTTATAATGCGGTGTTTATCTAGTCCAGTGCGCTTTACCTTGGTCGAGGAAGCAAAGCAGTCACTGAACGAACTGATGAGAGCCTGGAGTAGGTGCTTTTGCTCTTGGGTTAGATTGGGGCTAATTTCAAACAAGACTGGTAGGCTCAGCAGTGGCGGTGACGGTAGCAATGTTAAACGCTTCTTCTCGATCTTGAGCTAATGTACTCTGTACGGCAGCTATTTCATCGATGCCCGCTATTTCTGTGAGATAAGCCACAGCTGTGTCCTGGTGAAGATGCTGGTGTGCGGCGCTGAAATTCGTTAGGAGAATGTCGATGTTATAGTTCCGAATTTCAACCACTCCCCGAGCCACGCCAATCTGTCGTTCCAACAGAGAGGCGCGTTAGCTTCGGCAATTCCGCACGTAATGTCACAGTCGGTCCTTGACGGAAACCAATACACTTGCATGAGGGGGGGGGGGGAGGGCAGCGTCACGTGACCATCGCAAAGACGTAATGCCCTACAACGCGGCTCGGCTTCGGTTTGCACAGCTCGGTTGGTAGAAAACGTGACCAGTAGGTCTCGCAGGTTGATGATAGCCCCGTACTCATAAAGGAAGTCTAGTCCGAGGACGAGTGGCGTTGAACACTCCCACAGGACAAGGAAGCAGTCCGGGAAATACGTGTCTCGTATCTTAATTCTGGCCGCGCAAACTCCAATCGGTGTAATGAGGTGGCCGCCAGCCGAGGGAATCAGCGGGCCACTCCATGGTGTTACCACCTTTCTTAACTGTCCAGCAAGCAGGTTGCTCATCAGAGAAAAGTCCGCACCTGTGTCCACTAGAGCCGTCAAAGGCTGTTCGTGGGCTGAAATCTGAATTTCGGCGGACACTACTACCAGCGCTCCCATGATGCGTTTCTGGGCTACGCGTCAAGTCGTCTGTTCTAGTCGCTGCAAAAGCTGGTTCGGGGTCGGGTCGTCGCGGTGGTGAGACAGGGGCGTCGGGTTTTGCTTCGTGTCGTCGAACCGGTGGAGGATGTTGCGAAATGTGAGCGGCGCCAACCCTAACCCCAGAGGACGCCGTCCCCAGTTTCCCCGGCGAGGGCTACGGTACCGTCCACCGGTCCCTGCGGTCGTCGTAGTAGAGAGTGAGCGTCGAAGAGACATGAAGCCTTGCGGCGAAGGTGATCTGGACTGGCATTGCTGCTGCGGCGGAGGGAGCAGATGAGAGGCCAGGTACTCCTGAATTTCAGGAGGCCATTCGCTGCAGCGGGGTCGAGGGGCATCAGGCGAAAACCCTTGCACGCCCATCCTCCAATAGGGGCAGTAGCGGCGAACGTGGCCCACCTCTCGGCAATGATGTCAGAAGGATCTGTTGTCCGGCGTGAGCCATATCGCCGCTTTTCTAGCTCTCCTGGATCAATCCCCGCAGCGCTGCCGGTGAACCGCTGCTGCCTGGGCGCAGTTGGAGGCTGATAATGTTGAGGCCCATACGGAGAAGGTCTGCGCAGAGTGTCTGCGCACACCACGACTTGGGGTGAAGGCACGTCGTAAGTTGTTGCAGAGATGCTCTGCGGCGGCGGCGTGGGCTACAATACCTGCCGTATCTCCTCGCGAACTACGTCGGAAAGCGAGGCCACGCTTGGCTGACGAGCGACGAGGTTGGCTTTCTCCAGTGCAAGTTCCTCGCGAACAATAGCTCTTATAAGATGCCGCAGAGAAAAGTCATCCGCGTTCCCCGGCACTAGAACATGACAGTTCGAGGTCTAACGATAAGACTGACGGCCGTACTGCACCCCACGTTGTTGCATCGTGCGTTCCATTGCTGCTGCTTTTTTAGGAAGTCAACAATGCTACCCAGTGGATTCCGAACAAGGCCTGCGAACAGCTGCTTCTTTACTCCTCTCATTAAATGCCGCGCCTTTTTCTCCTCGGCCATGTCGGGGTCAGCCCGTCTAAACAGTCGGCACGTGTCTTCTACAAACATGGCCACAGTCTCGCTTGGACCCTGGACACGTGACTGATGGGCGATCTCAGCCCGCTTCTTTCGTTCGCCGCTGCGGTATGTAGCCAAGAGCTGTCGCCAAAATTCTTGCCAAGTGTCATGGTGGACTCAGGGTTTTCGAACCAGGTCTCAGCGACATTCTGCAGAGAACAATAAACATTCCTGTGTTTCTGACGATCATGCCATTCATTGAATGAGGCCACCCGTTCAAAGCTGTTAAGCCAATTGTCGACGTCCTCAAAGCTATCGCCGTGAACTGCTTTGGGGGTGCGAGGCGTATGCAGGACAAGCAGTTGAGTCTCTCCTGCCATCTGGCAAGTTTGACTCGCGATCGAAGTCATGGCTGACCTGACAGGTGTGGCGAGACGCCCAAACTCCGGTTCCAAGCCTCGCAGGCGTAGGCTTGCCTTCTGAACTGGTTTTGTGTCCTCTGCGCTGGGGCTTGAAGTAGGCAGGTCTTCGGAACCGAAGTACATGGGTTGGATACCCAGCACCTCAACCTAACTGTCACGAGAGGGGAAGATGGTTGCTAAAGAGAAGACTAGTTTTAATCAGTATAGGGCCCACACACAGTAGCGAGCAAGCAGGCAGAACGTCTTCTTCCTCTAACCATGTTCCTGGCTCCACCTAGTGGTCGTGGCGGATTCCCAGTAGTCGGTGCATACCCTGGCCGGCATAATTACCGCTCATAGTGTGGCAATATCAACCACTTTTAACCAGCCATAACACATATTTTACCCCGTCCGCTGGAACCCAAAGGAGGAAAGTCGACGTACTCATTTTAAATACTTACAAAATAAAAGTTGGCCTCCACGTTAGAGCCACTACTTCTCGTTTCCTTCAAATCGGAATTCAGGACAACCTTGAAGAACTCCTGGAAGCTCACCGCGATAGCCGACTCAACAGACTTCTTGCTACCACCGGCCGGCACGTTCTGTAGACCCTAGGTTACCCGATCCCACCTGCTTGAGAAGCCTTTCAGTGCATCCCGTCTTCAATCCGGTCACACATTACTGTGGCCACAATTACCAACAATAGCCACCCAGAACTTAACCAAGGCTGAAGAATCTCCCAGGTTAGACATCTTCGATACCAGTAAACTTGTGCCGCTATACTCGCGGTACCGACGCTGCCCCCTGCCTTCACGCCAGGATCGTGCTCTTGCGGTTGTCAACTCATAAGGTGCACTTCTCAGCTCCCTTGCCTCTCTTTCCGCTTCAAACACCACTGCTGAAAGACTTACCATAGCCATCGTCGCTACCGCTGGTTCCGAATACATTACAAATAGTATTCAAGTGTCGTAGTGTGTGATCGGGGGGTACAGGGCGAATTGGTAGCAGCTATTCATTCGCTTAGACTATGTCGAAATGGAACATTCGAATAGACGCCGGTTTTATAACACGACGTACCGAGGTTCGAAGCGTTTTTTTTCTTTCAATTCACCTATGATCATTCATCATAATCATCAGAGAAAGTAGGATTTCCTGCAAAAGAGGAGAAGAAACTTTACTGAGCAAAAATAAATTGTGGGGTGGCTCCCTAGTCTGGAATACACACGTAATCCTGGCGCTGTCCGCTCGGTCAACCGAGCTAATCTGGTCGTCGATGCTTGAGCTGGACAAGATGCTCTCCCACTGTTCACGGGAAGGGTTGGAGAGAGGGGGGTGGTGGGGAGTTTGGGTTTTCGGTCTCACTCCTTGACGATGTGATAGAGTGTACCTAAATTGCCGCAAAACGTGCACTCCTGGGAGTATCGTGTAGGGAATAGATTATTTAGGTGTACTAGATTTGGGAACGTGTTTGTTTGAATTCGTCTTAATGTGTTTTCCTGCATTTTAGACAAGCTGGGTTGGGCGGGGTGAGAAGTCCTCCTGCCTAGGCAATAATATTGGGTTATTTCCTGGAAGGGCTCAATCGGCGTTGTACAGTGCTCCTCCTCTGGTGCCCGGTTGGTGTGAGCGCGGTCAATGCATGTCGTTTTCCGGGAGGTCGGAGTGGGCAGGTGTCCAAACGATTCTGACCGTACGAGAGAAAGGGGCTTTGATCAGGAGGCGCAGTGCTATTTAAGAAACTGCACCAGCCGCGTAGCTTCTGCATGCAGCTTGACAATCAAGTGTTTGTCGCTGATTGATTGATTGTAGGGGTTTAACGCGCCGACGCAACGCAGGCGATGAGGCGCGCCGTAGTAGAGGGCTCCGGATTAATTTTGACCACCTGGGGATCTTTAACGTGCGCCGAAATCTCGTACACACGGGCGTTTTTGCTTTTCGCCTCCAACAGAAAAGCGGCCGCCGCGGCCGGGAATCGAACCCGCGACCTCGTGCTCAGCAGCGCAACGCCTTAGCCACTGAGCCACCGCGGCGGGTAAGTGGTTGTCGCAATCGCGGTGGTTTCTGTTCTGGCTATGCGATCACCACTTCTTCCGCTTCCTGGATGGAGCCGGTCTTTGTTGGGATACTGGTGAGTGGTTGATTTTTTAAATGCGAAGCATCTCATGCTCCAGGCTGTGTAACCTCCCTCCCTCGTAGTTGTCCACCGTCCGCACTCTACTGCGCAAGCGCGTCTCTTCAGTCTCATCAGCGTTTGGCCTGACGTCAGCGCAGTACACTATAAAAAGAAATGGGCGGCGCCCGGTTTCGATCCCACGACTCTCAGGCCGCAACGGGAAGTACGTGGCGCTCTTCCCACTGCGCTACAAACCGAGACGAGAGCATGTGCAACGAACGCGCCTTATGTCATTCACTCATTCAAACTACGTCAAGAAGCTACTCATACAACGAAGGCACGCGAAGCTGAACGTCAACGGAAACGACAAACTGAAAACTTTAGAGGAGGATGCTGAATTTCCCGTGGGAAAGCTGTGGCGGGAAGTGCCACGCGCCTTGCAGCTCAACCAGAGAAGAGGACGAAGAGGGCGGGCAGCGGGGTAGGAGCGTGAGCACGCAATAAAGAAAGGCGAGAACCAGGAGGTGTTCGATCAGGTAACGCGGGTGTCGGTCTCTTCGCTGTCTCTACATTTCTCTACATTTCTCTGTCTCTACATGGGGGTTCACACTACGTTGCCATTCGTGCTCCGATAAATAAAACAACATAACGGCAACACAACTAAACCTACACGGAACCCCCATGATGCTTCGCATCCTCCTCATGGTTTTCCACGGGAAGATGGTGTAACTTTTTTAGGTGACCACTGCAACCGCTGCTCCTTGGTAACGCTGGTGTGGGGCCGTATCAGTATACACTGCTGTTGAGACTTTTCAATACCGTTTGACGTGTGCCGCTGCTGTGGCTTTTCTCCTCCCCTCATGATGGTCTGGGTGCATATTTTAAGGACGTTTGGGACGTAGACATTCTTTCTGATTTCTGGTGAAAACGGCTATGGTTACTGTCGCCCCTGAGCCTGCCAATTATATGTTGTCAACAGTAGTCGCCCCGCAGGGGACAAGCCTAATCGCAATTTGTGGTTTGCGAGGTGGGCCTCAATAAGACCTTCAGCAGTGTTGTGAAGCTCCAGACTGAGCTGGAGGGCCGTGGAGGTACTCATGAGTAATCACAAAGCTTGCTTGTAGGCCTTCCGGATGACTACGTTTACTTTTTTCGAGTTCGGCCTTGGAGAACACCGTGTAAGGGGTTGCGTACATTATCCGGGAGATGACAAATGCTTGCACAAGTCGTATTGTGTACTGCTCCTTTATGCCGCGCTGTCTGTTGGAGATTCGGCGAATAATGTCGTTACTTGTTCTGCTCAGTGCTTCAGGTGGTTCACCTGGATGGTGTTCTTGGTATCCCCTTGGATTATCAGCCCGAGATTTTCGAGGGACACTAAAGCTACACTTTAATTCCAGTTGCCCTAGAAATGAAACACCTTGGTCTGGTAAATAATAAACCACAACAGTGTATCCTGTGTACATTGTCTAGTACGCTACTCCAATTCCGGCGGATATAGCTAAATTCTCCTGCAGTATGAAGCCACACCCGCCGTCAGACTGGGTACTCCAGACAATAAAACAATCTACCGACATGTATACGAGCAATGAATTCGTTGAAATATCGGCTGCATCAACCTGCAGCTAATCAAACACGCTAAAAGTAGCTGACTTCTTAAGCGGGTACTAGTGCTGCTGCCACATGAACAATCAGGTAAAACGCTGGCTACCCTGCCTTACTTTTGCTGGAAATAGGACAATTGCATAACGCATTTTAAGTTCCTCAAATGTGAAGGTCGCCTATGCAAAAAAGTTGCATAGGAGGTGGATTTATGAATTTGAAGGTAAAGGATATTGGAAAAGATCGCATCCATGGCCAACTTATCTTAGGGTGGAGCGCGTTCATTCCGCACAAAACGGTTTAACGTTGGCTTCAGAAAAAGACCACAGGCGTAGTGTCATCGAAATTAATCCAAGGTTAAATGACACCTACGAACTTCCGAATGCCAAAGCATTAATGTCCACTTGAAGGTGTGAGACGCCTTGCTTGAGGCTCCGCGTTTTCGTCTTTCTGCTGCTTGACATGGCTTGCTTCGCCATCTGCTTCCCCCAAACCGTTTCTAATGGCTTCCATATCTGTCCTATTAATTTCGCCGCTGTCAGTTCCGTTTTCTGAGTTTAACAACCGGGTTGAAGCACATGGTATGGAACATGTTGCACGGTAGGGCGTCCCACACTCGCATGCATTCGGAGTGTTGGAGTTTCGAAGTGTGGCGGGCTTTGAGATATGTACAAAAACCTGTCCTAATACAGCTCCTCTGTAGCATTTGTTATACCGAAGTACACCATTCCTGAGACCTTTCAAGTGTAGTGAAAAGTACGCAATTCAAGAAATCTGTGTTCACCTTAAACGGTTTGTGGTCTGCTGTTGTTTAGCCAAACCAGTACGTTGGAGGTATTGGTTGGGTCGCAGGTGGAAAATCTGCATCTATGCAGTTATCTCGATGCGGCGACCCAATCCACTTCCGATGCACGTGTCATTCAGCAGGACAACCAGAGAAAAATAACCCCAAACTGACACATATAATACAGCTAACAATTTCCGCACACGAAGAGACGAGGTAAAAGCACGATTCAACAATTTCTACAATTTCACGCTAAGAAAAGCAGAATCAGATCTTCCGGCTCTGCAAAATGTCGGTGACGTCTGCTACAGAGAATCATTGGGTCCCAATTCGACGATCATTCTACGTGACTGCGCCTTCATTCCCGAGAGGTACTATTGTTTTTGCCTTTCTCGCTGTTTTTGCAGTGAACACAAAGCGAACGATAGTCCTCCACGATTGCAGAATTAAACGAAAAATTCTGCCAGGATATCTCGATAAAAATATAGAGCAGTGCACAGGAAGCAGACGGAACTAGGCTTATCCGTCATGAAATAAATGAAAGTGGCGGCAACTGCAAACGCGGTTTCCGTCGAAAACGACCAATAACTGGCGAACACGAGCCTGGCCTCTTTAATGGGTGTCGATTTGACCCACTTAAGAAAAACGCTGTGACTATTACTGGGTGATATTACAGCCACGCTTCTTTGCTTTTCGTATAATACCGGATGCGGTGTTTTGCCAGCGATGGTGAGACTTGCTTGTAACGGTCCCCCGCCCCCCTCCCCCGCAGCTCGAGAAGCATCCACCCGCGACACACCGAATATGAACCGGACATCTGAACAAACCCGCATCCCGTGGCACTCTAAGGAGCAAAGGTAAGAATTTATAAGCAGTATTTGTGACGTTTCAGCCTTACAGCTATCCTGCGAACGTTCATGCTCTCTTCGACACTTTTTTTTTGTTTTCGCTGTCACAAGGAAACTCCTGGTAACAGGAATCTTGTTTTCAAATCGAAAAAATATAAATCAATATGAATTTACTTCTGAGACTATTCACGGGCGTTTCTTCTGCCAACCTTCTCAAATATTTGCCGTTACGTGTACCAAATAATTTGGACCCCATATTTTTCGCCATTTAATTCATGTCGTGACTATTGTGCTACGCAATCTTCAAATGTTATCTGTCACACAAAAGATGCAGCTTGCTTCAGTTTCTTAAGAGAAAAGAGATTTTATAGAGAGCAGAGACGGGTACCTTTGTAAAAACATCGTTTAATTATATGAGCGCCAAAAACGCGTACACACTAATTCACGCACACGCACTCTCGTAACATCTGAGTGCAGACCCTCCACAACAATCTTGTCATAGCAGATAGCGTAACGCCTAAAGGGGCCCTTGTCTCCGCGGAGGGACATCTAATTGGCTCTACCATTAGACAGGAAGTCATACAGGTGCTTACAAAAAGCTATTACTTTGGTAACATTTTAAGAGTAATCAACATGTCCGCAAGGGAGATATAAACCGAAAGTAATCGTCGTCGTCGCCGCCTCGCAGATATTTCACTTTGCTAGGGCACAAATGTACGTGCTAGTCCTGTACTCAATATTAACTAATAAACCGGAGAGAGGGGATACCATTTAGACAGAAAATACAGAGAGAGAGAGAGAGAGAGAAAGAAATAATTATTTAATGGAGAATTTAGCTCCAACCCAACAGGAGCTGGCTACTCCAGGCATTGGAGTATACAAAAGGTACAATACTTGCCCCTAAGGAACCACAAGGTTAGATTAAGTACATTGGGACAGCAGCGGCTGAAAGATCGCATGCGCACTCAGTAACTACTTGCTCTGTACAACACACAAGCACACACATATACAGGGTGTCCCAGCTATCATGCACCAAGATTTAAAAAAAGAGCAATGGCCTTACTCGAAGAAAACCTAGTGCATATATTTCTAGTGCAGTGGACTAGCGGGGCAGTAAGTTTTTCGTTAATGAGATTTAGATATTTAATTTTAATTAATTATCTAACTTGACAAATACTGTCCTAATCATCAAGGTGTCAATGAGGCACTTGGGGGTACGCATAAGAGGAATGTAACTGCTGTAATTTCAGCAAAGAAATAATTGCGTACTCATTTATTCTGACTGATAAAGAAACCCCGCGAAATATGAAAAATACCACGTGACGGCGCTCCAACCTGCATCGTAAAGTAGCGCCCTGGAACAACGTTTCTCTTAGTTAGCCAGAATGAAATAAATGAAAGAAAGAAAGAAAAAATCGCGAACGAGTGTTTGATTTATCTGCCTCATCTGCACCAGCGGAAGCAACGCGTCACGTATAATGCTGTTTCAAAATGAGATGTGATAGCGGTTATCTTAGCGTAGATCGAGTGCACGGATGGTTTGTTTTTTCGCCTCAGAACTTGTCCCAACAAAAAAGAATTGAAAAAAGCGGCTCGAAAGTTTAACGGCGCGTTTTGCATTGCCACAGCCGCAATGCGTTTTTCTAATGAGCAGAAGGCCAACATGATCCTTGCCATGGGAGCGGCAAATGGCAATAAGAGAAAGGCCGCAAAGATTTATCGGTCGTGGAAGTTTGGCGGTAAACCCAGCGCATCAACAATCATCAGAAATTATGAAATCTTGAGACAAACCGGCTCTTTTCAACAACAGCGGCAGAGGACTGCGTATGTGAGTACAAGCCTACGCACGGATGTTCTTGCATTTATGGCTCCAAAACCTCAAGCTAGCGTGGGAGACATGGCCGCCCAGGCACCAATTTCCAAGTCGACAGTCTGGAGGATTCTAAAGGACTCGGACTGTCACCCGTATCACGTTAGCCTGCGCCAATGCTAGGAAGACAGGGACTTTCAGAATCGTCTGGATTTTTCAAATTGGATCCTCACAAAATCGTAAGTCACCAGACTTTCTTAGCAACGCAATGTAGACAGATGAAGCCCATTTTTGCAGAAACGGCCAGGTATATCTGCACAATGCACACTTTTACAGCGACTCCAATCCACACTGGGTAAAGCGCACTCGGCACCTGTACCAGTGGTCATTCAATGTGTGGTGCGGAATTTACGCCGGTACTGTAATAGACCCAATCTTCTTCAACCAGAAGTTGACTGGATAGCGGTACGTGAACGAAATCCTTGAAGTAACGTTTGATCGGTGCCTTAACGATGTCCCGCTGTTACGTCTTCCACTGATGTGGTATCAGCAAGACGGGGCGCCAGCACACAGATACAGTCGTGCACGAAACTAGCTTGATGCGACTTTTCAAGCACAATGGATTGGACTGCACGGGCCTGTAAATTGGTCAGCTAGGTCACCCTATCTTTCTCCACTGGATTTCTTTCTTTGGGGCTACGTGAGAGATCGTGTTTACACGACCGAGACGAAGACATCTGATGAGCTCAAGGCCAAGATAACGGATGTGTGCAGCACAAGTCCTCCGTCCATCATAAAGAAAGCCAAGATGTGATTAAGCGGGCTCAGTACTGCGTAGCTGCAGAAGGAGACCTGTTCGAACACGCCCTCTAGGCGGTAGTTAACAGCAGCCAGTGCAAATGAATGCACCAGTTACTAAGAAACACTAAAATCTGATGTATTGCTTTGTTCTGTGCAGGCATTCCTATGGCCAAATCGGCACGTTTTTAAGTGGTATGCATTAAATTTATTCAACACAATGTTTTTGCCTTTTCTCTACAGTGTACGTGGGTGGATTCCCCGTCTGTTTATTTTGTTTTATTTTTGTCGTAAAAGTGTTTTACAGCACGTATACCCGAAAAATAAGGCCCTCATTGTAATTTGGCTTTGGGCTGAAGCAAGTTACTGCCACTAAATATTAGCTCGCATGCATTCTTTCTGTGTGGTGGGAGCAGAACCGGGATAAATATTGTATGTCTATTTCATTGCTTTTCGCGTTTCGACTTTGGTTACAGCAGCGCGTCGACTGCTTTAGCGAGGGGCTTTTTTATCAAGAGGATCGCGGCCGAAAGAAAGAGAAGAGCGGTGCGTAATTGACAGGAACAAACCGCTCCTAAGCCGCCAAAACTTGGTGTTGCTGCACCTTCCATGCCTCTATCAAGGGGATGCGCTGTCCTTTCGGGCATGGGACAGGCAAAGCAGTTGCTTTCAATCAGCTTGTTCGAGGGCGCTACTTTACCATGCAGGTGGGAGCACCGTCACGTGGTATTTTTCATATTTCGCGGGGTTTCTATATCAGTCAAAATAAATGAGTACGCATTAGTTCTTCGCTGAAAATACCGCAGTTAGATTCCTCTCGTCCGCACCCACAAGTGTCTCATTGACACCTTGATAATTGGGACAGTATTTGTCGAGTTATATAATTAATTAAAATAAATTATCTGAATCTCATTAACGAAAAAATTACTGCCAGTTAGTTCACTGCACTAGAAACATTACGCACTAGGTTTTCTTCGAGTAAGGCAATTGCTGTTTTTTAAATCTCGGTGCATGATAGCTGGGACACCCTGTATATACACATGCTTCCTTACAGCAGCGGAATATAGTCCAAAAAAACAACCTATATACATCTATATACAAACAATAGAAAATATGCACGAAGCGACACAGATACTTTCGCCAATATACATACACCCTTGCGTGTTTTCACACCCATTCAGAGGAATGTACACGCATTTAATAGTGTGCGCACATCTTCGTCACTTGAAAAACTCCCTTAAGGCAAGGAAGGCTTTCGTTTGGTTGAGTACATTGTCCCATGGACCCAACAGTTTCGGCAATAATAGGAGCGTCCGAGATAGTAGGCTAAGCTTGTCACTTACTTTTTTCCGCTCGGTGGCATATAGAGGGCACTACAAATGAGGACACTTGCAAATACAAAGGGTATTGTCGAGAACACTGGATGCCCTATGCGCAGGCCATGTGAAGGCAGCGTTATTCCAAAACAACAATGCGCATACCTCCAGAAACGCTTCATATAAACTGTAAACCCCGCAGTGAAGGTGTGGAGAGCAATCCTCTGAGTTTATCTTGCTCCCTCCTAAGTGGGAAATTTGGGAGACTTGTACACTTGCTACTGCCACCTCTAACGTTCGGAAATACTTCATCTACTTTGTTTCTGGCCGCTAAACCTTTTACCGCGTACTCTGTCAAATATAATCAGATGTAGTCACAAGAAATATTTCCGTAACTCTGTAACAGGTACCCTTGACCACGTTTAACGGTGCAGAATCCTCGTACAAGTGGCGCCGTTAAAAAACCCGCATGCACTACGGGGCACTCATGCGACGTATACGTGTGTTATTTTCTTTTTGTGTGTAAAAAAATGTTTAAAGCTTTTAGACAACTACTGCTCTGCCCTGAGGGCTAAAATGTATGCTGTAGATGCCGTTACAGTAAAATCGTTCATTACCTTTGCAGAAATAACGGGTCATCACCATGAAGCTGCAGCTTTTCCTTGTAGTCCTGGCAATTTCCGGTATTCTTCTTGGGTCCGGTACGAAGCCTTTTACACATACATGAAGATTTACTTCATCAACCGGGTGCTAAGCCATTCCTGCAATAACTAAGAACCTTATCCGTACTATTGTTATGGAAATGAACATGTTAAAAATGCCTGTGTAGCAACGTTAACGGTTAGCTGCTACTGTAAAAAAGTACCGAACTGGTCAACCTTAATCTCGGCAGTCATATATGAATCGCGGTAGATCAAACTTGAGTCAGTACACATATATGCACGCAGCATTATTGAAAGGCACTAATGAGTATAATAGGCAGTACAAATCAGCAGGAAGGAGAACACTGCGGGTTCTTTATCAAGAGTTGCGATAACAAAACTTCGAGTGTTTGTGCGGGCACTTTTTTCTCGCGAGATTGAGCACAAGTGCCGTTTAGTGTAAGAAAAAGTACCACCAAAGGGTTCACAAAGAGCCGAATATTTTTCGCTGGTACAAAGCAATTCTTTGACAAGATTACTTCTGTGTGCTTTGGGAGGTTTTACTTTGTACTCTACGAAAACTGGGCTCATAATTTGGTAATAAGTTGTTCCTCATGCGGCTGCGTCGCCACATGCTTTTCAGGCCTATTTTGCAAGAATACCAATGTAAATTATACAAAAATCATGTTTCGACAAATTTTTAAGGCAGATAAGTTGAGTACGCTCTCTGAAAGGAATGTATTTTCTCTTTTTCCAAATAAAACTGTGCATAGGTCTTTTTTTCTGGTGTAGGGGGAGCTGTAGTGAGGGCACCAAAATATTGTCGTCCCCCTTGGATTGTTAACGGGCGGCGCAATTTCGACATAACCGAGTTTTTCTGTTTTCGCAAAAAATTCTTGAATTGAAGCATTTACAGTTGCAGGCAAAGGCTTTATTTTGCAACATTCTGGTATTGGGTTGGGAGGAAGACAGGAGTTGGCTGCGCTGCGATATAAACAAAAAAATCTTAGTTGCCACACGTATTCAAACTACAAAGTGGCATTGCTTCGTCTAGGTGCCTAGCGGAGTTTCGCTTTTTTACTGGCAGAAGCCTAGATAGAGGCACTAGCTACTCTATTTCTAATGCCTGTGCTACACGGCTGTCTCAAAGGCCTTGCGAAGGCCATTGAACCATTTGTCTATCGAGTGGCCCAATTGTAAATACATAGGGCGAATTGTGGGTGAGAGTCCAATTGTCAATTGAAAGCTACCGTGTAGCACAGGCATAAGACTGCATGACGGCATTGTAGTCAGTCTGTTTGTTGTGTTGCCTTTCTCATTGGCTCAGCATGCCATATTTTGTGGTGTTTTCTTCTCTTTGCTCGATATAGGAGCACCGACGCCGTCGCCTCAGGCTAGAGAGGACAGCGAAACCATCGAACGCACCGAAGGAGCAACACCTCACAAGCAGCAGCGACAGCTTTCTTCGGGCTGCCTTGAAAGCGTGTGTGGCTAGATCGTGCGGATGGAATAAAGCACACCAGACTTTGCGTGTACTCCTGTTTTGATGGCCTCGTAATGTGATTACAGCTTCTCAAAGGAATCTGCGCATTCTACTGTAGCCATTTTATCATTCATTGTTTTTCTCATCGAAACATTTACCTGATGCATGCCGATTGCGTCAGCACATTTGTAGAAACTTTTAGTGGTTCATCTCGCTGCATTTCCAGTGGTTTAGTCATTTTTACCCAACTGTACTCGTGCTCACCGCTTCAACACTCCAGGCCGATGTGATTCAGCTGTCAAATAGGGTCCACTAATTCATTGATGAGGCCACACTCCTTCACAGCATGCAGCCGTCGCATTACCAGTCTTGCAGACATGCCCGACTGAAGCGGATTTACACATAGTAAGGCCAAACTTCCTCCACATCGCACAAAGCCGTACGCAGCCTCCTGTCCGGTAGTGAGAGTCACAATCACTTTGCCAGCTACTGGTGAAGCCCTAATCACAAGCGCAGACATTACAACCACCCGCCCCGTGTGGGTGGAAGTGGCCATCGCCGTAGCAACGTTGGCCGTAGCCACTGTGTAATGCGGAAATCATCATCATTAACGGTCAAGAGGCGTGTAGAACCTTCTCTATAAATTTCAGCACCAAAAACGCTGTACAAATTTGTCAAAGCACGCACCCCTACATGTCGTAAAGATTATTTGTGTTTCACCCCATCCAGCCATGCCGCCGAAATCGCTACTCACCAGTATACCCGATGGCTGCACCACCGGGCGAGCCAGGCGTTCGGCGTAAAGTATATCACCGCACACGCAAAAACCCCCTTAGAAAAAATAACGTCCACTTCTAAGTAGGCAAACGAACACATTTCTCTACCCCACAAAAGCATACATTTTGGTTCCTGCCCTTTCTCTTCGTAAGGCTGCTTCTGGGAGTCTACGGGATCAGAACCCCCCATCTACTTTCTTTATCCTTCCCCTCCGCGAGACCACCGCCGGAGAGAGGCGTCAAGCTCGGTATCTGACGATCAGCTATTTGTTGTTAAGAACGGCCAGGAACCTGGACGGTCCGAACGTGTACTGTAATAAAACCTTTCTCCCATAGCTGACTGCTCCGTCCATATTTACATATATTATCGTCTCTCTTTGACGTGGGATTACCCTATTACAGAGGCAGTTCGCATTTTGATTCACCATTATGGGTGATTTTGTGAAGCCTCGCTTGCGACGACTACGCTGCAAGAAGGCGCTTCCTGGGCAATTGCAACAAACAGAAACGACCACAAAGGTGAGTGTAAGGGGACTTAACATCTGTTAGAACAGAATGAGAGCAGGGGGAAGATTCCCTGCCGGCACCACTAATGTATTGCAGGGGAATAAAGGGGGAAGCGGAAGAAAATTAGGGTTAGGGTATTGGTATACATAGTTAAGTAGAGATAAAAGTGAGGGTTGGGGTAATGGGGAAGGAATGATGAGAGTTGCCATTAGCGACAACCACAGGGGAACGGGCCTATCAGCGAGCTCTTATTGTTGTTTCATAGAGAATAAGTATTGTAGAACTCGCTTGTTCCCCACTCCGGATGATTCTTATATAAACAATGCGACTAATAGGGAACACAATATGGTTAGTTCCTTGATCTTGTTACTGGCGGCCGTGCTTTTGGCAGCTTCACCATTTTTCGGTTTAGGTGTCTACATAATTCTTTGAGTTTCCGAGTCGATCTTCAATCTCAATTCTTTGTCTCGGGGTTGTTTCCTTTGTTTTCTTGAACAATGAATTTGCCAATGATCAATTTGCCAAATGAATGAATTTGCCAATGATCAATTTTTTTCATTATTTAAGAACTTGTGTAAACGTTGTTGCTACAGGCAACGCTTTTTCCTGTTTTTAGTATATTACGTTGTTCTGTGTCCTCCTGTATAGTTAGGTATAATGGCGGTATAGCTGCAGGAATGTTCAAGGATACATTAGGCGTTAAGAGCTATTGTTGCTATTAAAAATGATTGTCTTTGAATCGGCTTTAACTTTCTTAAAATAGTCACTTTGCCGGTGTACCATACTGGTGAAGCGTAAGTCAATCTTCTTTCGGTTCCTCGTTTGTACATTAGTGTACCATTTTCTTTTCGTATTTTATTGTATTTTAATGTTTTGCTCAGGTTGTATGGTAGGCTTTGGTAGCTCAGCCGTTTTTTTCTTTAAGTGTACTAAGTGGAGTAGAAGTGCTCACTTGTTAATTATCACCCCTAGAATCTTCATTTCATTCACCATTTTTATTCCGTTTGAAGCTAAGGGAATCAGCGCTGGGTGACTTTCGTATTGTGTTCACACTACCATGGCTTCTGATTTATCGTTATTTATCACTATTCCTTTACTTAACGCCCAGTCACTTGTATTTTTTTAGATACCGTATTGGTTTTCCTTTGGCGTTTCATGTTCCATGATTTTTCCTCATGTGGTGATCTGTGCTGGAGTATTTCTTTCTTTGTTCTCGGCCACCCTCTTCAGGAGCACCATAGGAATCTGCTTCCCTGGCTAGGGAGGGCAGCGAAGTCATTCAGCGAGTCGAAAACGCCAAACCTGACGAGAAGCATCAGAGTACTTCCGCTCAGCTGCATTGTTCTGTCTTTGCTAGACGGAGACGATAGTGCAAAAGACACCTCGTAAGCGCGGCCACACTTCATTGGTTGAGCCAGTTTGATCCATACTGCTCCTGCGCTTATCGCTCTATAGCACCATAGACGATTTGGATCAGCTTCTGAATGAGATTTGCCAGTTTATTGATGTGGCCCCACTTCCCCGGGTCACGCACCAGACCCACCATCAGACTCGCAGAAAATCCCGAGAATAATCGATCTTCAAACAACTCAGCCAAACATCCGCCTTAGATTCACTGACGCAGTCTCGAATCCCAGATGAAGTGTTCTCCCCACGACCGCATACATTGTTACAACCGGGCTCCTGCAGACGAAAGCGTCCATCGCCTAAGCTATTGCACAAACCTGCGCTGCAATCCTAATGAGGGACTGTACAAGCCTGTCAATCCTTCTCTAGCAGTTTCACCTCGCAAACAGCCAGACAAATTCGCCTGTAACGCGCTCATCAAAATCCGGTAACAAATATTTGGGTGCAAGCCCATGGCACCCTACCCGGCTACAAGGTTGCCCTCGCGCACAGCCTAGACGTTTTCTACCGTTTAAGCCAGAGGTTCGACGAAGAATGGGAGGTATGTCCTTTATTGACCTCCACATATATTACGCACCAATAACCCCTAGAAAGAGCAATATAATACAGCACCAGAAGCCTCACTAAAAATTTCACCATCTTCCCGTAGGGGAACCCTGAGTAGTATGCAAAGCAGCCATGGGGCTACAGTGGCGCCCCCCAGCGGAGTATGCAGCGGCTACCGTCGCGCCTCTAACCCTAAGCTGCTTCGCGTTATTGCGCGCAGAGCCGCAGGTGTTGCCATTCGTTGCGCAATCCCGGAGAGGGAGAGAAGCTTCGGAGAGGAGAGGAGGAATGCCGGAGAGGAGACGAAATCAGACAAGGAGAGGAGAGGAGCGGAAGGAGGATACGCATGCGCAGTGGGGGTGTGGACGCTTCACAACGGCGGAGGGAACAGGCACGACCATAAGCTGCTTCGCATCTAAAAGAGAATAGCACTTCAGAAGCATACAAACCAGTACTTTTCCTGGCCTGCACAACCACATATTCCAAGTCACACCCCATACATGTCATATTGGCGCTTATGCGAGGCTCCTGTCACCCCCTATAAAGTTAGGTGATGCTGTCATCACTACCCCACCTGCCATTGCTACCTTGCCTTTTCCCCGAACACTGAACGATAGCATGCTTGACCTTGTGCTGTGAAAACCAGTTCTCACTGCTCAAGACACGGCCCATGTGATGGGCCACTAGCGAGGTCATGCACCTTCAATTCACGCGCTTGTGGGAACAATAGCTGAAGCTGCCGTATTGTCTGCACCGCATGCACGGCTGAAAACTACGCCGCAATTTTCCTGACTTGTCTCGGTGTCTCGTGCCGACAGTCTGTCTCGCCAACCTAGCGTGTATCGTCGCGACCAAAGCGGCATCATTAAAAGGCTGGGAGGTCTCGGAAGCAGGAACAAAAATGGCTGCGGTTTAGCTCCGCTATCCTTGGATATGCAAAGCAAAAGCTTGGCTTAGTCTGGTTGGGTCTTGGTTTCGCTTGGTTAACCTTTGATTTAGCTGTATTGGCGACCACGTCTCAACGACGTTCGGTTCCGTGCAACGCTAACAGAAGGAGGCCGGCAGAACGCGGCGCTCACCGGGGCGAACGCGTCAGCGGCGTTGATTCATGGCGAGTGCACCGTTCCTCTTCGCCCGAAACGACCCAGCGCCGCATTCCTGGGAGGCTGCGGGGGTGGTTGGCTGCCTCGGCCGCAGCGGCGGTGGCGACTACTGTCGGCGCCCGCATGCGCCAATAGCGGGCCCGGCGAATCACGCGATGCCCTTCGAGGGGTGTGTCGCCGGGGATGTGTCTCCGGTCAAAAGATCATTTGCGCATCCTCCACGAAATCGCTGGACGAAGGTATTAAATCTCTGCTTTAAAAGGAAGTTATAGCCGTCGCAAGCTCGACGGCCATCACGCGTCAGCCCAGGCACTCAACGAACCCTTTCCCGTCCGGAGAGGCCCTATTTGCCTACCGATAACCCTTCCGCTAGTCCTGGTGCGCTGAAAGAGTTGTAATGCGGTGCGCCTCTTGCCGCCACCTCCCTTTCATGGTCGATGGGCGTTCTCAGACGCCGAGCTCAAGTTTGCGCGTTTGACTTGCGTGCTTTTTAAGCGTAACCTGCAGCGGTTAATTGTTCGAAACAGGACTGTGAGTAAAAGCTGTCTCTGCGACTGTGGGCCCTCCCCTACGCAAGTACATAAGCTTGTGGGTGGCGTCGCTAGGAGAGATAAGTTCCCAGGTTTTACAAGGCCGCATATTGATAAACAGGAGAGTTTTTTTCTGGGCGTTTGAGCTAGACAGCTGTCGGAGAGACGTGGGGTTGTGATAATGTCCGTTGAAAATACGATTGAGATTTTGGGTTAGTAATCCATTAGAAATTCGAGTTCAAGGAACGCGTCAGAAGTGGAGGGTGCGGCTGTGCATCGGGCAATCAGGCAGGAGCTTGCGGCGGGGAAAGGTTACCAGACATTTTTGTTCAATACGCTCGTGTAGAAATAGAGTAGGCGAGTGTTCGGCGGAGTTTAAAGCGCTCAAGTGATCTGTGCGCTCTTGGAGCTAAAGTCTAGGTTCAGTTTGAATTTTTAACAGTGGAGCTGCTGTACAAGCTGTAGGTTCGCCGTTGCAAGAAAAAATGCCAAGAAAATGCCGAGCGCTCGTGAGAGCATGTTCGCAGCGACCGCCGCGCATCGTCGGCACGCACAGTTGCTTTGTCAAAAATAAAAACTGGCAAGAACCATGAGGAGAGAGAAAATGCCGAGCGCGAACGTAAGGGCCTGCCTCGCGGCGAGCGCCAAGTTCCCGGCTCTCGCAGTGGCTTCGGCAAAAAAATTACACCATCTTCCCGTAGGGGAACCCTGAGTAGTATGCGAAGCAGCCATGGGGTCGATTCAAGTGCCCATTAGTTTTCAGTTCGTCGTTTCCGTTAGGTTGAAGTACGTAGCTACCATTATATTTACCGTTTGGTTTCCGTGGTAACTACCAAACTTTTCACTTACCGGAGCTACGCAATGGGAAATTGCGTTGACCCCATGGCTGCTTCGCATACCACTTAGGGTTCCCGTACGGGAAGGAAAGATGGAGTAATTTTATTGGAGGGGGGTGTTAGAGTGGAGAGGCATTAGAGAGAGAGAGAGAGAGAGAGAGAGACTTTGTACGTGGTATGAGTTTGTCTTTATTTAGCATTATCATCATCATGTTCAACGTAGGTGACGTCGAGCTGTGGTTGGCGTTTCGCTGTGATTTTGACCGCCTTATGGTCTGTGAATTTTAAAGTCAAGGGCTGTTGTAGTAGATGAACCCTAAAGATGCTGAAGATGAGGTCGATGCACGTATGCACGTCCACCGGATGGTTGTGGGCTGCTTGTAATCACGGCCCGCTGAGACTCGCCGACGCACGCCGCCGCCGACGACGATGAACCGTCGAAGGTGCGTGAAGCGTGCTCGTCTCGTGCCGGCCGAGGAAGACACCGGCAAAACTGTTGCTCCAGGAGCCCTTAAAAGGGAAGTGTGTTCGTCTCGTGCCGGCCCAGGAAGACACCAGCAACACTGCCGCTCCAGGAGCCCTTAAAGGGTAAGACACCACCGGGCGTTCAGCAAGCCGAGCATGCGCAGTGGGGGTGTGGACCCCGCACGGCAAAGGGACGGACATAGCCCCGACAATGAGATGCTTCGCATCTAAAAAACATCTAGCGCTGTCGTCAATCTCTACGGCGCATGTAAAAACACAAACTCCAACACTAATGCTACATATAAAAAGACACCCTCCTTGGGAGAGGTCACCGCGGCCGCCGCATTCTCTAGAAGCCATTATGAACAATTGGAGACGTGGCTACGAGTTTGCCAGTCCTGCCCGAGACGACTCGCAGATCCAGCCACCACTGCCTCGAGTCGATGACGAAGGGCTAGACAAAGTCTACATTGCTGAGGATGACTTTGCATCTACCAGTCACCGCAAAGAAGACTACGACCTCTTCGATGCATATCACGACGAGTACTAGCACTGCAACTATACAAATAAACAATGATACCGAAACTTAACTATGCGTCCGGCAGTGCATACCTGCAAGAGCTCCGCCATTACAATGTTGCGCGTGACTGCAAGCTTCCCAAAACTTTTCTTTTATTGTTTATGTGCCGAGTTATAATAATGTAAGTTGGTCTAAATAAAGTCTTCACTTTTCTTCGTCATATGTTCAATGTATCAAAATTGTCACTTGGGCCTCATTCTTAGAGAATTTCAATCAATCATTCAATCAATTTCAATCAATCAATCAATCAATCAATTTCGATCACTGCTCAGCGTCCTACCAAATCAACAGGATCTCGGAGGATTTCGTATCTGCCCGCCTCTAAACTTGTGGGAAACAAACGTCTCAAGGCAAACCATGCGTCAGGACGGTATCAACGAGTCCTAAAATAATGCGTCTTCACAAGGGCTGTCTGCAACAATACCTGCACCTTTTTTATAAACGTAGTAAGCATTTAGATTCCACGCGTTGATAGATATTTTTTAAGCATTCGGTGGAAAAGAAATACAGTAAAAACCCGATCTAACGAAGTCACAGAGAACCGCGAAATATTTAGTTATATCAAGAACTTTGTAAAATCGGGAATGCCACTTTACAAGCGGTTGATTACATAAATTCGATGTCTAAAGGGAGCGTGCATCCTAGCAGCTGCCATGGTCCACGACATTGTAATTTCGGCTGCCGTGGCGCTCGCGTGCCGATAATTTAGCAAAGCGCTAAAATCCGCGACGGAAATAACAACTGTAAGATGCTAGGGTGAAACGAATTTATTTTTTTGGCAAGAAAGGCCTGTGATTTTCGCCTGCATGCCCTTCGTTAGCGTGGGTGGGCGGACTTCTTGTAGCACGCAAGCGTGTTCAACGCGTCCTCGGTTCCTTAATGGGCCCCAGCAAGTCGTCTGAGCAAGTCAATAGCGTCCATTGGCTGGCCTGGAGCGGGAACAGGAACTTCAGCAGTTTATGGGTCGTCGGCATCCTCTGGCACCTTTTTTCTCCGGAAACTTCATCGTTCAAAACCTCCGCCGTGTCGGCGTCTGCATCGGCGCTCAGATGGTCGTGGAAGCTCAGATCTGCTGCTTTCTCGTTACGCCGACGATGATGTTCACCGGAACGAGACGGGATTTCTTCTTCTGATAAAACACATTCGATATCGCTCCTTTTTAAAATATGCTTGTTTCTCGAAATACTCAGTTAAATTGGGAATGGCATGGATGGCAAAACGTTTATTGAGCTTAAAGGGAAGGGGTATAAGGGCGTGGTTAGCCTCCTAAGTCCAGGAGGCCTCTTGTCCGGGCTGCCTCCAGTGCGCGCCGCACCAGGGCGACCTGGCGCTCCGGTGCGGAACTGGTGAGCTCGGACTCCCACTGCTCAGGGAAAGGAAAGGGGTGGGGATGTGGCTGCTGGGGGCAGGAGAAGACGAGGTGGTAGGTGTTGAGAGGAATGTGACAATGGGGGCAGTCGGTTGGAAAGAGAGAAGGGGAAATGTGGGATAGAATGATGTGGTTAAAGTATGTTTCGGTCTGTAGTCGGCGGAGGATGTAGGCCTGTTGGGCGGTGAGGGAAGGGTGGGAGGGCGGGTATCGCCGTCGGAAGTTTGTGTGGTGGGAGAGGATGGAGTTGTACGTGGGGTCTAGAGGTGTCAGGGCTGCTGGGTCTGGGGGTAGGGGAGTTATTTTGTCGATGCTAGGCGAGGGAAGTGCCCGGGTAATGAGTGCGCGGGCTGCGGCGTGGGCCGCCTCATTCCCTGCCAGGCCGGAGTGGCCGGGGGTCCAGACAATGGAGAGGTCAATGTCTTCAGGGAGGCGTTGAAGGAGGTGAATGGCTGCTGGCAGGGCGAGGCCGGCTTGGTAGAGGCGGCACGCTTGCTGCGAGTCGGTTATTATGGTCAGGTAGGGTTGGTTGCAGTGGGTCAGGGCAGCGTGGGCGATGGCGAGGGACTCGGCGGTGAGCGTGGGGATGTGGCGGTAGGAGGCCGCGATGGGGAGGCGGCCCTCGTTGTTGACGACTGCGATGGTGGTGCTGTGGCGGGTTGAGGACTGCGCTATGTCGGTATAGCGGGTGTTGGGATCCGAGCCGTAGCGTTTTTCGAGGAATCGGACGCGGGCGCTGCGGCGGCCTTGGTTGTAGATGGGGTGCATATGCTTGGGGACGGGAGGGACGTGGATGCGTTGACGAATGGAGAGGGGAATACGTTGGGGCACGTGAGGGGTGGCAGGGGCCGTGTGTCCGATGACCTGAAGTACCCGTCGACCAGCCGGTGTGAGGGAGAGTCGGTGCAGGTGGGAAGTGCGTTGGGCTTCCAAGATTTCTGTGAGAGTGTTGGGGAGGCCAAGCTGGAGGAGGCGTGTGTTGGAAGTGTAGGTAGGGAGGCCTAAGGCTGCTTTGTAGGTCTTGCGGATCAGAGCGTCCAGCTTGCTAGCTTCCTGTGTCTTGAGGTTGATGAAAGGGCAGCTGTATGTAAGGCGACTGATGAGGAGGACTTGAACGAGTTTGCAGGTGTCGGATTCTTTGAGGCCGTAGGTGGAGCCGCGGATGCGCCGAATTAGGTGCGTAAGTTGGGTGATTGTTTTGTGGAGCTGTGGGAGAAGAATGGCGCCGGAGCCGTCGTAGTGAAAAGGAACTCCGAGTACCCGAAGGGAGGTGACTTGGGGAATGGGAGAGCCGCGGATGGTCACTTGTGGGTCCGGGGAGGGTTGTGGGGGGCGGCCTCAGGTCTCTCGTCCTTCAGTCACGCAGTAATTGGTTTTTGAAAAACCATTAACCTACTAGCCAGCAACCACAGCAATTCTTGTAATCCAAGGCTTTTCCACGACAACCAATAACGCTCTGATATCATACGGTATTTATTCTGTAAACGATTCCGGATGACTGAGTAAGCGTATTTCGGTGAAATTAAACACATTTATACCGTAGTTCATGAAGTTAGGGAAGCTTCGTCCATCGCAATTCTGTTTTGGGGTAAATCTTAAAAGGTAACCCCCAACTTTATCTTTCGCTTGTGTACGACGCCGTTATGTCACCAACTGCCAAAGGCCAGCTCCGCAGCATTCTAGGATCGGCTGCACTCACCGGCTTGAAGGAGCATTTAGCTGCAATATATTCCTCGATACGCCAAACTGCATGCAGGCATGAAAAATTTGCACGAAGGAACGGACTTTCACTTCCAGCTTGGCTTCCAGCTTGGCGCATTGAGCGTCGTCTGCTATTTGTAAATACTGAGTATGGGCGTAAATCATACACATGGCATGCCTCGTAAAGGTCACATCCACGCTCAAGATTTATAGATCTGAAAACAATCCTTGTGGTTATCTAAGCTTTGCAAGCCGCACCACAGCAGAATGACAGAAAGCCATGCACAACAACGCTGCGCTGACCGCCACCGGCATTCCACTGACGAGCGGTTGGCCACGGGCGGCGCTGTTTGCAGAAGCGACGGTGGTGCCTTACAACGGCCGCCCGGTCCCTATTCACTTAACGCCTCCAGTGTGAATCAGTGTCAGTGCTTCAGCGCTGGGCATACGTGTCTGCTCCAACTTTTCTTCATTCTTTCTTTTCTCTTTTTGCATGTTTTTCCTTTCCCACGTGCAGGATAACAAACTAGGCTCTAGCCAGGTTAACTTTCCTGCCTTCCTTGTACACCCTTCCTTCCTTTCATTATCGCCCGCAACCATCGTAAAATGGCATACGGGACCTTCATCCGAACTAAGCTAGAATACGCATCGGCTATTTCGAACCCTCATCAGTCTTACCTAACCGATGCCATACAATCAGTCCAGAATCGTGCAGCCCGTTTCAAAACCTCTAAATATGATTGGCATCTCAGCGTTACCGACATAAAAGCCCTCTCTCCCTCCCCTCCCTGGAAATTAGACGCGAAATTGGACAGATATGCCTCTTCCACAAACTTTATTATCCCTTTCATCACCTCCGCACTTCCCTCCTGCCCACACCATCCAGTTACTCACGCCGTCTGTTCAAGTCCATTGACGTCCAACGATTGCATGGTTCAATTAACGTATTCAGTACGTCATTCCTATATCGCGCCATTGATGAATCGAACAAGCTACCATATTCTGGTGTCTATGAACGCAATCCGGCTAAATTCAAAGAATTATTGTTAACTCCTCTCAGTCTTTAATTTTAAATCATCTCCACGACTTGCCACCTGGCGCCTTTTTTGTTTTCCTTTTCCTTTTGTTGTATAATTTTCTAACAAAGTGTCGACGTGAGCCAATATTTCTTGCTCAGCTTGAAGGGCTTCCAGAGCAACAATTTTGCGGTGCCTACGCATGCGCACATAATTGGTTGCCCGTTTATCAGGCGCGGGTTGGGAGTGGAGGGAAGGGAAGGGGGACGTCGTGCGCGCACAGATATAGGTTTCAGGCCCTCACTGATGACATGCCCGTTGTGCTGGCGGGACGTTTAAACGTGTACGTCCACCGCTCCGATCCGATCTTTCTGGTGTCTTCAGTGGTCGAGAGGATTGGGTTGGTGTGTTACGCAGATAGTAAGATGCCTACGACTACCCGCCGCGGTGGCTCAGTGGCTAAGGCATTGCGCTGCTGAGCACGAGGTCGCAGGTTCGATTCCCGGCCGCGGCGGCCGCTTTTCTGATGGAGGCGAAAAGCAAAAAACGCCCGTGTGAACGAGATTTCGGCGCACGTTAAAGATCCCCAGGTGGTCAAAATTAATTCGGAGCCCTCCATTACGGCACGCCTCATCGCCTGCGTTGCGTCGGTGCGTTAAACCCTACAATCAATCAAGATGCTTACGACGCGAGACAGACAGCTTCTGGTTTGACAGCTTCATGAAAACAGACAGCTTCATGTTTGTCCACTAGAATAATCTCGAGTCCTTCAGTTTCATTGGGCTAAGTGCTAATTGCTCGATCCCAAATTACAAACAAACATGTTTTGTTTCGTGCATTTCGTGTTCTGCGTCCAGCTTCACAGGCCATTCATCTTGACCGAGTGGAAGGGCACTAATTTTTTATTACCTTCTTTCTCTTCTATCTTCCGCCTTACTCTCTTTAAGCCTGAAGCTTCGCAATTTTCCACCGTTGCCGCCGCTTCTCCGCGGCGTCTACTTGATGAGCGCTGGATGGCTGATGGGGGCTCATGCACTGTTTTGGTTCTCTTTCTCATCTTTCTGACTTTCCTCGCCATAGACAACTTCTTATGGGAACGCATGTGAGCAAATAGTACGTTTAGGGCATCTAAAAAACAGCCGCGGTGTGGTAGAGTGCTCGAACGCCAACAAAAGTGTCCGGGGACGTGGTTATGCGCGCTTCCTGAGCGCTCTTACCGGCGTCAGCGACGGCAGCAGCATATCACCGATGTCATCTCCGAACACGTCAGGTGCAAGTAAATTCTACTGTCGCTTCGTTTAGACGTGATACTGGCACAGTGAGAGGTGGGTTTTGTCTTCCATCGCGTACAACGGATGCGGCCTCGGTCGTAGAAAATTCTGTCTGGTGATAGGATTGTCCCAGTACCTGAGAGCCACTTGCGACTTTTAGGGAACATAGGTCACACGCTAATGTAAAGCATATTCCAAGGCTCTGTATCGTTAGATATGTGCGCACTCACGGCTTATAGCATTACCAATGAAAGTTGATGAAACCATGGAATAGCAACTGGGAGAGAAAGAGTGTAGCTCGTATGGGAGCGCAAATAAGCGCGCGCAAACGTTAAATTTCAGTCGTGAACGTGTCCCAAAAGCAGCGGCGACAGTGGGGAGCGGGCCGGACGGTCGCGCGGCTCCTTTCGTAACGGGCCGCTAGGCGGATTTCAGTGGCGCCTCTACAGCCACCGCTCGAGGCGTATACGCCTCGAGCTTCGCGATCGCTGCGCCGCCTGCCGCCTGCTTCTCCGCGGCGTTGACGGGATTTGCGCTGCGTGGCTGATAGGGCCGCGTGCAGGGTTTAGGTTCTGTTTCGCTTCTTTTCTCCTTTCCGCGCCCTGAAAAAAACTTATTATGGTGACGTCTATAGGCAAAGAGTACGTTTAGGTCACTTAAAAAGCAGCTGTGTCTTCGTAGAGTACGCGATCGCCTGCAACAGCTACCCGGTGACGCGGTGCTGCGCGCTTCATCGCCGCTCTTCCGGGCGTCGGCGACGGTAGCAACATATAACCCCTGTCACCTCCAAAACATCAGGCACAAATGAATTCTGCTGTCGCCTCGTTTAGACCTGATACTGGCACAATGAGCGGTTGGCTTCATTTAGCAGCGTGGACAACGAATGCGGCTTCGTTTAGAATATATACGTCGCAGAAAAATATGCTTCGGGGATGTGATTACCCAATCCCGGACAATAACTTATGCCTTTTATAAGCATATAAACCATGCGAAAATGTTAAGTATCTTCCAAGCCTAGCTGTGCGTCGTTAAATATGTGCCCACACACCAAGGCAAGTTAATGAAACCACGGGAAAATAAATGTTTTGCAAGTGCGGAATTAAGAAACTAAATTCTCTAACGGAAATAATAAAAAAACAGTGCAGCTTCTGACATGCTAAAGACGTTCGTCGAAACTTAAGCCAGTTAGGGTTCACTGGACCAACTATACGCGAAATGCACTGCTATTTCGCGAGACATCGGGGGGGGGGGGGGGGGGGGAGGGGAGGGGGACGCTGTGTACAAATGCGGAGCGGAATCAAGCAATGAATGTTTTAGTATCACACAAACACAAATGTCGCGTTCACTTTCCCTTTGTTTTTCTACTTCAACGAACAGCTGATCATACGGCGGCCGCATTTTTGGAAGTATACAGGGTAGGCTGTTCAACAAGCGATGAAATGTGACGTTGGAAGAGTGTGGTATGTGATGATGAGGCCCTCTTATTTCAGTTTCTGCTTTATTCTGCAGACGCCCTGTGCCATATGACGATATTTCGAAGAAGCATTAGTCGCGCACGCTGATTATATTCTAAGCCCGTCTCCGTGCTGCTCGCAGAGGAGCAGATGAATGTTTGCGAGCGCTCACCTCACGACAAGACGACTTTGTCGTGTGCTGATCCCCGAGTATAATTATGCATTGTCCATCGTACTTTTGTTGAATATTCGCGAAATTAACACATCCTGGCTTGTAAATGGTAGTGATCAATATCTGAGGTTTAATATTGGCAAACATAACCGGCGTGCTGTCAGGTATGAGTGCCCCGCTGATTATGTAAGCGCACAAAACCAATTTAAATCATAGTGTATAGCCGTAGCATGAACATCTGAGGAACCGGTGGTTACGGAGACACTGCTAGTAAATTCAGGTAAGTGCAACTACAATCGGCTCCATCACACGCCGGTTCCGCGCCGCTGGCCTGTGACACACACCTGGCGCTTATACAGACCGAATATACCACACTAAGATCGTGTCAGAAACATTTACACTCTCGTAAACACACCTCATTTGCGAACAGAGTGACTGCTCCACATAAACATGGATTTCAAACGCCCACACACGCTAAATCTCAGTCGTGGACGTGCCGCAAAAGCAGCGGCGGCCCTGGGGAGCGGGATGCCGACTCCCGCGCATGCTTTCGAAACGGGCCGCTAGGGGGATTTCAGTGGCGCCCCTACAGGCCGCGCTCGAGGCATATAGTGCTTTCATTACCTCCTCCATAACCCCGCCGAGCAGACTCCTAAGCAGCCGAATGTGCCAAGCCCAATTGCAAATCGTCAGTGGCCAATGTGTCCGAGCTTGGCAATACCTCGGCCACCATTATTGGCTGGTGTTTGGGAAAGGTGACAAGCCAGCAACTGGCCAAGCTCCAGAAGGCCAATATTGGACAACGCTTGGCAAAGCGCATTCCATACAAATGTCTGTGCCTGGACGTTATGCTATTTTCATGCGCATTTTTGGCTTTCTGTCCAATCATTATGGCCAATGCCTATTCTGTGAGTTGCCTGGCGCCCTAATGTTTCATTTATACATGCCATTACATAGAAAAGTATTTAAGGCAAGCATTGACATAATATTTTCAATGCATTAAATAGTTTTTTGTGCAAGGGCTGACATAAAACAAAAAGTGGTACGAATAACAATTTGCAGAATAGGCACTGATCATAATAATGTCATCATCATCATCATCAGCCTATCTACGCCCACTGCAGGGCAAAGGGCTCTCCCATGCATGTCCAATTACACCGTCCTGTGCTAACTGCTACCAATTTATCCCCGCAAACTTCTTGATCTCACCTGCCCATCTCACTTTCTGCCGCCCCCCTGCAACGCTTGCCTTCTCTAGAAATCCACTCGTTACCCTTAATGGCCAATGGTTATCTGGCCTTCGCATTACATGCCCTCCCCACGTCCATTTCTTCTTCTTAATATCTACTCACACTTCCTTAACACAAGTTTGTTCCCTGACCCATTCCGTTCTCTTCTTGTCCCTTAACGTTACAGCTATAATATTAAGTTCAATTCCTCGCTGAGTCGTCCTTAATTTTAGTCGAACCCTTTCACTGCGCCTCCAAGTTTCTGCCCCGTAGGTGAGTACCGGTAAGATGCAGCTGTCATGCGCTTTCTTCTTCAGGGACAATGGTAGGCTGCCATTCATTATCTGAGACTGCCTGCCGAATGCACTCCACCTCATTCTTATCCCTCTAATTATCTCTGCACCATGGTTGGGATCCGGGGTCAATATAACTTGGCCAAAGTAGATATATTCGCTCACAACTTCCACTGCCTCGCCACCTACCTCAAACTGCTGTGCACTTTCGAGGTTATTAGGCATTACTTTAGTTTTATGCATATTAATTTTCTGGCCAACGATTTTCTAGTGCGGTAATCATGCTTTGCAATTCGTCCCCCGAGTTACTTAGCAAGGCAACGTCATCAGCAAATCTGAGGTTACTGAGCCATTCTCCATTAACCCTTACTCCCACCTGTTCTCAATCCAATTTTCTGAATACTTCTTGTAAACATACTGTGAATAACATTGGAGAGATTGTGTCTCCTTGTCTGACGCCCTTCCTTTTAGGTATATTACTGCTCTCCTTATGGAGGACGATGGCAGCTCTGGAGACATTCCATATAGCACGTGGACCCAATGTTTCTGAAATAGACTTGTAATAATTTGAAGTGAAGGCGTTTTTCAAGATTCTACGGGTCGATTTGAAAAACATTTGTACGCCAGGTAAATAATAAAGATTTCACACTAACTTTTTTGTGACTGTTAAATTTGTTGCGTAAGATAAAATTTAATTTCAAGGAAGGCACATCACGCAGTATAACAAAAATTATATCAAAGGGTGTAGTTAAATGGCCACGATGAATCCGCGTGGCAATTGTTTGGAGCGTCTATGTATTTCTAGCAATTTCATAACTGCACTGGGCACAACAAAGGAATTCTCAACGAAGAAATTATGTGGCTTTCATTAAAGAAGCACCATAACACTCCAGCTCTATTCGCGTAATTTTTATTATGCACACCAAACATTTATTTAGCTCAAGTCACATGACTGACAATTGCCAAAATACTGAACGATTTTGCTTGCTAAACAATTCACCATGAACGCAATACACAAAAATAGTATACAGAAAGAGAAAGGCTCGTAAAGCGCCAATCAATTCGTGCTGTATTTATCAGCTTCAGATGCTTACAACCCTCGATAATTCAGGTAGATGTAAACAATAACTTTTCCTGTAGCAATGCAACCATCAGCCTTGAAGAAAATGTTTAGTTCAACCGCAGTATGCTTCGAATTTTAAGCTTGGGAGAAGTGCTCCGTTTGCTGCATCCGCCCCTTTGCAACGGGAAGTACACTTACGTTGTAGCGCATGTAATACGCAAAAAAGCATCCTCTGCAGTGTAGACGCAAGGTGATTACTAAATAGAGTGCTACCCAGCACGTTTCTTAACACACGCACCTGTGAAAATATTGAACCTTAACTTCCCGCTTGTTATCACTCGCTCGCAAACGTAACCTACTGCATATACTGCAATATATTTTTCAGTGCCGCGTTTTAGGACAGCAGCACTTAATTCGTTTTGTAAAAATCTAGAACTGAATTTCACTGAAAATCTGACTCACACAGTAGCAGTATAAAAATGATTAAAAATTATAAGCCGAAGTGACAGAGCAACGCGCCGCCGGTTCGGTGTAATTTTGTTGTGTTCATTGTAGTCACAAAAAATGCATGGCAACAAAGAAAATGCCGTGCCTTCCACGTTTTATTAGCGAAAATGTGCTTTTCTAAAAGATGGCGGACTGCACATTAGGTTAGGAACGTAAAGATTTTCACGGGATCTGTTCGGAAGACATCTTTTCCAGATTAGAGCTACATCGTGAGCCTTACTATTTTCATGCGTGAATCATTAGGTAACAACATGAGCGACATTGTCGAGCGATATGACCAACGTAAATCAATACCTAAAATAACGTGGTAATCTGGGCGACTGCGAAAGCGACCAATTATTGACGGACAGTTCAGGTCAAATTATTGACGCACTAGCGCAGTTTGCGACCACTTACTTCTTTGCAACAGCCCACAACGCCAAGTAGAATCCACGCAGTTGAACCCTTATAAAGGCCATCCCAAAGTTCGGTGGGAACGAGCGTAAGCTCTTACGTTTTCAGCGGAAGTAGGCAAATGGCGTTATTCCACAGGCAGATATGCTTCAAACAAACGTCATCGACACCAGAACAAACGTCACTGGCATCGAAAGGAGTACAACGGCAGTTGAAATCCTTAAAAACAGGCACCCGAGACAGTGACACGTCTAACACCTACGCTGTAAGGTCCACTTATGAGATTTGTGGCCAGGCGCCCGAGCTGCGCGTGAGAACCCGCCGCTCTGTCTGGTGGCCCAGCACTATAGACTCTACGCTGCAGCCGTCGCCAATTCGTCACGGCGTGCACGGGAGACGGATTGTCTGGCCCACCGCATACCACAGGCATAATACCCCATTGAGAAAAAAGACGGCGCCATCGGATTCCGGAAACCACCGCCGGCGTGGGATTACCGGCGTCGAAGCGCGCGCCGTGCAAGAAACCATTGTTTAAGCGCCCCCGCCGGCGCAGTGCACTGTCGCCGTCTTTCACTTTCTCCCCGCGGGGTCGCCCGCACCTGCTCGTCTGCGAGCGTGCCGTTCACCCGAAGATGGCGGCGCCTCATTGAATATTCCGTGGGGTGCTGAGTGACCGCTGTCTACATGAATTTGGGCACTCCCATACGCGTGTACGAACGCTATAGGCGCGTTCCCGAGAGAGGGTGATCTCGAGGTTTTATAAGGCCGAACTTGGTCGTTGGAAATCGTTCTTGTCTGAGCGCCGAGCTGGGCAGTTCCCGGCGGGACAAGGAGTCTCGACCATTAAAGCTAGGTTGGGATTTGTGAGCCCCCTAGTCGAAGTTAAGATCGCGTCGGAGGTTTAGGGTGCAGCGCCGTACCGGGCAACTAGACGAATCTTGCGGCGAGACAGTCTCGGCCGTCGTTTCTCGAGCGGTTAGTGCATGCTCAGAGAAAGGAGAGTTAGACGAAGTTGAGGAGCTCGAGTGATTTGTGCGCACTCGGAGCTAGCGTCTAGCTGAAGTTCGAAGTTCTGCCTTTTTACTACTCATGTACCCAGTTATCCTACTGTACATAGCTGTATATAAACCCTTCCTTTCACTTAATCAACCGCAACGCTTCGAGTTCGTCAATTCTACCGCCGGCTCCAAGACCTTCAACATAATCGCCCTGCCAGCTACTTGCCAAAACAACCGGAGCCCGGGCGATTGGGTTCCTGATCGACACCGGACTTCGGGGAAACGATCTTTACTTACGCCATGAAGAAAAAGAAAGAACGGCAAGGCACAACGGAAGTAGTCCGCCAGCCAGTCTTGCATTAGGACACACAAATGTTCTGTGCCTAAAGAACGCGATAAAATCTCACAAGCTTTTTTGAATACGCTGCAGGCTAGTTTAAATACACCTTGTTTCGTCACGCAGTGCTGTAACCAGTTTGGTAACTACATTTTTCTGCGGTTGTTGCCTGTTTACCTCCGACCGACGTGTTGAAACACGACAGACACGCTTGTTCCGTAGCCAGCCTTTGTCGCTTGACTAAAGCTTGGCCTCCGATGCGCTTTCTGTGTGACCACGATTTGCTTGGCGCCTTTCAGCCAATGTACCGATGGAACGCCGATAGCTCGGAAGCCAATGGCTTCCCGAGGAATTTTCTGTCATTGGTCATAGGTCAATGCCGCTTGGAATCTAGGGGACAACATGCCAGCAGACCTCTCTGCTTTCCTCTAACCACAAGCTATATCTCTGTCTCCTAGGAAGTGGAGGTTTATTTTACCAGTAAATGCACTGTGACGCGCTCATCACGAGAGATGTTCGGGTTTGCTTGGGTGTATTTGCCTCACAGTCACCGTCTAGACCCAGGCCAACGCAAAGTGCTCTAGGACACCAAGTTTTTTTCTGCTGTCATGCACATGTGGCGTCTACGGCACGCTCACAAAATCTGCGAAAAAAAGCAGTGCTAGAGCGGTCCAAAAACACTGAACGTCGAAAAAAATCGTCCTAAACAAGCCACTGATTCGAAACGCCAGATGGACCAAGATGAATCGAAACATCCACTTTTAACCCTTACACACACAACACACACACACACGCACGCACGCACGCACGCACGCACGCGCTCACACACACACACACACACACACACACACACCACACACACACACACACACACACCACACAACGGTTTTCCGTAGCCCACTGCAAAAAAGTGTTTGATTCTGTAAGCACTGAAACCCTGCTAAAAGCACTGAAACACCAGTGGATAGGAAGAGACCTACATAAGACTCCTAGACGACATAGATAAAGGATGGACGGGCACTATAATACTCCACAAGCCAAGCGACAAACTCCTGGTCGGTAAGGGCGTACGACAGGGTGATATCTCACCAAAAGTGTTCACAGATTGTCTGGAGGGGTATTCTGGAGTTTCGACCGTAAAAACGCAAGACTAGATATACCCGGAGCATACTTGAGCCATTTGAGGTTTTCAGACGACATAGTCTTGCTAAGGGTGCGTGCAAAACGAAACAAAATGCTCCAGGAACTACATTAAGAAGTAAAGGCCGTAGGGCTAAAGATAAACAAGAATAAATTAGAAGCAATGATGAGTAAACTTGTCTAAAACGCCTTTTTCGGCTTATGCAACGAACCGCTAGGACAAGTAGAACATTATAACTACCTCGGAGGCCGTCTGTGCTGATCCCAACCACATGAATGAAATGCGGCGCAGTGTAGGTATTGACTGGGGTGCACTCGGTAAACACTCCCAAATAACGAAAAGTGAGGTACCTCTATCACTGAAAAGGAGATTATAGGGAGAGAGAGGTAGAGAGACTAAACATGTTTATTGTTTCTTAGTAGAGACTCTTTAGGGTGGCTTCCTCATTCCAGGAGTCCATGGGCACGGGCGCGTCTTCTGCCCTCTCCACCGTCTTGCGCTGGACGTCGAGGTAAGAGCTGGCCATAGCGCTCTCCCAAAGCTCATAAGTGTGGAAGGGATTGGGCGGGTCAAGTGGGCTTTGTGTACATCCGCTGACCATACGAAAAGTGTTCCAAACTCCCCGCAGAAGCGGCACAAACGGGGATACAGGGTAGGGGCTATGTAGTGGTTTCAGCTATCGTCTGGGTAAGTATTATTTTGCAGGGCACGAAGTATTCTATCGTGGCCCTTGGGTAGTTGTTTGTGCGGTGGGGCGTACGTTTGTCTTTGTAACCGATAGTGCGTTGTAATCTCATGAAACGAGACTAGAGGAAGCGGACGCAGATCTTCTTCAGGTGCTCGGTCAGTCAATTCTCGAGCTGTGAGATGGGCAATCTCGTTCCCTGAGAGTCCAATGTGCGCAGACGGCCAGATTATCTTCGCGGGTCTTCTTACTGGCTTCTGTTGAAGTATTTTAAGTGCAGTTTTGTGTATTATCCCGCAGGAAATGTTGTGACAAGCCTGTTGAGTCAGTAATTACGGTCTGAACTTGAGTTTTGGTAAGCGCCAAGGCAATGGCCGCTTCCACGGCGAGTAGAAGGTTGGCTCGGTCCCGTGATACGCTGGTGCGGTGCTCTTGGCCTATAATAACTGTTGCTACTGAGGCCCGCCTTCCGGGATAGAGGGCCGCGTCCGTGTACGCCACGGCAGGATGGCTTCCATACCGCTTTGAGATAGCACGGGCTCTTGCTTCTCTGCGGTCGGCTTGATGCACTGGGTGCATGTTTCGCGGTAGCACAGGTACTGTGATGTAGCGCCTGATATTATGCGAGATGTCTGTGACTTGGGGTGTTGGTTGTTGAAGCGGAATCGATAGTCCAAGTCTCGAAAGGATGGATCTGCCGGTTTTTGTAGTGCCTAATCTTGCCCTCTGGTGGGATAGATGTGCCTCTATGAGTTCATCAGCTGTATTGTTGAGTGCGAGACGAAGCAGTTTGTCTGTCGAGGTGCTGATTGGTAGGCTCAGAGCCTGTTTGTAGGCTTTTCGTATAATGGTGTCGAGTTTCTTCAATTCCGATGTTGAGAGCAGAGCATAGGGTATTGCGTAAGTGATCCGCTAGATGACGACCGCGTGTACCTGTCGGAGTGTATCGGATTCGCCCATGCTCCTTGCCTTAGTTGTTATGCGCTTGAGCATGTGTGTGACTTGCTCCGTCATGGTCTTGGTCTTTTTGATTCTTATGATATTTTTCTTGTCCGCCTGAAAGGTGACGCCCAGTATCTTGATGCTTTGAGCAGGGGTGATAATGTGCACATCTGTGTATGGCGATGGTGGGTGCCCTTGAAGCTTTCTGTTTGGTTGGAGACACGAGCAATAGTTCGAATTTTTGAGGGGCGCAGCTCAGCCCGCATGACCTGGCGTAGCCATTTACTACGACCGCTGCTTCCTGTAGGCGCTCCTCCATTGCTCCCACTGCACCCGTGGTGGACCAGATGGTAATGTCGTCCGCGTAGAGACCATGATTTATACCCTGAATAGAATTAACTAGTGCAGGGAGTCCTATGAGAGCAATGTTAAAGAGGAGGGGAGACAGTACAGCCCCCTGAGGAGTTCCACGTCCTCCTATTGGAAAGGGGTCCGTGGTGTGGTCGCCTACTTTGAGTCTGGCTTTCCGATCTGTGAGGAAAGACTTGACATACTGGTAGGTCTTGATTCCGCAGTCCAGGGTGTTTAGCTTCGCCAGAATGGCCGTGTGTTTTACATTGTCGAAAGCGCCCTTTAAATCCAGTGCCAATATAGCCGTCGGGGAGTTACGAGTTGCGGGTCTCATTGCTTCTTCTTTGAGCTGGAGCAGTATATCCTGCCTTGATAAATGGGGTCGGAAGCTTACCATTTCTGGGGGCAGTTTTTCCGTGTCTTGCAGAAAGGATTGAAGTCTTTTCAGGATGATGTGCTCCAGGAGTTTTCCTACGCACGAAGTAAGAGATATGGTCCGGAGGTTCTCTATACTGGGTGGTTTTCCTGATTTTGGGATCAGCCGAACCTCCGTGGTCTTCCAGTCCTCAGGTATTGCTCCGTCCTTCCAGATATTATTGAAGTAATTGGTGAGCTCCAAGAACCAATGCGTACTTCGGGTGAGGGCATATGGAGCAGAAACTTGGGGCCTTACTAAACGACTTTAAATCCAACACACGTTGCCTCCGCGGGCCATGGAACAATGGTAGGAGTAATATTAAGGGAAAGGAAACGAGCTTCCTGAATTAGAGACGGAACTAGAGTGGAAGATATCATATTTCCAATAAATAAAAATAAAGAAATCTCACACTAACCAGTAAGTTCACGATTTAAGTTCACGATTGCAGCCGATTTGTTTCTTCGCTGCCACAACGACCTTTACTCCATGATTGTTGCTATAAGTGCGAGCTTCCTTTAATTGTTTGGAAGTGATGATCAGTGGACATCAATTTGGAGTGGCGTGCATTATGACGTGTCTTTCTTGTTCCGAGGAAGTGTTGCCGCGATTACGGGGTACCGTGAAGGTTTTTTTTTTGCCACGTTTGCCAAATCTTCTTAGGTGGGTGTGCTTGGCTTGACAAACGTGCGCCGGGGATGCTAGGCGGTCGACGCGAGACACGCGCTCACGTGCGCGCTATCATTTGCGCGTGCGTGTTTCCTTGGTATTTTTTAACGGTGGGCAGGCAAAAATACCATTTTCTAAACAGCTTCGCTCCTAAAACAAATGCACTTGGGCTGGCCACGTAGTTAGGCCTAATGACAACCGGTGGACTACCAGAGTCACAGAGTGCATTCCGATAAAAGGGTTAGAAGAAGGGGAAGGCCAATTGCTCGGAGGAAAAAAATAGCGAATTTCGGTGGCAAAGAATGGACTAGACAGGAGTCGTTGGAGGTCGATGGGAGAGGCCGTCGGCCAACAGTGCACCTAATGGCCTGTTGTTGTTGATGTGGTTGTTGTTGATGATGATGATGATGATGATGATGATGATGATTTTCTTTGCTTATATATAGTTTGTTTCTTTCTCAGTTAGCCTTTGAGGTGTGGGGAATGCTACATCGAGCTAGTCAGAAATAAGAGATGGGCAGTTCGTGTAAGAGCAGAGAGTCAAGGGTCAGATGTCGGCCAGAGACATTGGTGGCGTTTGAGGCCGCTCACCTGCACGTTTCTAGAAAGTGGTTCCGATCAGTTCTGTATTTGTTTTACTTATAGCAGTTGTATTCGCGTAAATACTCATGCGCAGCCAGTGGACATTGTAAATCAGCCGCACCATTCAAACTTGTCTGCGTATCAGTTGAAGCTGCTTCAAACCTGCAACAAGTCCTCGAAGTCGCTCACGGACTGTCACTAAACCTTAAAAAACGCGACTGCTTCACTTCTTACAGTCGGCTACCTTGCATTTGTTTGGCTGAAGGAAAATTGCTTACGTGCAATCAAACACGGCTGGATTAACGCAAAATTGCGTGCTCCTTGAGCAAGTTGTCGGCGAGTTCCGGATTATGGTTGAGAGGTTCTGGTACACAGTGGCACAATAGGTGTTCAAATGTTTCTTCTGTGGCATACGCTTCACAAGCTTGGCTTTTAGCCATGCCGGTTGTGACTAAAGCAAGCATTTGTAAAGGGGAATACTAGCCACAGGCGACAACCTTTAGGAACGGTCCGAGCGCGGTATGTGAGCAGGTAGGCGACGCTGCAGATCAGGGTCGAGCGAGTACACGCGAGGGTTAGAGAACTCTGGCGTTCTCTATTAAACAAGTGCGATCTTGCAGTGTCCAAATTCCATTACTTTCTTGAGCGATTACCTAGACTATGGCACTGCACCGTGAAAAAGAGCAGCAAGGCAAGAGCTGAAAGAGAGCTTCAATTTACAGAAAAAAGACCTTTGAGCAGCTGTTGTATTTTTGTTATTTTTACCTTTTTATAGTTTTTATTTCTTTCTTCATCTTTGGCCCTCTAATCTATCGGGCCCCGTCTTTCACCGCTGCCTCTTTCCTTTGCCGATTTCTATGTCGTTCCGGAAAGGAGCCACTCGAACCCAACACCACATTCAAAAAAGTCTGCCCCTTTCTCCGCTTGCTTCGGACAAACATATCGTCTTTATTTTCTCGAAAAGATCTCTCTCTCTCTCTCGACACTATAGTTGTGCGGAGCGTCATTCCTCAAAGCTGCTATATCCTAGGCATTTTAATTATTGTAAGTGCGTACCTTCGGTCGCTTGTACTGTTTGCAACAGAAATGATTAAAGTGGCAAAACTCTTCAGTAACTAAAACATTGCCATAGCAATGGCTATGGCACTGTGCTGCTGAACCCAAGGACGCGGTTTCGATTCCCGACTGCGGCGGCTGATGGAGGCGAAAAGCGAAAACGCCCGTGTGTTCGAGCTTTCGGCGCAGGTTAAAGATCCCCAGGTGGTGCTCGTCTTATTCATTGTTAGAGCAGGCATGCGTTTCTTCTTTTTTTTTTGGCGGGTGGGGGGGGGCGGTGGAGGCTACGAGGTTTGTCATCGATTTTCCTGATTCGCGTTATCCTGTTTATATCACCCGGGAAAGTGCCCAACAAGGTGCGGTAGCCAGAAACGTATTAATCGGAGTCGTCCATATTCAGCGATGGCTACTCAAACTGTTATTGGCCACATAAAAATTTCCAGTAATGTACGTGGCCCACATTGCAGAACTCTACTGCTACCTATAGCCTTGCTTGTGTAGCCCTGCTCTCTTGCGCACGTTGCTCTCTCTCTCTCTCTCTCTATATATATATATTATATATATAGCAGGAACAATTAAAATAAACAATTTTATTGTCTTTAAAAACCACTGAGAGTGATTATGCTCATCATAACAGATTTTTATAGCACGAAAGACGTGAAGGACCGCATTGTCTACTGTCTTCTGTCGCAATTTATCTATGTGAGTCTATCCATCACAAGTTGTGTCTTCCTTTAACAATTGATTCAGAGTGGCAGCTAATCTGATTATTTTCAAACAATAGCAAAAGCCTTAAACATCCTAATCTTACAATCTGTAGTGACACTTCGATGCATTAAATCGCGGAAATCAGGGTAACATTACCTATTGTTAGGATTCAAAACTGGAAATGCGGTTTTCGCACGTGGTGCTTTTATTTACAAACTTTTAGCCCAGCGGAATACATGTGCTAGTTATTATGACCGCGTCATTTCCAGTAAATTATGGAGCCGAGTTTCTTGGTTCTATCGTACCCCCAAAAAACTCCGTTCGTTGTAATTTTAAGCAGAATCTTTCTCCTAGGATTCACATTGGTTTGGAAGCAGAAGCAGATGTGTTCAGAAATCCACATGTAAAAAAACAGCAAGTTTTGGCCGCCAACACCACAAAAATAGAAGTAACACATCTTGTGCGTTCATTTGTCGTCAATATCACAGCCATCGGAACAACAGAATTTTGTATGCAACTGCGAACATACTCAAACTTTACAGAAATCTGTCCTAGCATCTCCATGAAACATTGATTCAGAAGGTAATGATAGGTATTAGTTTTTAGCAATGCATAACCCAGTGTACGACTTATGTGCTTCTATTTTGATATTGGGTAATAAATCACTCTCATATTAAATCACAACAGTGTTCCTAGTCCGATGTTCCGTTAGTTTGATATGCGTTATCTCAAAAGATTTCGAGGAGTTGCGTCCGTGCAGCAAACTGCTCTAAAAAGTTTTTGACACGGAAATCGCCAACACGGGCTCAACTAGCATGCGCGCAGTGTGCACTCGTGTTATGTGTGTTTCTTTTACGTTCATGCATTTTGATATCCCAGAGGCAAGCGACAGCTTTTGATGGGACGCTCCCTCTAGGGGTGTTCGTTTACTTTGCAGGAAAACCGGTTCTTTAAAAAACGGAGATACGTTTCGTTGTTACGAAGTTTCGTGTGACACGAGAGGACGCACAGGCTATCAGAGTCATGCTTTCCTTCGCCGGTCGCCGGACCGTCTATCACCACTATTGCTTGTTCGGAACCCTCGGTGTCGTCTGCGGTTTTTAGCGTGGCAGGAAAGTTGCACTGGATCGTTTTAATGTGGCGTGTCTGTGGCTGCTGTTTTGTCGCTAAATTTAATCCACGCTTCATCAACCGAGCTCAGGTTTCCTGGAGGTCGTTCTACACCATTTATTTTCTTGTGTGCGGATCCATCCTCTGCACGTTTAGAATAAACATCATCTACGGCACACTTAAGTACACGACTGCTGACGCGCACGGTGCTATTTTCAGCTCCTTGTACACATTCATGGCATTTGTGATCAATGCGGAAAGCATGCTAGTGTTTTTCATTATGTCCCTGAAGTCAGGCGCTATGCTAGAGTTCTTTCGCGCTGCCACGTTGTTTGAGAAGACACTGGTCGTGCCCCGCACCTATAGCTCAAGAATGGTTTGTTTGTTGCCAAGGTTGTTCAATGGGGTGTTTTTCGTTTGCATATCCCTGCGTCCATTCCTAACGGCCATACTTTTGCTTGTGGGGCGATATAAGCTCCTGGGATTTTCGGATATCCTGCAAACCACTTACGCCTTGATAGCGAGCGTTATCTACTCATGTTGTGACTACGGAAACGCAGCCACTATCCGTGCTGTAGGCGGAGTTTTGGTCCAGTACGTGAGGATTCAAGCAGACGCCTTGAAGCAGCACCAAGTAATAGGCCTTAATCTCCCAGCCCTGGAAGACGTCGGCCTAAAACTAATCTCCATAAAGAGTTTAAAAGAGGACATAAACGCGATTTTAAATCCTTGCATAGTCCTTTTCAGCTTGAGGGCATTTAGCGTGATATCCATATCGGGTTATGTTCTATTTCGGTTAGGTTTTACCAATTACTACAGCTTCTTCCTTTCGGTCTACATTCTGTACGTTGCATTTGGCCTGATTGACATTGCATCAATAAGCAATGTTTTGGAAGAAGAGGTAGGTACTCGGTATTCTTGGTGAATTGCTCTTCACAATGTAAGCGTTGCAATAGTAGTCGCATCGCTTTTTATTTCCTGCAATACGGGTTCCATGTAGGTTCCGAATGTTAGGCATTGTGTTTTGGAAAGATGCTCGTTGTGTTTCAGATTATAAATAATAGCACAATGAACTACGGTGCTTTTCGGCTTTGACGTTGCACAAGCATTTCGTGCCATTTCAGTTTCTTTTAAAAATCACTAACGTAGGGAGACCAACACGGTTAATTTGTTTTGACGGCCGCATTTAAATCAACGCGATATTTTCAGGAGCGCTATGTAAAGTCACGGCTGTATTATCGTGATAAACAGAATTAGAAACGAAGGTGCGCGTGGTTTTGAGTACATAATCCGCATTCTAAGCCAGGGGTTGCGCCTGCGCAGTAAGAAAAGTTACCAGAGGAGTTTCCCAACCTGCTGTGCATACACGGCCCGTCCCCCAGCGAGCGCAGCATGTACTGTTTGTTCATATTTGAATTTATCACAATTGTACAACTAATAGACACAATTTTAGCTACACCTTCGTGCGCTATCCTAAGTACTAGCGATAACTAAGTTTTGCATTGGGTGCATAATGCTTGGTATCCTTCGAATACTGCACACCTTGACTACATGGACAATATATAACATACAATACAATGCGTAAAACTTACGTAGATTTTAAAATAGTAATTCGGGCAATAAATATCAGTTGAAACGCGATAGAATAGTCACCGTACGCTATAGGCAAATGCATTCCCATGACGCAATCACACGAACCTCCCAATTGTCTCTTTCAGACCGAAATGTTTAAAGTTTTATTGGCGGATACGGCCACAGGTGGAATGTCAACGACTTTTATATCCCAGGTAAGAAGGTCAAACAGCCTAAAGTTATATTTCGTCGCAGGAATACGCAGGGCTCATTCGGCATAATTCGGTAAATAAGAATTTGTGTGAGCTACGAGATTCGGCCAATATACCACAAAGCTGAGTGAGATTAAAAAGTTGACTTTTTCAGTATGAGGACCACGATGCCAGTGACGCATCCATGCATTGTTTTTACCTCCTTCCAAGTAAAATAAAAAAGCCCCTAAGCTTTTCCTTATATTTCATCGTCATTAGACATATTTATGTTTCATCATCCAGGTTTTCACACCTCTCCGAGGAGGGCTCAATGTGAATTTCCAACGAGCTATTCTACCATCTCTGCCGTAAATTTAGCAGGTTGCTGCGCTAGCATAAATGTGGGTTTTAAGGTGTTGGAATGTCCTTCACAGCCCAATGGTAGGGCGAAAAATGAACACATTCAGAAATTTTTATTCCTATTTCTTGAAAACACAACACTTGCTTTTGCAGATTCATTTTTTGCACAACACCATCAAACCTCGGAACATGTGTCTTAAAGGAGGCGGATTATTTGTCATCAATGCGAAGACCCTTCTGCATGTGAGTACGACGTTCAGGGGTATTAAAGCAATAACTTTTCATTTATTCAAGCTTTGAAGATAGGATCTCCTGAATCTTCTCAACAGCACAGTGTGCTCATTTACCGGCACTATTTATGAGACAAAGAATAAAAATTGTTCAAAACATCCTTTTGGGTCAACTTAATAATGCAAAGATTTGCAACTAATCAATTATAAGCAGCGATCCCCAGAGTGATCTCGCAAAATACTGCTGAATAATCTTTAAGACTGAGAAGCGCTGTTACAACGCCTAAATCTTAACTATACGAGGACATGAAGAGGGAGAGTCCTTCTTGGATGTTCACGTTTCCTTTGAGCATATTGCGGGGCACGGCTTTCGTCCAGTAACCTTTATTTTTTAACTGTTTCGTTGCGGCGAAAAAATGGCCAATTTTCAGTGCTTCCACAAAACTATTTTGTTATCTTGAGCTAGTGGACACATTTAGCCTTGAATTGTAGCTTATAGACTGCTCTTCCCAACGCATAAGAGCAGTGTTGAGAAAGGTACAGTTATTTACAGCTTATGGGCGAATAATCACAAACAAATGCAGAACAAAATGTACACACAACGTAAATAGGCGATTGTACTGAGCAAATATATTTTTAGGAATTCTAAGATATACAATTGTTCCTACGTTCCGTGGCTATTGGATCCTTGTTTTGGATCTTTGCGGACCCGTCTACCTAGCAGAACTGACGGCCTGTGGCACTCCGCGAAGCCCCCCGCACGGGGCACCTTGAGTATTCATGGTGACGGTGAGCAGCGACACCGCGGACCTCGAGCTCCCAACATAAGCCGTGTCCAACCGTGGGCGAGGTTTTTAAAGGTGAAGGGTAGAAGCCGTAAACGGTGGCCGTCGGAGCCTTGGTCAAGCTCCGGCCGATGGGCTCCCTGCCTGTCTTCCAGGCAGGGAGCTCCGGGACCTCTTTGACTACTAGGGTAAGGTCAAAGGAGAAAGTACCCCCGTTTCCCTGCTTTTATACTATGATATATGGTTTCCAAATTTTCTAAATCCAAAGATCGGCTCCCTAAAAGGGGCCGCACCAAAGTATCCTTTCGTCGGTTGCCAACGACGAGTTTCCCAAAGCCGGACAACTATGCTAGGTTTTTGGAAATTGAATCTGTTGATGCATCGAACCCCCTTGCACAGTCTGTCTTCTTGATCTCCAAATTTCTTGAGGGCATTGTTGGTCAGTCATACAAAGCCAAAAACTCAGAACAGGGAAGTTCTTGTGGAAGGGAATAACAAGCAACAAGCTACAAATCTCTTGACTCAAACTCGCATCGCACATCCGACATCAGGGTCACACCCCACCGCAGCCTTAATAGCTCCCAGGGTGTGATCTCTGAGTCCGATCTGATGAATGAAACTGACACCGATCTGTTGGAAGGCCTTAAGGACCAAGGTGTGACAGCAGTGAGGCGTATCATGATTCGTCGAGATAACAAGGAAATCCTAACAAAATATGTAATATTGACGTTCGACCATTCCACAGCACCTGAATCAGTAAATGCAGGTTTGATTCATTGCCCTGTCAGGCCATACATCCCCAACCCCGCCGATGTTTTAAATGCCAGCGGTTTGGGCATGGCACTGCCGCCTGCCGTGGTCGACTAACATGCGCCAAGTGCGCACAACACGATCATCCATCTGACAACCTGCCCATCGCAAACCCTCATCTGTGCTAACTGACAGGGATTCCACGGGGCCCTACTGTAGAACATGCGAGAAATTTAAACAGGAGAAGGAGATCATCAAGGTGAAAGTCCCTGAGAACCTTACCTTCCCAGAGGCGCGAAAGAGGTTCGCGTGTTTCCCCCTGGGGAGGTACGCCGACGCAGCTCGCCGGGGGGCGGAGCGGCATCTGGTGTCCACAGGGACCCAGTTCAGCGCTTCTGACCTGGTCCCGCCTCCGCCCCTCGCTGGGTTGCCTCACGCAGCCCAACCCGGCACCACGACCGCTTTCTGAGGCAGCAGCGGTTGTGGTGCAAACCACTTCTGTTGGGACCGGTGCCCGCTTCCCGCCTTCCGTCTCCCTGTTATCCATTGCGTTGGAGGGTACCGAGGTGATGGACACCACGGGCCCCGCACCGGCTCCCACCGCCACCGCACCCGCTCATGCCACCTCTGGTGCCCCGGACGCCCTCGGCGGTGGCGGCTCAAACGAAGGGCTCCCGAAGGGAGCCAAGTCCGGGGGGCCTGGTCCGTCGGGCACCCCTCGGACATCCGACGACGAGATGGATGTCGGGCCGTTTCTGCCTGCAACGCAGCGCAAGGAGCGGCCTCCGACGCCCAAGCCAGCAGCAGATAGGCCCAAAAGGCCAAATCCTAGAGTAACAGCCCCCGAAAGGACACCTGAACAACATACACACAGACTTCAGTAGCTTTTAAATCTCCATAATGGGAAGAGAAAATATTACCCAATGGAACTGTAGAGGCCTCCTTTAAAATCTTGATGACGTCCATGAGATATTGCATTCGAACCAGCCAAGTGTGACGTGTCTTCAGGAGACGCATTTGAATCCGAATCACACAAATTCCTAAATAGGTACATGGTATTCAGAAAGGATAGGGTTGGCTGCACACACTCTTCGGGCGGTGTAGCCATAATAGCCCAGAAATCCCTAGCATGCCACCCTCTCGCTCTCAACACTGTCCTTGAGGCTTTAGCGATAGGCACAATAATTTTTAATAGGTTCATAACGGTATGCTCAATTTACATTAGTCCTGATTATGCACTTTCCAGCTCTGACTTCGAGGCGCTGGTCGACGAGCTGCCCGAACCGTACATTCTAACAGGCGACCTTAATGCACACAACTCTTTGGGGCTCCTCCAGAACGGATGCCCGAGGTCGCCTGATAGAGAAATTTCTTACATCTTCAGGAGCATGCCTTTTCAACAAAAAGCAGCCTACATACCATAACTTAGGACATAATACATACATCTCGACTTGGCTATTGGTTCTGCAATTCTCTTTCCATGTGTTGAGTGGGGCGTGGGCACTGACCCATATGGTAGTGACCATTTCCCCACTTCCCTAACATATATAGGTAAAGGCCCATGCAGTCCATCTTCCCATAACAGGTTTAATGAATCAAATCAAACTGGAGTATATTCACAGAAACATCTAACTACACCACACAACCATAGAACACCTACACGTGGATGAAGCATCCCAACTCATCACGGCACACATCCGCGACGCTGCCGAAAAGTCCATTCTCCACGCCTCCAGCGCTCCGCGCAACCAAAGGAGGCCGTGGTGGAATGGGGAATGTAGGCGGGCGCGAGAGGCCCAGAACAAGGCGTGTGGGGGTCCTTCGCCGGTACCCCACATCAGATCACCTCATTTCTTTTAAACGGGCAAAGGCGTTTGGGAAGCGAGTGCGTCGTGAGGCGAAAAGGGAGAGTTGGCGCACCTTCCTCACTTCAATAAACTCATACACTGACACGCGAAAAGTACGGACACGAATACGTAAATTAAAAGTACAAACAGACACACACGCTTGCACCTGGTTAGTACAACAGGGGACACACTGGAAGACCAGGCTAACACACTCGCACAACACTTCCAACATGTGTCCAGTTCAGTGCACTACACCAACACATTCATAAAACACAAACATCCTGTGAGAAGAAGTCCTTCCGAGACAGTAATAAGTCGACGTCATCTTATAACACCCCCTTCTCACTGCATGAGCTGAAGATCGCACTAAGTACATGTAAATCTTCAGCTCCAGGCGCAGACAACATTACATACACTATGATTCAACACTAGCACACAGACACACTTGAAACCCTCCTTCACCTCTACAACAAAATATTTCTTTCGGGGAACCTCTAAAGGTCATGGAGGTAGGCCATCGTAGTGGCCTTTCTGAAAGAGGGGAAGGACCCTTCCTCTCCCGCAAGTTATCGTCCCATCGCCCTCACAAGCTAGCCTGTGTAAGCTGTTCGAGAAGATGATCAATAGGAGACTCATGTACTTCTTAGAGTACAATGGTCTTCTCGACAGCTACCAGGCTGGCTTGAGGGCTGGGAGATCCACCAACGATCAACTGGTTGCGTTGGGATCGTATGTAAAACATGCCTTTATCCATAATCAGTTTTGCATAAACAGTCTTTTTTGATATGGAGAAGGCCTATGACACCGCCTGGCGGTATGGCATCTTGAGTGACCTCAAGTCGTTTGGTGTCTCCTGGCAACATGCTGAACACCCTCGCTAGCTACATGTCGCAAAGGACATTTCGAGTGAGGGTTGGCAGTGCACTTTCCAATGTATATGTGGCAGGAAAATGGCGTTCCTCAAGGCGGTTTCCTGAGCTGCACACTATTCATTGTTAAGATGAGCTCGCTCCGGAAGGCATTGCCACCAACCATTTCCTGTTCTGTATATGTAGATGACGTCCAAATTTCTTTTTAAGTCGTGTAATCTCTCAATTTGTGAACGCCAAGTCCAGCTTGGGGTGAACAAACTTGCTGGCTGGGCGGACACAAACGGTTTTAAACTGAACCCTGTAAAAAGTACTTGTGTTGTGTTCTCCCGGAAGCGCGGAATGCATGCGGACCCTCATATCTGTAATAATGGCGTAGTAATCCCTGTCAGGGGTGAACAGAAGTTTTTGGGAATATATTCGACAGGTAAACTCACAATTATCCCTCACTTGAAACACCTTAAATACAAATGCCTAAAAACAATGAACATTCTTAAAGTCCTGTCACTACCAATCTTATGGTGCTGACAAGCAGCTCCTCCTTGCGGCTTTATACTGCAGTGGTAGGATCTCGCTTGGATTATGGTAGTGCTGTTTATGGGTCCGCGACGAAGACGGCACTAAAAATGCTTGACCCGGTGCTTCATTTGGGGCTTCGTCTTGCCTGTGGTGCCTTTCGCACTAGCCCCGTTGAAAGCCTCTATGCAGAGTGTCACAAATGGTCCCTGTATTACCAGAGGACATACACTAACTTATTGTATTCCTCTAAAATCATGTCCTATGACAAATCATTCTTATAATTCAACCAATCATGATGCGTCATCAGAGCAGCTCTTTGCAAATCGTCCCTCTATTTCCATGCTGTTCCCTCTCAGAGTGAGAGCAGAAGCTTTCTGAGCTGGCTGTGTCATTTTCACACATCCACAACACACCCATTACTGATTTTTATTGCGCCGTGGCAACTCCGGGCAGTTTGTTGTGACTTGTCCTTTCTGCAATTTGACAAAAACAGGGGCACCCAGGGTAGTCCATTATTCAACATTTCCTCTTCCTGAAGGAGAAGTATCAATGCGCAGAGTATTACTGCGACGCATCAAAGACAGGTACGGCTGTGTCTTGTGCTGCGCATGGGCCGAACCTCAACGTGTGTAAAGAATGAACTCCCACAACAGCATTTTTACGGCTGAAGCACACGCATTCTTACTTGTTTTACATCACATCGTTCAACATCAAATTTCAAAGTCCATAGTGTTTACAGATTCTCTTAGTGCTGTACGGCACTTTTGTCAAGAAAACGCTCAAAAATTATGTAATCAATCTTGTTTTTAAGCCCTTATGTCGGCATACGCCTCCAGTCTTGGAATACAATATGTTGGGTTCCTGGCCACTGTGGAATAGCCGGGAATGAACCGCAGATCAAATGGCCACCTGACTGGTACTCTCTTGAATACAGTGGACATAGCAACAGTGCAACAGTGGACATAGCAACAGTGGACATAGCAACAACCCGAAGCCACACATTAGACACCAACTTCGCACGCATCGCAAACACACTGGAGTGAACAGACAGATAACAAGTTACACGTAATAAAACCACTTGGAGCAGACACTACTGACTCACACAAACAGACACATTGAAGTTACCTTAACTAGGTTGCGGATAGGCCATACACATGCAACACACTCACACCTGCTCACCTGGCTCTCCAAGACCCATGTGTAGCAGGTGTGGGGAGGGCCTATCCGTAGTCCACATCTTAATGCACATGCAAGGCACTCGACACAACAAGACACAGACACTTCAAGAAACTATACAGACAACACATTCCGTAAACACCCTTCCTTGTTTTTGGGTGACAATGCCATCGTCTCTGTGCAACGCGTTTTTAAATATTTGTCTGATGTAACTTTTTAAACCTCATATCCTATCACTGCGTAATCAACACTGGCCATATACACCAGCCATCTCTATTGGTTTTATTTGACTTTACTGTTATTTCTGGCTTACCATTTTAGTAGCCACTGTTTCTCTTGTATAATTTTGCTTGGCGCTCTTTGCCCCAGCTGGCCTTGCGCCAAAAAAAACCCAACCATCATCACGCCGCGAAGCCACCCGAGGGCGCGGCGATTTCTCTAAAATAAGCATCAAGCATGCTTTTTTGAGTCCTCACGAAAAAACCCTTATCACTCTAGTGGTAAAAAACAAGAAAAAGACATCTAGCGCTCCTGAGAAGCGTCGCGCATCGCTCCGTAGCGCCGGCCTATCTTGCAGTTGATAACGCGATACTGCGTGGTGCATTTGGCAAAATATCCCCGCCGTACGTTGTCCGCGCCCTACTCATCAAATTAAAACCGCAAGTCGTCAAATAGGAAGCAGTTTTGTGTATTTATTTATTATTTATACTGCAGTCCGAAGACCAAGCTGGTGGGCAGGGATTTAATTACATAAAAAAGCATCAATCTGCACTGGTAAATTCCTACATATTGCTGATAACAATCAAACAAGTGTGAAAAAAACAAAGAAAAAATAAGAACTGACAAAAGACAGAAATTATAGCAGTACAAAAAGAAAAGTAGCGTCACAGTAAATGTTTAAATATTGCACAAGTACACGCTTTTCAAAATCCGACACATCACGCGCCAAAACACATCAACGGGCAATCTATTCCACTGCTCGAGTGTGCGGGAAAGGAGTGCTTAAAAAGATTAGTGCGTGCAAAAAATTGGAGTTAGATTGTGCTCATGGTGCTTGAAGTTGAACGAGATAAGCGGGGCTAAATATAAAGTCCTGGATTAACATTAAATTGTTGGAAATTAGGCAAAAAACAGAAACCTTAGTTCTGCAAGGTGCCTCCTGTTTTCCAGGGTCATTATATTGTTGTTTGCCATGAGAAGCGATGGAGAAGCTCGGCTATGATAGCTGTTAAATATGAACCGGACTGCCTTTCGTTGCATCATTTCCAATTTGGAAATGTCTATTTTGAAGAATGGGTCCCCATGCTGCGCTTGCCTACTCGAGATGCGGCCTAACAATGAAATTACAAGCTAGCAAAGGTGCGGCTTTTAGTTTGTGCCTGAGGAACCCTAGTTTTCTGGAGGCCGATACGCAAATTTTTTTAATGTGACTGGACCAAGTTAGTCGGTTTGCTAGAGTAACTCCTAGATATTTACATTCGTCTACTTGTTTCAGCGTGTGGTCTTTAGGCCTGTAAGAAGACGTGAATGCATTTTTTGTTAGTTACCTGGAGCAATACAGATTTGTCACAGTTCAGTTCCATGGACCATTTCGCACACCATTCTGAGACAGAATCAAGGTTACATTGCAGTTTAGCTTGGTCACTTAAGGATGAAATTCGTTTGAAGAGTACACAGTCATCCGCAAACAACTTTACAACCAATCGACCATGCGTTAATAACGTCCGAAATATCATTGATATAAATAAAAACAGTACAGGTCCCAGCACGCTGCCCTGAGGAACACCGGAAGTTACAGAGAGAGTATTGGGAAAACAGCAATTGATTTTAACAAACTGTTTGCGGTTTAGACAGATAGCACTGGATCCATTGTATGAGTTTTATTGGTAAGCCAATTTTTTCGAAGCTTTAGGATCAGATTAGTGTGAGGAACACGGTCGAATTGCTTTGCTGAAATCTACAAAAATGACGTCGATTTGTTCAGCCTTATCGAGTGAAGACGCAAGTTCATTAATAGTGGTTACTAACGGGGTAAGCGTAGATAAGCGTTTTCTGAACCCGTGCTGCAAAGGCGTTAGAATATGGTTGGCTACTAAGAACGAGACAATAAATTTGATTCTACAGGTTCGAAGAGTTTACAGATGCCAGAAGTAAGGGAGATAGGGAGGTAATTGTCTGCAAAGAGGCGGGTCTCTTTTTTTTTTTTGAAGATTGGTATGACACAGCCATGCGCAGTCGTCAGGAATTTCGGTACAGTCAAATGATAGCCTAAAAAGGTGAGTAAGATTATGCCCTAGGAGCTCAGCGTATCGGTGCAAGAAGGCATTGGGTATGTTGTCGGGGCCAAAGGAAGATCTAGGCCCACTTGCTCGAAGCCAAATAAGACAGTCTTGTTCGCAGTCTAATCTTATTGGCAGTCTTATTCGAGGTCTTATGTTGCCTAGGCTATAACACGCTTTCGGGAAACTTATAAGACAGCGAATCAGACCCACAGTAAGAACGCAATAAGACTGGGAATAAGCCTGCTCCGAGCAGTCTTATTCACACTCTTATGCTGACGTGGTCGGTCATTTCATCATAAAGATCGACCTCCATACCGTGAAAAAACGAGTGCAGTAGCCGTAGAAGTGGCGAACGACACCGAGCGCGGCGGCCGTTCAACCCAGTGGCGTAGCCAGGGCGGGGGGGGCTGACCGGGCTTCAGCCCCCCCCCCCCCCCGAAATTTTTCTGTCCGGCGCCGTGCTGCCTGTTATGCCTGGTACGTCGCCTGTGAACAAAGGCGCATATCCTTCGATAGTGCCGCTATTAGAAACATTCACGACTCAATGCCCGCCCTACGTATGGGTGCTTAAACAAAACGAAGTGCGTGAGGGTGGGCGAACCGCTCAGGGATGATTGCGGAGGGGTGCAGTCCCACAAGCGACGGTGCCGTCGGGTAAGCTGAGCGCAACGAGACGCCAAAGTCGTGTGTTGTGTCCGTTTGTGCGTGACTTGTCGCACATGGAGAATAATTGGCCGGCTGAGTCGCTCTCAGCAGAAGAGATTGACTCATCACGGTATGGCTGGGTACGCAAGAAAGGAGTGGTCCGCACTAACTCGTGGCGGAAAAAAAAGAGCGACCGCCTGCAATTGATAGGTGAAGACTGGTACAATGCAGGCCCCAAAGGGAACAGACGATCTTTGTATGTTAAGCAGAACAACGTGCAGGCGGCGGTGGCTGACCACGGCCGCTCCATCTCCTAAAAAGGGGGAGATCAAACGGCCGTGGGCACACATTCAAGACTCCTGCAGATAACTGAAGAATGCGATGGGGCTACGTAATGAGTGATATGTGCAGTTTAGCTGGAAGAATATCGTGCATGGGCAGAGGGCCCTTGTGAATGAGGCGCACAGCAAAGTATGCCCTTTCTTCGCGTCACCCCTTCATTCTTCCTTTTTCGCGTTAGGCTGTCGAGCCCGAGAGGGTTCTGTTGGAGTGGGATATTGTATGGGCTCAGATTGCGCACACTGAGTGTCCCTTCCGAAGGCGATGTTGCGTCAGTCATTTTCACCCCCACGATGAGGCAAATTTGTTCGGCGGTATTTTTCCCTAACCTAGGAAACTGGAGAACAGCGGGTCAACAAAAAAGGCGTGCTGCGGCCCGCTCAGCCAGTCCTGAATTTATCCTAAATGTGAAGGCACGACGGTCACCAGCCCTGCCACTGGCAGACGGCGTCGCGACAGTAACAACGATCAGATGGCCATATTCTACCTCGATCACAATTAAAGCCCCTCCATTGCGTCCACGGCCGCTTTTCCCTGGACGGCGGCTGCCCAGAGCAGTGTATATTCAGGGCTTGAAACACAACGGCAATATGCCGCGAGGATAGAAGCGCCCCTGGTTTTGAGAAGCTCATGTTCCAAGTGCCAACACCCAAAAAGAGGCCTCGAATTGTAAGTCATTTTTTTCCACTGATTAATCCTTGCATGATCACTGATGTCTTTTGGCGATGTAGGTTGCATTGTGCGTTAAGTTGTGCGGTGTAGATCAACTGAATTATTTGATATTTGAAAAATATTTCCTAATATTTACACGATGCCACAGTATCTTGTGTCTGCGAGCTAAAAGATGTGTATCTCGTTTTATTTCGAATGCAGTATTTGTGTTTGAATTCGTCGTTGAAAGTGCCCGCGGTGGAGCTAGATAGGTGACTTAATGAGGGAAAACATAAATTCAATCTGTTTAAATGCCTAAATATTTTATTATGACAAGAAGTTGGAGAAAATATATTTGTTCTGGCTGCAGTTTTAGGTCGCTTTTACTGGGCTCAACCCCACGTGAGGTAGCCGCTGTCGCATGGTGTGCCCGTTATTGGGCTTTTGTTACCGCGTTTCATACCCTCGTGTTCATCCACTGCTTACCCTATTTTAAAATCATCTTAGCAGCGTGGGAAGTGAAGGACCTTTGTACTGGTGGCGAAGAAACCATTGTGCCTTTCTGGTAGAATTTTCCTTAACTCTTCCTGGATGTCTTTGAAGTTCTGTGGGTGCAGGATTATCGTTCTTTCAGTGCTCAATCGGTCTGGCATGAAAACAGAATTTCATAATAAAATATACAGGCTACAGACTACAGGCCCTCTGAAGAGCACCGGCACACCTCCGCCTCCCCCCCCCCCTTGCCCACACACACACACACACACACACACACATAGAGGTGCGTGCTGATGTGATTCTGCCTGGATCCACAAGTGCTAGTAACATGAGATATTCTAAATGTCTCATGAATGACATCTTGAGCAATCGTCAGTCAGCATTTCTTAAGTAACCGTACTGACCGAGGAATTATCACGGTAAACAAGTTTGCAATTTTAGCCAATCTATCACGTCCTAGCCTGAAACCATGCTTCGTTTGAACATCACGGTCGCTGTCAACCACGGAGCTACTTTAACTGTGTCATACGTTAGTCTTTGGCCTTTATGTATGCGAGGCCATACCAATACGCATGTTTTCTTGGAGTAACTCCGGGAAAGAGAAACAAAATGCTGACTTCTTTCGCATCACGTCCGAGGTCATGCTGGATCTGTACACTGCCCAATCCTCCATTTTCTGGTGGATCAAGGATATTCCCAGCATAATTGCCATTTCCCGCGTCTCTAACGAAAACTACAAAACTCCTGTGCGCCCTATACATTCCACAGCCGCCCATGCTCATGCACTGCAAATGTATTTTTATCGTTTAGCTTTAAAATAGGCAGTGTGTACTCGGTTGAAAAATGGCAGCGCACGCTTCAGCTAAAAAATTGTCTTTTCATTAAACTTTGAAACCAAAATGGTAGGACCTCATTATAACTCCTTTCTCAGATCTCACGAGAAAATTCAAAACGCAGCAATATTTTTCTCAACTTGCAAAGAACATACCTAACCGCAAGAGTATGGTCAGACATCGCCGTCTTTGTATCATTATTTTTTCTTGCTAAATTTAATGTTCAATACAGCATTTAATGGTGAAATTGCAATGACTTGCTCTACCTCATCTGGTAGTGGTAACTACACCTAAAGGGGGTGGCCGCTCCAAAAAACTTACCGGATAGTAGCGTACCTCCAGGAAGACTATAGGGCAATTTATGCCCGAAGCATTGAAAACTTGACCGAGAGTAATGCCACTATTAGAGAACACCTAAGGGGGAGCTCATTACAGCAGACTCGACATTTGGGCTGTGCCGAAGGTCAACCAGATTCACTATGTTTACAAAGCACAAGCGTCTCATGTCCACCCGGAGTCCTGATAGAAGCTAACAAGGATGGGCTGCGTTGAGACTCAGAACAGAAGCGCGGATTTAAGCTGGCACGACTTAACAAATACCGATGGATGAATTATTCCGCTTTGCGTGTGGGCTAATCCTGCCATGTTCGCGTAATTTCCAACCCTTAACAGCGCTGTTCTTGCACGGGATGTCTGTGTGTTTAGGTTGATATTTGTTGAACTTATTGCTAGTGATAGAACGCTTCTTTATGCATAATTCATAACCTCTCATTGCTTAAAGATAACACCTGCGCCTACATAACGCAAGTTCATAGATTCGATGTATACTGCACAGAATGCAACTCCATTGGCCTACACTGGCAGCTACTGTACGGGCGTTGAATGCTTATATGCAAAGCATTTTCTTTTGCATTTTGGACAAGAACAACTAAATAAAAAAACTAATTCTTACGGCCTACGTCATTTTATCGCGGATGTAACATTCATCATACTCCACGCGTTGAAATAAAGCAAGTAATCACGTGAAAGTGGCGGCTTAATGCAATGCCTGCACAAGGTTCCCGTGCGTGCAATGTACGTCCCGTATCACGGGCACAGATTTGTACCACGCGGTCTGCGGATTTTCGCCAAGTTTGCAACTTCACCTGGCACAAATACAATCATAATCCACACCAATATTATGAGAGAACCTTATAAGGGCTATATGAACACAAAATACAACCTTGTTCAATTTGATAGAACAAGCCTTTGGTAACACACAGCTCCATTCCGACCTCATACGTTTTTTTCAACAGAGGCAATGCAACAAATGTCAAAAATGTTCTGATTTAGCGCTGCAGTGACGTAATATCGGCAGGAGTGATATATATATATATATATATATATATATATATATATATATATATATATATATATTATATATATATAAGAAGGTTAGTAGAGACAGAGACAAACGAGAAAGACTTAGAAAATAAAATAAGTTTACTGACGTTTCAGGGAGAGGACTCCCTTTCTTCAGAGTACAAAATAAGTTCGTTTCAGAGCTATATATACAGAAAATGTAGCAAGCGCGAGGGCAAGGTAAGAGGAGGCAGAGTTTGTACAAATGGATTCATGGTTGGTGGGTAGCAAAAGAATGAAGGGAGAGCGAGAAAATTAATTACAACAAGGATAATAAGAACACCCCTCTTTCACCCCCGTTGCCACGGGGAAGGAAAAAAACCTTATTTATTATTATTTTTATTTTTATTTTTTAATTATGTATTATTTTTTTCTATGTGTTTGGTTCTTCTCTCTCTCTTTTTTTCCAAGTTCGTACCGCGTGACTGTGTGTTCTTATTATCCTTGTTGTAATTAATTTTCCCGCTCTCCCTTCATTCTTTTGCTACCCACCAACCATGAATCCATTTGTACAAACTCTCCCTCCTCTTACCTTGCCCTCGCGCTTGCTACATTTTCTGTATATATAGCTCTGAAACGAACTTATTTTGTACTCTGAAGAAAGGGAGTCCTCTCCCTGAAACGTCAGTAAACTTATTTTTATTTTCTAAGTCTTTCTCGTTTGTGTCTGTCTCTACTAACCTTATTTTTTTCGCGCTCTGTGTGAGTTTTTATCTTTTCAGTCTATATATATATATATATATATATATATATACATATATAGTCCACACTAAAACGCAGTTATGAGTGTGTTAACTCTACGTTGTAATTCAAATGATAAGATCAATGGAGGCCATCTACAATCGCGCAATCATGTTCCTTGGTGGTGGCTCAGGTCGTTGGGCGCCAATCGTACAAACAAGATCCTGTGATGTCATAGTGAAATTGCCGCCGGAAAGTGAGCGGGGATTCGCCACTGCTTCAAATGTTTAATCTAATATATCGATTATTCCTTTTAAGTTTGCGATTAAACTGGTATCATTGTTATCGGGGCAAGGCAGTCTTTTTCATGAACCAAACATCTATTTTATCTTCATAGCCTTTACGGACGCTTGCAAACTACCGCGCTTTTTTTTCTTTCAGGGGGGGGGGGTGGCTAAGCGTCAAATAAAATCGCGTTTTCAACTAGAAGCTGCGCAGACTTCGTCTCTTTCATTCCTTCTCTTCGAAAGTGGCGGTTACGAAGCCTGATTGTTTGGGTTTGTACTTTGATTGCGCATGCTGCTTGAGCATTTGGGATCCGGAGGCAACACGTAAAAGCCGCATGCATAATATAAGCATTCGGCTATATTCTACAGCGCGATTGTTTACAGCTCCAGCGCTCGCTAGCGTTCTGCCGCTAGGCAACGGGTTCTTGCGATCGTGTCGCCGTTCCAGGCGGCGTTAGCCGCTGGGGTGCTCGTTGCATCTAAGTCTACGACGATGAACCCGAAGCCAATTTGCAACTTTCTAATTCACGGTGATATCAAAAGCACGACTTGTGTTGCGACAACGTGAGTCAAGGTCGCTGCTTTGTGCGTCAGCCCAGTGGGTTTCTCGGGCCCACGCTTCTAGCAGACGATCTTTGTTTATGACTTCGTTTACGCGGCCGGGCGACCAAGGCCCGGCCGCGTGAGTTGGCCTACCAAGGATGGCAGATCATTGTAACGTATTTATGACGAAGCTCAAATACGCAATCTGATGGTCAGCATTGCTTGAATAAATCCAATCATGGTTCAAAATAAACGCTTGCCCAACGCCGGTAACGGCAACAAGCAGTTTTGAAGCGTATTCCCCGCTTTTCCATAGGGGCCTCTCTCGTGCTCATCTAGGTACCCGATGTCCCTATAGTCTTCAATAAGACCGCTCTGTAGCCTGGCCCGAGTGCTTTCGAGCAAGCGCACTAGTCCGAATCTTATTCGCGGTCTTATTGAAGTCCGTGAATAAGACTAGACTGTGAATAAGACTGCCAATAAGAACGTGTGTTCGTGCAAGCGGGCCCAAATTTTTATATTGAGTAACATGTTAATAACACCTTCAACGATTATAAATTCCGAGGACAGATTTGAAGGGGCATGTTGTACGGTGTACTTTCTTGGATTGGAGAGAATACGGAATACGGAATATATATATAGCAGCACGAAGTCAAAAAAGAAGCTACCTGGGAGCACCTGTCGAAGTCGAGGCATTTGAATGGGAGCGTCTTCATCAAACTAACCAAGTCACATCGTTGGTGTAGTCATCACTGCTGCTGGGGTAACAAAAATCAGCAACAGCTGCTGAAATCCCGGCCACAGCTGTACGCTTTTGAGTAGCGGTGACGAAGAAGCCGCTTTCGCACAAAACTGCCGCTATCGCCGATTCAAATTTCACTCTCGGCGCCGTTTTCGTATGGGAAATACCAACAAAACATAATAAAATAAAAAAATAGTTGTGAATACATACGGCTCAAGTCGCCATTTTTAGCGTTCGCAGGACGCTTTAAATCATCAGAACTCTGTATTTGGTGGCCTAAGGCGCCGTGAGGAAAGGAGTAAACAACCCGGCGTAGTCTGTGGCTACGAAACACTATGCTTACTCTCTGCGCAGAGTTCCTCAGATATGGTTGCTATTGGAGCACCATTGCAATCGTTTCAGTGTTGTTATGTTTGAAGCGTTGCTATGGCTGCAAAGCGCGATAAACGCGCCGATTTTTCGGCTCCGGTTTGAGAAAGAACGGGAGGTGTAGCCAGTTGTACGCTGCATTCAACACAAGAGACCCAGGATCAAATCTCAGAGCCTGCGAAGTTTGTTATAGAATATTACTTTTGGTGGCGAATTTCGGACACATGAGAGTCAGAGACGGACAGAGGGTTTTGTGGTTGACTTAATACAAAATTGATTACCGATTAACAGGCCGTAAATTTAGGCTAGACGCCAGATTCCAGGGTTCTCTTACCCGACCATGTTTTTAACTGACAACCTCAGTAAAGTGGTAAAGTGGCCTGCGAAATAAAATGGTAGTATCTATTCATAGTGGACTAATTACCTACACCTGACTCTCTAACCACAAAACTTTATCGGCAGTGATGTTGTCGCATATTCTTTTTCAAGGCTTGAGCATCAATAAAAGCCAGATAGTTAACGGAATCGAAATGGCGCTCGAGGTATGGCGCTCGGACGAGGCGCGCATGCTGGCAACCATGTGTGTCGCCTTAGCAATCGGGACGCGCGGGCTCGGGCATGGCACCGCACGCATAAGGCCGTCCCAGCGAGCTCAAAAGCATTACCTCGACGTTAACTCCTGTTTCACGTAGCGCCGTACAGTCTGCCTGTCGCATGACACGAAGGAAGTGATTGCAAGCTGCCGTGCTTCGGTATCGACCACATATTTCTCAGCGCTCTACGAACGCTTCCACTTGAGCTGTTCGGACACTCGCCAATAGATGTCGCTAGTTTTTCAGCTGACAATGCACGCACTGCTACGCCGCTACTCTACGGCCGTATCGCGTCGGCATTCCGTGAACCTGACAATTTCTTCGGACGCACTTTTTGACCTTTGTACTGAACGACTCTGACGTGGGGAAGGCGCGGGCGACCTTTGTCTGTATTCGTGATCGCAGGCAACTGTGGTGGAGAGTGAGCACTCCGTGCATCTGCCACTTCCTTTTGCAATTGCGGCCCTATTCTCCAGTTGTGATGCAGATACCTCTAGGGCATAGAGTTTCTTACAATATACACTAGAGAGGAATCTGGCGCTACCGTTTAAGCGGCTCACATCAAGGCCGTCTGTGTCGTCATGGGACGCCATTACATCATGCGCTCGCCTTAGTTTCATGATTGGCTTGGATTGGAACGTTTTAGTGACCGGAAATTTAAACAACGTGCCACAAAAAGGCGTAGAATAGTGTGCAATTATGCAAGTTTAAAATAAAACTGGCTGTTTTAAAACTGAGGAAAAAGGAAGTCAACCGTATTTTTGCCGGAACGGTTGTGGCTGCTATTGTGCGGCCAACGTGGCAGTTACGAACAATGTTAATATTTGGGGTGAAACTCAATAGAGACTCTATTTTAATAATTTTACCAATTTTTCACATAATAAATTTTTTGAAGAGTTTGGGAAGTTTTTTGAGCGGGCATATGAAGACTTCGCCTTCATTGTGAACCGTTGCGCCGAGCGAGTTGGTTTATACTTGAAGAAAAAAGAAAAACACGTTTTTCTTTTTCGCTAAACAGTCGTGGACGATGACGAGAAAGGACGGATACAGGTGCCCGTATCTGTCGTATCTTGTCTTCATCGAAGTGCGTTGCGTTTCTTTTTTCGTCAGCTACAAATTTCGCGGCGGCATATTACCCGCTCAGTCATACCAGGTTATACGTCCTTTGACTGCGGCAAGACCAACGTCAGGTGCGATCACGCTCTGCCTGCTGTTTCACCGAACACGGCTACCACACAACAGGGAGGATTTCGGCTTCCTCGTAGCTCGTAGTCGTGGGTTAAAAAATCCCGAAAAACCGCTTAAGAATCCAATTGTCATGCCAAGCCGAAGCCAAAAGTGGGGGTCTTCCCATAAACCCCCACGATGACATAGATTACCAGGCGCAGTTTCCTCTCTAGTATACTTAGTAAGAAACTCTATGCTCTAGGGCAAGTAGAGCGTCACAACACAATGCCCCTGCGATTATTCACATCTATTTACTGACGCCACGGCCGAGAATAGGGTGGTAACGGCGCATGCGACGGACGCCAGGGCCTGTTCTTTTTGTTCTACGCGATGCGGACGCATGCGCTGACAAGGTGTACATGGTCATTGTGGTTTTGAGTGTTGCCAGGAGAAGAAATCGCCCGCCGAACATTTATGTGAATACCACCTATATACATGATTTCCCGTTTTGCTAGCCACTTCGGTTATGGTCTTTGGCGGTTCGTTCAGTACTGCGCCAACACATATCCACATTCTACCGAGGTTGATCCACTTTTTCAGTTGATCTGTGCAAACCCGCCGTGGTGGCTCAGTGGCTAAGGTGTTGTGCTGCTGAGCACGAGGATGCAAGTTCGATTCCCGGTCGCAGCGGCCACTTTTTTATGGAGGCGGAAAGCAAAAACGCCCGTGTGTATGAGATTTTGGCGCACGTTAAAGATCCCCAGGTGGTCAAAATTAATCCGGAGCCCTCCACTACGGCGATTCTCATCGCCTGCGTTGCGACGCCACGTTAAACCCTACCCTACAACCAATCAATGATCTGTGCAAGCTTTTTTTCACCAGTTCACCGAAAGCAAAACTTCACTGGCAGTTGCCTCTCCCGTTGAGAGCAAACTTTATGCCTTAACAGCCAGTGTGCTATTGCCAGACTTTTGTTAAGTACAATACAACATAAAAGTCGTGTATTTACGAATTTTTCCCCGAGTCTAGCTGGCAGTGCTGGCAGAAACTCGTTATATGGCCAGTAGCGTTATAAAATACCGTATATATTACTAGCAAATATTTCTACCTGCAGGTTGTGTAACGAAACCCGTACGTCCAAATATTTTTTTAATCCAAACACAAGGTTTGAACAACTTTACGGTGAAAATAGCTGACAAAGAGAGAGTAGACGCTCTATTTGGTTTTTGGGCAGTTGACGTGTGTCTATAATATCTTTTACAGGTCTCCATGTAAGACACACCAATAGTGATAAGCGGCTTACTTAAGAGAAGCGATGTATTTCCTATTTCGAGTACTATTTAGGCTACCGAAGCTACATCTCCCTAGACAGACTGAGCGACGGCGCTCAAGAGGAATGCCTCAAAAATTTCTTTAATCGACCCCTAAAATCATAAATAATGAAAAGGCTTCCACCCAAGAAGAAGCATGGCTTTTGCTTGTGCAGCATACTACGGAAATCTGTGAGTCTTCAGGTGACAGGCACTAGAACGAAACAGTATTTCGCTCCCACTTTAAATTTTCTACGCTGCTTTTTATTCTTTGTGGTTATCAAATATTCGTGTTGGTAGGATTGAAAGAACACGTCCAAACGTAGTGATTTTCTCTGTGACAATCCATTAATAACAAAAGATGCTCTGTCGTTAAAGAACAGAGTCACGGCAAAAACGTACAGCAGTGTCTTTTGTGTTCCCGCGCTCGTGTTCCTATTCATCGCACTTGTTTTTAATGTTTAAAATGTAGTATTTTTCTTGTTCACGGCTAGATGTACATTTATGATGTTCAATCATAAACTGCGATTCGCTCGGCTGCCCAGCCAAGCACACAAGCGACCCCCATACGCTTATGCGGGCTGGAATATGTATTTTATATGTACAGTGAATAAATTATTATGGTTAATATATTATTTTATTATTATCATTATTATTAATATTTTGACGCTCCGTAGCATCTGTAGTGGGGTAGCGCCTTCACCAGCATGTTTCCACGATAAAGTGGGCCTGCTTGGTACATTTCATAAACTTTGAGGGGTTATGAAGACTATGACTGGTGCTTCTGAAGGAGTGTAAATATTACATTGTTTCTCGCTCCAGGTGGCGGAGGCGGCCTTCACCTACAGCCTCATCTTGATACAGAGTGGGGGGCCCTACTTCCAGAAACAGCTCCAAAATAATTCGTCTACACAACTTGCCGTTGTAATTCGCTCAGGAAACAATAAATTTTGCATGCCGAGAAAATGTCAGTAGTCATAGACTGCATACTTATCTTGATTGGTATAATAAACTATTTTCATAGATATAATTGTCAAAGAAATATTTTGACATGTTTACAAATTGGGCTAGATGACAAGACCAACAACTTCGCTAGCACACGGGACTTTCTTGTGATGTGGTGTGTATGGTAGAGTTCATCTATGAGCTCTTCTCCGCGAGCTACTAGAAATGGTTCTGTGCAGTTACTTGTGTGAAGCCGCAGATATTTTGGCGAGAGCACGCGCACAACACAACGGTAAGTTTTTGAATGAATTTCAGATTAAATTACCCACTCTGAGCAATCAACGTCAGTCCGCAAAAATAACGACCCAGGAAAGTGCCTGAGCTACTCGTTTTTGATAACAGAAAGAAAAAGCACAAAAATATTGTTTTTTTTATGTCATGCATTTTGGGACCGTCAGGCATACTCCGTTCGATGTGGTGCGGCTAAGTTCAGATTGTGCCGCCATTTTAGAGTATCCTTGCGAGGTTCTCAATGAACTTTAGGCAGTTACAGCACTGCGTTGTGTGGACACACAACGTTAACGCGTTCCAGAAGTACGATACAAGCGTTGTTTCAATGTGGTAGCACGAACATTTTGTTTATGCGCCTTTTTTACGCAACTATCGCGTGGGTAACCTAATTGGGGCCTGTTTATCCTTGTAAATGGTCAAACATTAACGAAGCGGGGAGTGTGTCGGGGCCGTTATTCTTACCATGCCAACACGGAAATGAGACTGCGAGAACACCCAAACACTTTTTAAGTGTTCTGAATGCCAAGAAAAACTGTTCAGTTGGATGCGTGAAACGCTTTCGTTCCGCCCCATGTTCAATTTGAAAGGCTTCGTCCACTTTCCGATTGACGCGATTTGCTTCGCCATCCGATTGAGTCATACGCTTTGGAATGGCTTCTTTGTAACGCCGCTGCTCGTTTTGTGGCGAAACTACCTGGTTGAAGCGCGTAATGTGGAACACCTTGCGCTATGGAACGCCCCGTGCTTCGCAAACATTGGAAGCCTAGAGTTTAAAGGCGCGGAAAAGCATTAAAATGCCCGAAAACCAAACCTAGGGGAGCTCACCTTTTCAATTTATTACACCGGAGCAAAACACAACACCGCAAAATGTAGCGAAACACGCGATGTTATTAGAAACTGTAGGTTAGTCTACAAAATGCGTTCTTTGTTGTCATGAAACACACATGGTGTATGTGGCTGGTATTTTTGGTGTCACAGATGACAAACTGAAGGTAATAAGTGGTCTCGACGGGGTGACCCCACACTGCTACACATCCGGTGCGGGTTTATTAAGGAGCGCAACCAGTTAAAATAAGTACAATACGTAAAACATTTGAAGTAAACGACTGCCACCCACAAAAGAACAAAATTAAAACCCACCAGAAAAATCCCGGAGATACAAAAATAGGCACGATATGCAGGTTCCACAACTTTCTGGTTCTGGTAGTGTAAGCGAGATCCAAACTCCAAGGTTTCAATTAATACGGAGGATTATTGGTGCCGATTCAACAATTATTGCACCTGACTACAACCGCATCCTGGAGGGACAGTTTTCTGTTTGCACTTTTGTTATATATGCGGTTATTTCAAAGCGCAAAAGTTTTCCCTCTTTAGTGTCAAGTAAGATTACATAATCGAACACTGTTGCTTGCTAGACTAGCGTTATAAACAACAAAGAAGTATACAGGAATCACAGAAAACTAGGCCATTCAAATCCATTGTTGGCGAGATCAGGCTACGAGCCAACCCGCGGATTCTGTTGAACTCGACCAATAACTGACGTACACGAGCCATGCTTGTTTTACAATGGTCAATTTGCACTGACTAAAAGTAAAACAAAAAGGCGATTTCTGGCTCGTATAACACTTAGCGGCTCTTTCTCCTAGCCCATATAAATACTCGGTTGTGCTTTCTCGTGCCGCACGTGAGGCGTTCAACTGCGACTCATCATGCACATACCCGCCTTCCGAAAAACCCGCGTCTCGTGGCATTGTAAGTTGCACCGGTATTACAATACTGGCTCTGTTTCAGCGTTGCAGCTTTCTTATGTATTTACTGTGCATTTATTCATTTCTTGTTTTCGGTATCGCAAGACATACAGTCGGAACCTTAGCTCAGCTGCAAAAACGTGAAAAATAAATATAAATTCATTTCCGGGGCACTTCCTGGCGGTTGCTCCTGCTACCCTTATACAATTTCTGAAGTTTTGTGTCCTTGTGTCTTGCTAATCTTTTTGATGCTGTGTATGACTGAGTAATTGGCGCCCCATGTTTTCCCTTGTGTTGAGTGTAGATGACTTGTTTTCCCGAAACCTGATGATTGATTTCGAGAATCTTGAAATATTAGCTGTCACAAAAACGATACCGCTTGCTTTAGTTTGCCGGAAGAGAAATCAATTTGTGAAGGAAAAGTTGCCGGTAATTTGTACAGACGTCCTTTCATTTAACGCGTGCGCCCGAAACGCGTACACGCTCATCCACGCCCGCGCAAACACCCATAGACCGGCATGCAGATCGGCCACTTCAATCCTGTGTCAGGGCGCTTTTTACTGCGAAGCTATATATGTCTCACCTCCAGTTTTCATTCCGGCGTAGCCAATTTACTCGGCGCCACTCCTATGATCCTCCTCGCCAACGCCGACCCCGTTTCGCAACTGTTATACCCCTCGCCACCACCGATGCCACTTTCATTAGTTGCGCATACTGGTGATAACGGCGGTAGTTCTGTTACCACATGATAGGGGACAATCAACAGAAACGCGAATGGGCGTCAGAACGACGTAGACGCTGCAGCCGAACGTTTAGCCGCCACCGTTGCTACCCGAATTTCTACGTCGTGTAGAAGTTGCGAAAACCAGCCGTATGTGGCGCAACCTGCCCGCTTGGAACGCTTATGTGAGCCCATAATAATTCTTCAGATTGAAAGGCTTTCTGAGCGACATTTTCACCGGTGCATTTCGCGTCTAAGCATCTAATCACCTGTTGCCGGTTAATGTTTGAATGCAACCTTTCAGCTATCCTCAGCGGCCGAGCGTTTTGGGTTTGGGTCGGTGTGCTCCAATGTCAGTAAGATGGCCCTGTCGAGGACAGGAAACAGGTATGTTTGACCGCTAGAATACAGCTTCAGCTCTTCCAGGTTTTAACTCGCTATGTGACGGATGCACATCATTTGCTCGGAGGAAGAGCGGGAATGGAAGAGCGTCGCATCGCACAAACGTGTGAATGCCCGTGACAACAACGAAAAGCCGCAGCCGCCGCCGTTGCCGCTGCAAGTTCCAGCTCGCCGAATAGCTGCAAATTTCTACAGAATGAAAGGAACCTGCCCGCTTGGGTCGCCGACGTGAGGCAGTATTTCTTGTTTAGCGTGAAGAGCTTTCGCAGCGACACTTTCGCTAGTGTCTTTCACTTTAGACATGTGCACATCACTGGCTGCCGGCTGATGCGTGCACGTGTGGGGAGTAAAACGATGAGTAGAGGGGGGCATGCACGCGCAGCTATAGGGGCCACGCGCAGCTATAGGGGCCCAACGTGGGACAGGTGGTGGTGCTGATGATGATGATTGATGATGGTTGCTATTGGTTTCCCCTTTGAAGCGGGGTGATGACATGTCATCTTACCAAAAAGGACTAATATAACCATGTTTTACACTCTTGGTTTAATACTAGAGCTGCTTAGGGCAGGCACTAAAGCGTATTAGGCCCAAAATTCTTTCTCTTCCCTGTTACAGGTGGTAACTGTCCTAGGCCATATTCCCCTCTCTGCTTTTCGTCCACCAGCATTCTAATCTTCTTTTCGTCCCTCGACAGCCTTGAAGTTAACTTCCTCTGTGATACCCTTAAATCCTAGGGCTTCTGGAAGCCCAATATTCCCTTCATGTAGATTTGGATGGATACCCTCACGTTCTAACACTTTGTGCCGCATCGCTTCTGTTTCTTTTCCGCAGACTCCGCATAACCCATCATTTTGTGAATACTTCCCCACAAAACTCTTAGTTCGCAGGCAACCTGCTCTAGCCTCAAAAAGCAAAGCACTGCCTTGGAATTATCGTAGAAATTTTCCTTTCTGATGTTCAATTTCTCAGCCCTGTATACCTCTAACGCTAGGGGGCCGCTAGGAGGCCGCATGATGCAAAGGCATTCCTCATCGGCTCAACTTTTGGACCCCTGTCTTGCCGTTTGACACCTATTCACGCTGCCAGTTTATGTACCACGTGAACCGGCAAGTCACAAGGATTCCGAGGACACCAACATCCTGGCCGTAAGCCACCCCAACGGTCAGTTACAAACATTTGGAAATCCGCCACGCCACCTGCTTCGCTAGGCCTGACAGGCCTAGGGAAGTCGCCATCGCTGCCGGCGCAACACCTGCAAGCGGCCGCGCCAGTTTCGGCGCATCGCCGCTCAGCGCAATAACCAGCATGGAAAACGCCGTAGAAGGAGTAGATATCGACCCCGAGGAGCTACAGCAGCCTGGCTGGGCTACAGTTCGTCACCGGCAACACGCCTTGCACGACCAAGCACGTGCGTCGACTGGAGCCACGAGCACCTCGAGCGCCGTGCGTGCACCGAAGCAAGAGAAACGTTCCCCGCGTCGCCCGCCACCGGCTTCACCTTAACCAGAATCTCATGTTAAAATCGTCCTGCGCCCCCGAAGAGGACTTGCACTTTCGTCGGTAGCACAAGCCACCCTGGCCGATGCAATACAGGCCCAAGCAGGAGTGGCGCCTAACCGTGAAGATCAGATTAGGATACACAACGTGGCCAATTATCTCCTTATAAGCACACCTTCAGAAGACCGTGCGACCCGATACGCCGAAATTAAGTTTCTTGTTCTTCGAGGTCAACGTTACGAAATAGCTTCCCATGTGTCCGCGCCAGCTAATACCACCACAGGAGTGATCTTCAATGTTCCCGAGGACGACAGCCCGGAACAAGGGTTGGACAGTATTTTCAGTTACAACCCGGGATTACCAATTCTTGACGCTAAACGTCTCAACACCCCCAATATGGTTCAAATCTTGTTTGATGGCCACCGAGTCCCTTTCTGGGTGCGATACCGGGCAGCGACGTACCGGTGCAAGCCTTTCCGTCGCAAGACGGAGGCATGCGCGGTCTGCTGGCAAGTCGGGCACCGGCAAGATGTATGCCCGAACATCAGGACCCCACCGCGGTGCTCCAGCTGCGGCGCGACGAATCCTACTGAGAACCACCCGTGCACCCCCGGTGCATAGTTTGCGAGGGCCCTCACGTCACGGGATCCGCGGACTGCCCCCGACGCTTCCAGCCCCGCAAGCGACCCCCCTCGTACGCTCAGGTTGCTTCAGAAGAAAGAAAACTGCCCAAGGCTCCGGACGACGGGCCCGCCGATTTTCCTGGACTCCATCACACAACCAGCCCCGACCACTCCGAGCGCCAGGCTCGGGGCTCCAAGGATCGAGGGAAGTCATCCCGTAATGCAGGGGAACCGGCGAAGCCCCGTGCCGAACCCAAGCCTCGGAAACAGCAGCCCCAAGGCAACGAGCACAAGGTGACCTACTCGAGCGCCCTCTCACGCTGCTCGTCGCAACCCCCCTCCCCGCCTTTTGTCCCCTCCCCCGACATTCTTAAAGAACTATCCGCCATTCGAGCTGAAATTACCCTGCTTCGCCAAGAAAATGCGACTCTCCGCCAGCAAAATAAGTCGCTAGGCTCCAGATCGCTACACTCGCTGGCGAGCCCTCGTCCGCAAACCCGCCGCCGCCGAAGCGTAAAGCCACATCCGAAGACCCCCATGCGCCACCCTCTAGCGTGGAAGAACAGGCCGAACAGCAATTAGCAAACATCGAAATGAATTGCCAGAAAGCACTGCTGGAGCAAAAATCTGAATACACCAATTTACATCAAATGCTGCAGGCTAGCCAACCGCTCTACAGGCAAACATTGGGGCTGTTCGCTGTGAAATGCGTTCTTCTATTCAAGAAATTGTCCGCAATATAACCAATTCCATCGCATTTGCCCCGCGCCATGAATCCGCACTATGAATCGCCCATCGAGTAAAGACGCGGAGGTCATTCGCATCTGGCAGTGGAACTGCAGGGGCTACCGCCAGAAACGTTCAAACTTGCAGATGCACACTCAATCGCACGATACATCGCCGGAAGTTATAGCCCTGCAGGAAACCGGCACGATGGTTAAGCTCTCTGGGTATAAAGCATTTCAAAGTTCTAATGATCCCAAGACGGCAGTCCTAATTCAACGTAATATCCCCGCCGAAAGAATCCAATTCGACAGTGTAGACATCCCACATGATCTAGTTGCTTTATACCCCCCTAAACGAACTGGCACTCGACTTTACATTGTCAGTGTTTACAGCAGTCCTAAGGCACACGGACACAATTTCAATCACCTTTTCTCTCTTACCAAAAAGGAAATCGGACACCATGCACTCATCATTGTAGCAGATTTTAATGCACCTCACACAGCGTGGGGCTACTCGCATTGCACAAAAAGGGCAGACTCCTCTGGGATCAGGTGCAGTCTCATCGACTTACGCTCGAAACAGATCCCCTTACACCCACCAGGGTTGGCAATAGCGTCCAGCGGGACTCCACTCCCGATCTAACCTTCACTTTTAATATCAGAAACGCTCATTGGCACTGCACCGACAATTCACTGGGAAGCGATCACTAGCTCATCCAACTTGACCTCACTCTCATCCCCTCCATGAAGCCGCGCCCTAGGCAATCATACATTACTGATTGGGGTGACTTTAGACAGATTCGAGAACAGGACACGGATCAGACGCACGCTCAGCCACTAAGGCGATAGACCCAGATCTTCCCTCGGACACTGCTGACTCGCGCCTACAACATATGTGGGCTGCTTACAAAGGCATACAACGCCGGTGGAGAAAAAACAAACGCAATCGCAAGCTTCGCCGCAAATTAGCCGATTTAGAAACTGTCATACAGGAACACGCCATTCGCCTGTCGTGCGATCAATGGAATCAGGTGTGTGATCAAATGCATGGGAACTTAAGCATGAAAAGAACCTGGTCCCTCTTGAAACACCTGCTGGACCCCAGCCGGTCAAAAACCGAGAAAAATAATCGTCTCACCTCCATCGTTCACAATTTTCTGGGCACGAATGAGGAGTTAATCGACAAACTCGGTTTCCTTTACATCCCCACGGGGGCCAACTATCCTCTCCCACCGTACAAAGGTCCCAAGAACGTAGACCTCGACGCTGACATCACAGAGGCGGAAGTAAGAGGAGCTCTTCTCAGACTTCGCCCTGGGTCAGCGCCTGGGCCAGATTAGAGTAACAAACAAAACGCTCCGAAATCTTGATGATAATTCTATTTCGACTCTCACAGCTTATTTTAACTACTTCTGGCAGCGCGGCTCATTGCCCTCGTCCTGGAAGTACGCCAAAGTACCCTGATTCCCAAGCCCGGACAACCAATGTCCATCGAGCACCTCAGACCCATTTCCTTAACTTATGCATGGGGAAAGTCTTGGAAACACATCCTACTATCTCGCCTCACGTCTCATCTAAATTCATCATGCGCACTACCGCATTCCATGATAGGCTTCCGACCTGAACTATCGCCCAAGACATCCTCCTTCAATTATCCCGGGAAATTATAGCTCCTCCTCATGCATTAGACACAGCAGCAATCCCTGGCCCTTGACTTAACCCAAGGCGTTCGACAGGGTCTCGCACACAGCAATACTTCAGGGGGTTAGCATCTATCAATCCAGGCTATCAGTCCAGGCTATCAATCTATCAACTACATCCGTGATTTCTTGACAGATCGCAAGGCTTTCATTCAGATTGGTGATGTTACATCAAATATAATCCCTCTTTCATCCAAGGAACACCACAAGGTGCGGTGCTATCACCATTGCTTTTCAATCTTGCCTTAATACACATTCCGAGAAAGCTCGAACAGATCCCCCACCTGAAATTCAGTCTATACGCGGACGATATTACCCTCTGGGTCGCAGGAGGTAGTGACGCTCTCATTGAAGAAAACCCTCCAACTTGGAGCCCAGACAGTCGCGGACGAAGCCAAGCTTGCTGGACTGACCTGTTCACTTACCAAATCAGAACTACTACTCATGTCACCAAAACGTGGCACTAAAACACCACCCAATATTAGAATCTCCATTGATAATCACCCGATCCCAGAGGTACACACTCTAAGATACTCGGACTTGCTCATACAACAAAATAGGGCAAACACACAATTCCTCACGCAGCTTAGCAAGCACGTCACACAGACTATCGGACTGATAAGACGTATAGCGACTCGGCGTCACGGCTTACGAGAAAATGAGAGAATATGACTTGATCCAAGCCTTCGTCGTGAGCAGGATCACGTACTCTCTGCCGTACCTCCACGTCAGCCGCTACTGAACTGGAAAAAATCAACTGCCTTATTCCAAAAGCTTACAAAGCGGCACTTCAACTGCCCCTGCACACATCCTCTGCCAGATTCTAACATCTAGGGGTGCACAACACGGCAGAAGAGCTAGTAGAAGCGCACCTTTCTGGTCAAATAGCCCGTCTAGCGACTACCCCTACAGGACTGCACATTCTTGAAAGAGTTGGCCTTAATATCCCGGCAGGCTTAGACCGGAAAGTCTCCATTCCGCATGCCACCCACGCTCAACTCATAGTTCGGCCACTACCCCCCGCATATTCATCCAACATATAACGTGGGCCGAAGAACACAGAGGGCACGAGCACTCGATAGGCGTCTTCCAATCCGCCAAGGTATCCACTAAGTGGACGCTGCTGAATATCGCCACCATGACGCATATGCGATAGCCGTGATCAACAGGCCCGACACCCCTCCCATTAACTCCCTCACGGTGAACACACCTCATCCCGGAGAGGCGGAGGAGGCGGCGATAGCGCTAGCGCTGTCACACAGGCTGACCCCCGCAATTATAATCTCAGATTCTCAAACGGCCGTTCGAAATTTCGCTCGTGGCCCTTATTTCGCCACTCGCCCCTCAAAATTCTGGCTCAAAATTCCCCAACCTCCCCGGTAGAACTAATTTGGACCCCGGCTCATGCCGGCCTCGGAGGAATGAGGCAGCCCACGTCGTCGCGGAGGCGCTGCGATCGCCGGAGCGAACAGACGCGCTTCACTTCGGCTCCCGAGGAATGTTCAGTTTCTCAGGGAAATTTTGATTTGTGTTAAATCCAAGTGGTCTACGAGGTTGCAGTATATCATCCGCTGCATATTGATGCCACATTCACCGCAGAGGACCCCCAATTTTTTATTTTATCGGACTTTGTGTGTTCGGAAGCACACGCCTAGGCTAGTAACGCCTGATCGAACCCGCTTCGGGCGGCCCGGCCCAGCGGCAGCCATTCATCGGTGCGCCATGGACACAACAACCACGGAAATGGACGTGAGCCCGGCTTCAACATCGAATGGAATACAACTAGGCAACCACCACAAGGGAAGGACTAGTGTTGAAGTGGCCGGTGAGGACTTCGTGCCTGGCGACACAGCGGGTTGGACGGCCCTCGGCAGGAGCATCATGCGGTTCCAGCACGGAATCGAAAGCCGGTGAGTCGATTACAACAGAACGCCAATCTCGGCCAAGGGAACGTCTAAACTACGTAAAGAGAGTGACGGCAGCTATAACGAGAGCCGCGCGCATGCCGGCATTGCCAAAAGAGGATGCGAATGATCATTGTTAGACCACGTGGCGGCCTTAACATCGCCCGCACGGAAGCTACGACAATAATGACAGCCATAATAACGGCAGCAAAGGTGACTAAGAAAGAAGCGAGAGACGACACGATCTGCTCTAATGCGACACAAAACATCATTGTCGTGAGCACCCCGGACGAGAGACGGGGCGTGCATGTACAACAGAATGAAGAGCGTGATCATCGGAGGAACAGCACATGAAGTGTGGACGTATCGGCTGCCATGGAAGACACCTCGAAGGGAGTCATCAAGGGGGTAGACATCTCAGACACCCCCCGAAATAATCAACAATAACATCGTAAGCCCGGCCAACACTACTGCACTACAGGCGCATCGCATTGGCACGTCGACAGCGGTCATCGTGCTGTTCGACGGGGGCCAAAGTCCCGAACTTCATCAAATATGGGTCCATGCTGATGTGGTGCGTCCTGTACCGCAAAGACTATGACGTGTGCAAGCAGTGCGGGAAGGTGGGTCACCGGAGTGACGTCTGCCCCCACCCAGACACAAAGAATTTGTGTTGCCTGCGGGGAACCGAATCCCGGAAAAGGACATAACGAACTATGCAAGCCCAGGTGCAAGCTCTGTGGCTGGCAGCACGCAACTGGCGAAAAGGAATGCAGCAATCGCTTCAAGGCCCCCTACATAGTGAAGAAACGACAGTGGGAGAGAAGAATGGAATCTCAGCGCAAACAAATGAATCAACCAGCCACCGAAGCAGACTTTCCGCCGCTGAATCAGACGGCGTCGGACAATAGGAGCCCATCGCGGTCGCGCGGCGGCAACGGCAAACCGAGAAAGAAGCGCCACTCGCGGCCGCCAAGGTCGCTCCAGCTCGAGACAACCGGCCCCGGGTAATCGGCGCTGGGAGACGGCGGACGAGCGGCGTCGTCGACGCAGAACGAGACGATCCAACAAGGAGGAGGCTACCTGGCCGGGGAGCGGAGGCGTTCGAGATCCAGGGGTGGACCCGGAGACCAGCGTGGGACTACCGCCGGTACAAAGGTGGGCTGGGCCGATGGGTCTCCCAAAGCTCGAACCCCCACTTCGCCCCCTCTAACCATCCCAACACACTTACACAAAGTGAAAGCGCAATTATCCAAGAACTGAAAAGATTATAGAAATGCAAAACGAACAGATCAGAGAACTGATGCTAAAGCTAGAGAGCATAACCAGTGGCAATCAAACAGACGCGAATAGAACACGAAGATCCACCGGTAGGCAACACAGATGAAGGACCACGTAAGCTGCGAAGGAGAAGGTCACCGTCTGTGACTTCTGCCCAGCCCGTGCAACACACCGAGACACAAGCAATGGAAGCTGATGAACAACCGCAGCAAACCCCACAACAAGGCAGCGCGAAACGCTGAGAAACAGCTTCAGCTAACCCCCGGAGAGTCAGCCATACTAGCAGCACTAGGCAGGCTAGAGGAAAGGATGACCGCCATGGAGACCAAACACGACCGGCTAGCTACCCGGATGAACACCCTGGAAGCCAAGCTAAAGCACGGATCACTCAAGAGGGCACGCACAGAGCGGCTCAGAGAGGCGATCGCGAAGAGAAGAGGCCAGGCAGACATCGACCATAAAGATGAACCAGAACAGACGCAGTAAGCCCGGGCGGTGCAGCGACGAGGACTCGGTCACCACGATATATCAACGGAACTGTCGCAGCATCAAGGAGAAAGAAATGGGAACTCATCCTCCACATGGGGGGACAAGACAGTCACCGACAACCACTGATATTAGCGTTAACGGAGACCAAAGTCAAACCACTCGCATGCCAGGGTACATCAAATTACACCGACCCAACAGAGAAGAGCAACCGCCGTCCTAGTCCGAAACACAGTAGCAGCAACGCAACACTCACAGCACAACACGGCTGCGACCACGTCCTCATTGAAATACAGTGCAAGAGACATTGGGCACGCCAGGAACGTCTTCATTCTAAACATATATTGCCGACCAGGAGCCAGACATCAGTACGATTTTGAAGCCATTTTGAAGGAAGCGAAGGGTGTTGCCAAAGATCGTACGCTCATAGTGCTCGAAGATTTTAACGCCCCGCACCCTACATGGGGATACAAACAAGCGTCCAGAAGGGGCAAGGACCTAATCCGGGCAATGGAGAAGTACGATCTTCATCTCAATAACGAGCCCGACACGCCCACGCGAACCGGTAATAGCGTTAGTAACGACACAACACCGGACCTCACGTGGGCTTCAGGGCCGCTGGAAATCGCGTGGAGATGCGAAGACGTGGATCTCGGGTCAGACCACAAGATAATTAGCTTGGAAGTTCACGGACCCCAGTACAAGGCAGTGTTCGGCAAAGCCAGAATAACAGACTGTGACAAAATGAGAAAGTACACGCAAGAGCGAAACAAGGAACAAGAACAGCATGAAGGAGACGCGGAGGACTTACGAAGAACAGTACGAAGAGTGGGCACAACGTCAACACGCCACACTACGCAAATTCACCCAAGAGATCACCACTACAGCAGCCACACCCTACATTGAAGCCAGGCTCTCCAAACTGTGGGCAGCTGGACACTCACGCATCGAAGGTGCGAAGACAAAGGCGCAACAATAGGCTGGCTAAGCGTATCGCTCTGTTAAACAAAGAAATACAGCATACGCCGCCAAGCTCTGCAGGGAAAGCTAGCACAAAATGTGTGAAGGAATACAAGGGCAGCTCTCTGTGGGCAAGACATGGAATGACTAAGACATCTTATCGACCCGAACGCAGAGTAAATCGGCCACCAACCGGAATTTAATAAAGGTCATCAATAATTATGACGGGGACAGAAGCAAGCTACTCAAAGATCTACAGGACAAATATCTACAAACAGAAAAGGAACACACCCACCCATGAAGGAATACACGGAAATTCCTAATGAAGATCTGGATCGACTCTTACCATCTCTGAATTGTGGGCAGCCATAGATCAAGCAACAAGAAAAGTACCCGAGGAGAAGACGCCATTACATATAAACTGCTATCAAATATGTGTGGCCGAATAGCAACGGAGCTACTGCAACATGTTAACAGGGCGTGGAAAACAGAACATTAGCGAAAGAATGGAAATCGGCAAACATCAAATTCATGCCTAAACCCGGCAAATCACCATACACATCCAGAACCTAAGGCCCTATATCCCTAACATCATGTGTAGGAAAGGTAATGGAGAGGATGTCCTGCAGCGTCTACAGAAACACCTGGAAGCCATGTAACAGATGCCGGCCACCATGTTTGGCTTTAGGAAACATCTAGGAACGCAAGACGTCTTGATCCAGTTGAATAAGCTGTTGGTTAAACAGGCGACCAAGAGCAAGACCGAGGGCCATCCTCGCACTCGACTTGAAGGGGGGCCTTCGATGATGTAAACACATGCCAGTATCCTACGTTAACCTAAACACGACAAAGTGGCGGAGAAAGAAACCTTTAACTACATCAAGAGCTTCCTGGAGGACAGAACCGCGGTCATCACCATCGGGAGAGCAAAATCGGACCCAATAACATTAGGAGAGCGGGGCACCCCAAGGATCCGTCATCTCGCCCCTGCTATTCAATCTAGCTCTTCTGCCCCTTCCGAAGCTCCTGGGACAGATCGACGCCTAGATCACGCTTTCTACCCGATGATATTACGGTCTGGAAGAACAGAGCAGGATCTGAGGGTGGGATGGAGGAAACTCTGCAGACAGCAGCGACGACGGTGCACGAATACGCCAAGTCGTGTGGCCTGAGCTGTGCCCCCCAAAAGTCCGAGCTCTTAGTAGTCCAGCCTGGCGCCAACAAAAAGACCAGAAGCCAGATCACGGTGCAAGTGGATGGAATCGTGATCAAGCCAGTACAACAATGCCGAAATACTGGGCGTACTGCTCAGGAGCGACGGTAGAGCAGGACGCGGCCGTATCCAAGATCTTAACTTCGTCTGAACAAGTCCTGGGAATGCTGCGGACGAGTCGCCAAGAGAAACATGGGAATCAAGGAGGAATGACGCGGTACGCTTGGTCCAAGCTTTCATATATCTATGAATCACATACTCTGCACCATACCTCCAAATTACCAAAACACAGAAAGAGAAAATCGACACACCGCTATTAGGAAAGCCACTAAACAAGCTCTGGGGCTTCCCATCTACACATCGACCAAGAGACTGTACAATATGGGAATGCACAACACTTTGGACGAGCTCGTGGAGGCGCACCTCTCAGGCCAAAAATGCGTCTCAGCGACAAACCGAGCACGGCAGGAGAATCCTTCAAAAGATCGGATGGAAAATAGAGCCCAGACGGACAAACATGCCCATAACCGACGAATGGCGGGACAAAATCATGACGAGACCCCTTCCACGCAACATGACACCGGGATAAGATGAAGAGAGACGGAAAGAAAGAGCAAGAGCCCTAGAAAATAGACTGGAAGACAGCCCCCCCGTCCTTTACACAGACGCATCAACAGTACACAGAAGTGACAAGGCGGCAACAGCAGTAACAACCAAACACAATCTAGTCAACGCAGCATCAATCAGGGCCAAAGAAATCGATATAGCGGAAGAAGCGGCTATTGGCATGGCGTTACTCCCACACAGGAGTGAGGACAGTGGTCACCGATAGCAAGAAAGCGTACAGTAACTATAGAAGGGGAGTGATCTCCTCCTTAGCAGCTAGAATCTTAAGAAGCAAGAAGCCACCAAGGAACGCGGTCGAGCTCATATGGGCCCCCTCACACTCCTCGTTAGTCGGCAACGCAGTCGCTGACTACCACGCCTGAGTGATGGCACGCCAGGGCACACGAGGGGAAGACCCAGACGCGCCGACACCCGCAACCGGTTACAAAGAGATAATTTCCATGTACCAGGAGAATAGACAGACACTTCCGGAGCCGCACTGGTCGCTAACTAGGGAAGATCAATCAATTATAAGACGAATCTAAGGAGGCTCACTAGCACACCCCAACCCTAATGCACCATATGTACCCAGAGCAGTACAAGGACACATGCCCTTTCTGCCAGCAAGCAAAAGGAACGCTGTGTCATTTAATTGCTGAATGCACCTCGATAAAATCACCACTACCCGTTATACCAACCCCTCCGCCCCAACCTCAAAAGAGCGATGGGAGATCCTCAGGTCAAGCCCCTCCATCAACATCCACAAGGCCATAGTGGCCCGTGGGCGGGGAGGTGTTGGCCTGGTTTGGGCCCTGAGAAGAAGGGACCACCCCCATCGGCGGCCCGCCTCGAGGCAGCTACTCTTGTCAAATAAAGTTATACCTACCTACCTACCACGTCGTCGCTCGAGGACTTACAATCCGAGCGGGGCCCAGCCTCGTTCCCTACCATGGGGCCAGATCTGCCAGGGACAGACTGACTACTTACCACGACATTGTCAGTCATTACCACCTCGCCCGCCGCAAATACCCCCCTGCCCATTCCCAGCTCACCCACGTGCAGGAACGCACATGGCGACTCCTCCAGACTCACACTCTTCCTTGCCGAGCGGTACTTCACCACATCCACCCCTCCCTTTAACCCTTCCCCCAATTGTCCTGCCTGTGGCACACGCTCCACTGTGCCCCACTCCATGTGGGGCTGCCCTAAAGACCCTTTCCCCTCTAATTTCCTCCGACGAGCAGTGGGAGGGGGGCGCTGGGTAGCTCTGACCTAGGGACACAGCTCTCCCTTGTGGACAGGGCTACTCTAGTCGCCGCCAGGCTGGAGCCTGCGGCCACCCCGACCCCTTAAACCTACTGCAAATAATAAAGTTTTCTCTCTCTCTCTCTCTGTCTCCACTTCTCGTTTTCGGCGTTTTCGGTATCGCAAGACATACAGTCGGAACCTTAGCTCAGGTGCAAAAACGTGAAAAATAAATATAAATTCATTTCCGGGGCAATTCCTGGCGGTTGCTCCTCCTACCCTTATACAATTTTTGAGGTTCTGTGTCCTCGCTAATCTTTTTGATGCTGTGTAGGACCGAATAATTGGTGCCCCATGCTTTCACTTGTGTTGCGTGTTGATGACTGTTGTTTGCCCGAAACCTGACGATTAATTTGCCAGAATCTTGGAATATTAGCTGTTACAAAAAACTATACGGCTTGCTTTTGTTTGCCGGGAGAGAAATCAATTTGTGAAGGAAAAGTTGCCGGTAATTTGTACAGACGTCCTTTCAATTACCGTGTGCGCCCGAAACGCGTACACGCTCAGCCACGCCCGCGCAAACACCCATAGACCGGCATGCAGATCGGCAACTTCAATCCTGTGCCAGCAGATAAAGTAATGCCTGAAAGAGCGATTTTTACTGCGAAGCTATTTATGTCTAACCCCCAGTTTTCATTCCGGCGTAGCCAATTTACTCGACGCCGCTCCTATGATCCTCCTCGCCAACGCCGACCCCGTTTCGCAACTGTTATACCCCTCGCCACCACCGATGCCTCTTTCATTAGTTACGCATACTGGTGATAACGGCAGTAGTTCTGTTACTACATGATAGGGGACAATCAAGAGAAACGCGAATGGGCGTCAGAACGACGTAGACGCTGCAGCCGAACGTTTAGCCGCCACCGTTGCTACGCGACTTCTACGTCGTGTAGAAGTTGCGAAAACCACCCGTATGTAGCGCGACCTGCCCGCTTGGAACGCTGATGTGAGCCCATAATAATTCTTCAGATTGAAAGGCTTTCTGAGCGACATTTTTACGTGTGAATTTCGCTCCTAAGCACCTAATAACCTGTTGCCGGTTAAGGTTCAAGGTGTGAATGCAACCTGTCAGCTATCCTCCGCGGGCAAGCCTTTTGGGTTTGGGTCGGTGTGTTCCAGAGTCGGTAAGATGGCCCTCTCCAGGAAAGGAAACAGGTATGTTTGACCGATAAAATAAAGCTTCAGTCCTTCCAGGTTTTAACTCGCTATGGGACGGACGCATGTCATTTGTTCGGAGGAAGAGCGGGAATTGAAGAGCGTCGCACCGCACAAACATGCGAATGCACGTGAAAACAACAAAAAGCTGCAGCCACCGCTGTTGCCGCTGCAAGTTCCAGCTCGCCGAATAGCTGCAAATTTCTACAGAATGAACACAACTTGCCCGCTTGGGTCGCCGACGTGAGCCAATATTTCTTGTTTAGCGTGAAGAGCTTTCGCAGCGACACTTTTGCCAGTGTCTTTCACTTAAGACATGTGCACATTACTGGCTGCCGGTTCGTCCGTGCACGTGTGGGGAGTAGAAAGACGAGTATAGGTGGGGCGTGCACGCGTAGCCATAGGCTTGACGTCTTCCCTGATGGCATGACGATTTTAATGGGGGGAGGTTTAAACTTGGACGTCAAACGACCCGTTGCGGCTTGTCCGTCATCCTTGTTGGTCGAGCACAGTGGTTTTGTATGTTACAGAGACAGTAAGATGCCTACGACGCGTGATGGAGAAAGCCCTGCATTTGTATGGTAGAGTAAATCTCGAGTCCTTTCCGAATTTCATTCAGTTAGTTGGCCAGAAAGTATGCTCAATCGCCAGTTAACCAACCGTCGGCTGGCTTGTGCCCTCGCTTGTTATAAAGGAAGCAGTGCGGCTTTCCTTCGACATCCTGGAGGTCAAGCATTCTTGGAGGCACTGGCGGCTATCCAGACTCTTTCTCCTCTCGGCGTTTCCCTAGGTTTGTAAGATCTTGGGCCTCGAGGTAGTTGTCAGCATTCTCGGCTAAATGGTCTAGTGTTTGACAGCCCCTTTCTTTCAATAAAATGGCCAGCATATCGTGACACTTGCTCACAAACTGCTCCGAGACTATTTTGTCATGGAGGGATTCGTAGGTTCTACTGGGCTTAGCCAGTTCCTGCCAGTTATCAAAATACCTAACAAGCGACCAGCGAATTCGCGGCCTGTCTCAGAGTTCTCTGGCTGGCTCCACGAAAACTTGATGCGGTACCCCGCTTCAGTGTACGAAATCGCTTGAGCAGGGTCTGCTTCAGCTTCGCATAATTCATCGCATCATCTGCAGTCATGCGTCCGACGACACTCAAAGCGTCACCAGGGGAGACAAAGGTTCATGAAAACGCCCACTTGTCACTGCGGCCAATTCTGGCTCGTTGCCACGCGTTCGAAACGCTGATGTAAGCGTCAAGGTCATCGCGCTCTCCATTGAATGGCGGGATCAGCTTGTGGGGGCTGTCGTAGCCATGGGTAACGCTAGTAGCTGCAGACGTGCCTGACTCTGCGATAGCGTTGGGTTGCTGCTGTCGCACTTGTAACTGGAGTTCAAGGACCAACCGCTCCGTTTCTAAGCGAGCCGCCGCTTCGCGAGTCGCTTCCCGTTCCGCTGCGCATTCATCCCTGATTCTGGCATGCTCTCTGTCAACAAATTCTTTCAACTCAGTACCGGAGAGGCCAAATTTATCCTCTAGGCTCACCTACTGCCGGCTGCCGGCAGTTGGTGAGCCTAGGCTGCTGGCCATTTTTGTTCGTCACACACACGGTAACAAGGCGAGGCTCTTTAAGGTGGATTTAAGACCAAGGTCCTGCCGTGGACGCCAGATTGTGATGGACTCGTTTGGCCTTGTAGGTGTAACATGCGCATGAACGGGACTCGAGAGAACAAGAGGGAACAAAGTATATTGACAGCGTTATCAGAAAGTGAGACAGCGGAAAAGTGGTACCGTAGCGAAGCACAACTGCAAAAAGAAAATACACATGCCCAACGTCCCTAACTGGAGTTCAAGTGAGGAAAAGAAACATTCTCACAGCCGCCTCGACGGTCGATGTTCGGCGAAGTCGATGGCGGGTCGCCGCCAGCCCCGGTCGCGGCCGAGCGCTGGCCGTCTCTCGCCAACTCTGCCCGAGACACGGCAGAAGATGCACCACGTCCTACGTGGCGAGTGCAGCAGTGGTTCCGCACTGGGCCGTGATCCCGAGCCTCGGCCACTGACACAATCACGCCCCGGTCGTCTGCGGGTCCACACACGTTGGCGGGCCCCAAATCACACGCCTCGAACTACTCGAACTCGAACGGGATCACAGGAACTGTGGGTCCACCCCCGGTCCTCTCCCGCTGGTCAGCTCCGAGTCTCCGCTGCCGCCGGAACCTTGTTTAAGTGGGTAGGGGGGGACACAGGAGATCATTTATGGAATTTGGTCATAAGTTAGCGGGAAGGGGTTCTAGGAGAATCTGCCTTTCAGTTTGAAATCGAGGGCATGTGCAAATAATGTGTTCTCTGGTGTCCGAAATTTCACAAGATATACACTTGCCTTGATTAGGTGACAAATGAAGAAACTGTTGCTGTTTTGCAGGGGAAAGGTTCGTAAGGTTCATCAGCTGTCTTAGGCGGACTTGTTGAGAGCGAGAATAGGACTTGGGAATGGGAGTGTGGTTAACCAGGGAGGCCAGAAAGTCTTTCCATTGCTGTTTGATGTCGGTCTGGTGCTCTTCAGGGTCATATTCGCAGTCCGAAGGTGTCCAGCTGGCTTGGGGCACGGTTGTGAACGATGCACGTGCCGCCAAATGGGCTGCCTTATTTCCGGGGTTTCCGGCATAGCCGGGCACCCACGTGATGGTTACGTCGATGTTCTGTTGATGAAGGATGCTGTTGATTTCTTAGATCTTCTTAACTCATAGACTGTATGATAGTTGATGACGACATCCAGCAAAGCTTCCCGACTATCTTTGCGAATGTGCATGAGTTTGTTCAATTAGTTTTTGTACTTAGCAAACGAGCACCCCTCGCTTGTTGAAACTCTGGTGCTCCTTCTGTATGAATATTTTCTATGTAGTTTCCGGTACTCCTAAATAACAAACGGCAACCCTCAAATGGGCCGAAAAAAGACGCTTTGGGAAAGACGGGATAATTGGGGGGAGCTCACGGTTCGCAAATGGGCGATAATGCATTGTCAATCACAACGCCACAAATAGTACTTAAGTGTACTCGCAGTTTTGTTTGCCATGCTTCGCAATTACTTTCTTTGGCGCACGTTGAAATAGCTATTGAATTTCTGGCAGTTAAGCACCTTGACGTAACGTGCTCACTACTTGCAAGACATTTTTTTCTGCCTTATCTTCTCCTTCTTGGCATGTCCTTAAGTTGCAAAACATTGTTGAACATTTTTCAAAACGATCTTTTGTGCTGTGATAACGCCTAGACTCAATGATGCAACCTAAGGTTTCAAAAATATTTATCCTTTGCAGAGCAACCCGATTGTCATCATGAGGATGCAACTACTTTTCCTTATCCTGGTCGTATCGGGTCTTCTTGTCTCGGGTACGAATGCGCCCACGACAACACAATTCCTTTACATACTATGGTTCTTAATGCGTTTTCCAGATATTCATGAGTGTATTTAGGCTTTGAGCGGGAGTCCTAGTCGAAAACAGAAAAAGTAAATGTTATTATAAGTGAAAGCAGTAGTCATGGCTAGAAAAACTTCAGAACGCAATTTTTTACCTTCAACAATTGAAATATGGTTAGAGTTTACAAAATCAAACTGTATACATAATACTACATCAATGAAAGAAACAGAAAGGCATTTTTTGCACGAATACTGCCAGAAAAAAAGCGCAGTCAATTCTCTCTTTGAAAGTGTATATTTACTCCAGTTAGGGTTTGTAGGTGGGCAGCAATTGCTCGTTCGTTTGGCTTTGGGTTCCTGACTTACAAAGAAATATTAGAAGAAAATGATCAGCAGCAGCGACCAATGTATTTAAGGTTTAAGAAGGTGGTGACAAGATTTCCTTTGGTTTTGGCTGCTGTATGCTAAGCAGTTTAAGTTTGGTTTGCTTACTAAGCAACATTTTTCTGATATTCCTTCGTCACGATGCGGGTTACGTTAATTTCCTGGGGGGACGTGACGACTTTCAAACCTTGACAGTGAATAGTGGCAACCTATTTTGAACACGTTAAAAGTTAACAAACATAAACTTAGTGTGTCCTCATTTTGTCTGTGTTTTTTGTATTTAATTTACAGAATACATGTCGTGAAGCTTATAGCTCATCAAAACTCCACATTATTAATTATGATGTGAGGTAGACTGTATGGTGATACAAAAAATGCCTGCGGTCTAAGGTTCTCTAAATATTAGGAATGTTTGCATTGCAGCAGTTCATGCAGAACAAATCCGCCATTTATTTCTCACGCAAACCTATTGTAAAGTAGATATATTACCTCTTTTGGCGAGTTTGATGCTCATTCCTAATCAGGCGCCTCATGGGAAGTACATCGGCATCGCCCTCTCTGTTCTTAATTGCCTTCAGGAGCGTCAGTGGAATCGGCTTCCCAGGCTATTGCCGAGAGCGAACCTCAAGACCCCAACGACAAGCATACTGTGGAAGACAAGAATGACAAGTCAACCCCTGACACAATGGCCTAAGGGTCCAGAAGAAAGTGACGATGGGGTGAAGACACTTACAAAGTCATAATTTCTCTCGTAGCGGCCGGGTTACGTTTCTTACCGTTGATGAAATAAAGCTCCGATTTATACCTTAACCTCGTCATCTAATAACTCTCCTATCATTTATGGCAGTGACGTATGTACAATGCTTTATGTTATGTTTAGAATTAAGGTCATTCTCTCTATATTAAACACAGAATTTGATAGGTAGTTGTAGCATATCATTACTGTATTTACGTGTACCGTGATTGCGGGTGTCGACTGCGCATGTGCGGGTAGTTACCATGGGCTGTAACTTACAGGCACCCGATTACACCATCTCCAACACGCTTCCCTGCGCCAGCGAAGTGCACCCTTCGCGTCTTGAATACAGTAACTGCGCCTGCGCTCAGCGCTTGATGCTTGGTACAGGCGATAAACGCAACCTTAGTTGATGTTTATTACGTTACTCTTCTTCAATGATCCTAAGGAGTATAATAAATGACGACTTTTCTCTGAATGGTGGGAAAACCCTATTTAAATGTGGAGTTGATGGACACCGTCAAACGTCATCATAATAGATTGCTAAAGACGATAGCTTTTCTTGGGATACTTAAACGAAGAAATTTTGGTTGGTCTGTACGCCTGTCTGTCAGTCTGTCTGTCTATGACTCGATTCAGCCACCCGGCCAAAGTGAATCAGAAACTGCGCAATAGTCTTAAATACCCACCAGCCCAATCAAAACGTCCAATTCCGGGGTTAATGGCCTACTTGTCAACATTATTGAACAAGAACAAGACATTACGCAAATATAAGCAGAAAATCAACACATGACGGATGTTAGCGGTGTTCCTTTTTTTAAAATTCACAGATGCTTGGTTTTTTCGATAGCAAATAAATACTACATTAACTCCAGAAAACCATCGCCTGCTCTTGCCCCGCGCACTTGGCGCATTTAAAAAAAATTTGGTTGATCCCTCTTCCATCAAACCGGTAAAAACACGAAAGTGAAATGTGCCTTCACAGGAGCAGTTGAGGGTTAATGAAGCATCGATATGAACTTGCACATCACTATTTATATTTCGTCGGTATAGCACTGTTACACACATCACCGTTTAAACACTGGATTGCACGCGCCGGAGCACGGCGCAGTCCACTGAAACCACGGGCGCTCGCAAACCGTCCGTGCGAACGAAAACAAACGGGTTTTAAGCGAATGGTTTGGTGAACACATGGTCCACTGCAGAGAAAGGAGCAGCCGAACGGGCCACGAGCGCGATATTCGCAAGTCCGCGTCGATTTTACTCCGTTGTCGTGCCTTACAGGCTTCTGCGCAGGTTAAGCTGGGCGTCCGCCGTACACGTAGGCGCTGGCATCAAGTTGCCAAACTGTTGGCGCTCATTAGCGTCGTGATGGACTACTTTCGTTTCGCCTCTCCTAGACGCAGCACCATCTGAGAGGGAATAGTATGAGGCGAGTTTTGTCTTCCGTGTTTACGCGTCTATTCATAGCGCAGCCGAGAGCGCGTTTCGTACCTCTCGTTCCGGCGAAAGCGTTTCGTGGCTCAAATCCCGGCGCAGCCGCATCAATTAAGTTATTCTGGCGATGTCATTTCCGTGACGGACATGACGTCAGTCAGATCTTGGGGAACACGGGCATGAAATACTTTCGTGTTAGAAATCAAATGGCAACAGCAACGAAAGGCTCCACTAAGTAGGTTGGACTTTCCGCTTGGAACGCTGGTGGAGTAGGGACAAGGTTGTTCTATAAACGTTGTAGTAGAGTACCTCAATTCACCGCGTCTCTGTCTTACGGCAGCACTGGCATCGAGGCACCCGAATTAGAGCTGTGGAGCGTGGTAAATTTGAATTGACTTGAGCAAACCTCTGGCGTGTTATCTTAGGAGAAACGAGACGGCAGAGGAACAGCATGAGAGATAAGCGGGAAAGAGAAGTTGAGGCATTTACTTGCCAGGGGCGCCAGTCGACTATCGGAGGTGATACGCGGCCAATTTTTGTAATGGCATTGATGTTAGCGTAACAGCAGACCAGTGCATGCTGGGACGATTACAAAGTGGTGGATGTCGGCATGCGGGTAGACAATGGCATATATTTAGATGATGGCTGGCTGTCTACGGTAGCGTCGATGACTGCAGGACGGATTACGGTATGACTACAGATATACGAGAGATTGCACAAAAATGATGACCTGAAAAGAAAAGAAGCTACTCAATGCTAACTTCTTGCTGATTTCACTTCTTGCGAATAAATTTATGAAACAAGATTTGGAGGAAATAAGTGAGCCCATAGTCGGGACGCCATTTTGGTCTGTCCATTCGTGTCGTAATCACTTTTCTGCTGTCCTGCGACATCGCTCAGAATATTCATCAAGCATCTATTTTATGGGACTTTAGAGAAGTGTGCTGAGGTGCTCAAAAATATACACGAAACAAACTTGTTTTTAATTTCGACTGTATATTGGCACTAAAATAAATATCGAATATAGTGAATAATCCGAACAGGTGGGCAGCTGAATAGAAAAAAATCGTTTAGGTACACATGAAAGCGTACAGAATACAGAACAACTCAATAAAATTGTATACTCACAATGCCAATGCATTTTAAACATCCTGACGTGGTGATTGCGATGTGGTCCCTTGCTTGTGACCTTATAGCTTGCTGCAAAATTTCAGCATAAACATCGAAAATCTGAAAAATAAAACCTTTCGCCAAATTATGTGGAAACTATCGTGCTGGTAGCCCCTTCAGGACATGGTACAGGTGCAGTCTATGGCACGGTTGTCTTCGCCTGGACCGCTCTTGGAGGCAACGCATGGCGGCAATGCCTTTTCTAAAGAAGGATTTTCTTTAAAAGATTGCTAAGAAATGAACCAGCAGAGAAGCGTGTACGCTACATTTCCCTCCTCTGAGAAAATGCACCTAGAAGAAAATGGGCCTTTAACTACTTTAACTGCTGAACTACCTGTTAAGAACGTAAATGCAAAATACTTTCACATTTCATTACTTCTACAATTAAGGAGGCGCCTTTAAAATGACCGTTTCTAAACGAACCTTAGGTGACCATTCAATGCTCTCAGTTGGCAGCACAACTAGCGTGACGTGCATATTATCGCCACAAAAATTTTCTATCCATGTGATCAGTGACGCAACCACTTCAGGTGTCTGGCAAAACATATTCCAATTTACTGGCTGTTTGCAGAATTTTCCTGCTTGGTTTGTGATCTTTTTTCGAATGCTTATCAGAGTTTTACTATTCCAATATCAGACGTCTCAAAGCCACTCAAGCAAAGAAAAAAACAGAATTGAACAACTGGCCTCTGGGCAGGCATGATTATATTAGCCGCTCGACAACAACAGGTAAAAGCGTATGCACGCAAAATCCTGAATAAAAGCCCGTTTGTATTTGCAGCCCGGCACCTCGGACTTGTTTTTATCGTTTCTAATACCGCCAGAAGTTAATCAACCAACTGGCGGTTGAACACTTCTACACTCAGCCATACCTGAGTATATCCAGCCTACTAAGCGTCATGGCATTCTTTATTGCCGGAAAGCAATCCAACTCGGTGCAGAGGATTCTAGTTCTTTGGTTTCACGCATCGCGAGTAAAAGATGAAGTGATTTTATTTTATAGTACCCGAAGAACGCAGGCAAACCTGCTCATGCTGTGGATTACGATTTTACGATTCATCTTGTGAATTTATGAAGTTTGCGAAATTCAGATTAGGGCAAAGCTTGAGCAACAATATGGGCTAGCAGAACGAAAGTCTGCGTGCAATAAAATTTCAAATCTATCATTTGGATAGTGAAGAACTACATTTACAGGGTTGTACAAGAGTTAAAACAATGCTCAGGAGCAATGCCTAAATAAATAAGCTAACCGCGAGCATATGTTGTAACAAAAATACGACAAGAAGGTAGGCCAAGGAACTTAAAATTTCCATCCATCCAATTGTAGCCAGATGTTACAACAAAATGTGGCTGATCTTTCTTCCATAGGAACCGGTAATATACGAAAGTGAAATGTGCCTTCACAGCAGCAGTTGAATCTCTATTGTGCGTCGATATGAACTTGTACATCGCTATTTATATTTCGTCGGTATGGCACCGTTATACGCATCAACGTTAGACATTAAATTGCATGCGCCGGACCATTGCGTAAGTCTGACTGAAACCACAGGCACACGCACACCGTCCGCGCGAACGAAACTAACGGGTTTTCAGTGAATCATTTACGGAACACACGCTCCGCTGCAGCAAAAGGAAGCAGCGGACCGTGCCACGAGCGGGACATTCGCAAGTCGGCGTCGATCTTACCCTCTGGTTGTTGCCTTAAAGGCTTCTGCGCAGGTTACGCTGGGCGCCCGCCGTGCACGTAGGCGCTGGCGTCGAGGCGCCAACTGTCGGTGCTCATTAGCGTCATGATGCACTACTTCGTTTCGCGTCTCCCAGGTGGCACCACCATCTGAATAGAAGGATATGAGGCGCCTTTGTCGTCTTGTTTACGTGTCTATTCATAGCGCAGTCGTGAGCGTGTTTCGTACCTCCTGCTACGGCGAAGGAGTTCGTGGTTCCAATCCTGGCGCAGCCGCGCTAATCGAAGTTTTTCTGGCGGAGTCATTTCCGAGGCGGATGTGACGTGTGTCAGATTCCTGGTGGACCATGGCATAAAACGGGTTCGTGTTAAAACAAATTTAGCTTTAAGAGCAGCTTGAAGTTCACCAAGCTTGTCCCGTTTCGAACCTTCAACAAAAAAATATTGATGATCCCACCAATGAGGGCACTTTACAACCTGAGTCAACAAGCAGGATGGCTAGTTGTTACCGAAACAACATCTAAAACTATGTGCAACATAGTTTCTGTTTATTTTCTGCAGACCACGCATACCCCATAACATTCTCGATACTTCCCCACAAAGCTTCTAGTTCTCAAGAAACCTGGTCTAGCCTCAAAAAGCCAAGCACTGCCCTTAGAATTGCCCTTGAAATTTTTCTTTCTGATGTATAATTTGTTTCCTTTATATCTGTAACGACGATTTATCTTCCATTTTTTCGCCATTTATTCGTTTCTGTCTGCCTTGCATCTTTTTGGTTACATTGGCGGTTTTTGATTCGCTCTGTGTTTCCGTATTACATCGTTAGCCTTATAGTTTTACTTAACCTCTGCGTGTCCACGCTTTTCAATTAGAGGTAACTAAATACTTTTGCTCTCCACGTGCGGTGATTCATTGCTCTAAACCTCCTCTGAAAACATATTTTAATCTGAGATTCTCGAACTTCGCCCAGCCCATATCCCTCTGCACTAATTCGTTAGTTGTTTTACCACGTGCTCCTGAGGCCAAATGGCCTACCGCCCTCTGATTCACTGCAAGGCATGAAAGAGCGCCTGATTTTAAGCACAGTACTGCATTCGCAAACGTGAAGCTCGGAACCATTATTCCTTTCACATCCCTCTCACTACCTCATATTCGTTATACCCCCCCCCCCCCCCCAGAGCTCGATGCTTCATTATAGCTGCGTTTCGCTTTACTTGCTTGTTAATTTGCTCCTCGTGAGTTCTAAGTAGTTGTCCCCTTCTTTATCTACACCCCCCAAATATTTATGTTCTTTGAGTAAGGGTAATTCGCTGTTGAATTGACACTTCGTCAGTGCAGGTGTCATTGAAAAGCATTATTACTGATTTTTCAGTGCTAAAACTTAACCCGAGGTCTGGGGCTTCCTCGCCGCTAATATTATGAGCCGCTGCATATCGCTCTGGTTATCAGCTAAAAGAACAATTTCGTCTTTTGTACCACTTCGGTTTTCTACCAACTGGCCGTGGTAAACAATACGCTGTTGTACCACTTCGCCTTGCCACATATGCGCTAAGTTGAACCCTAATTGACCTTCTTCCAGTTTCTTTTCTAACCCTACCATGCAAAAGCATTTACAGTATTGGACTCCAAGGGCATTCCTTTTTCAGTCGTCGGCGGGTGTTGACCTCCTATTGAGCATTTCTGTCCTTCCCATTTCAGGTGCAATCCATTATCACTATAGATATCTATAAGAAACAGTATTAACTCTTCATTTCAGCACTGGAGCTTCAGCACCCTCCACGGCAGTTCTCTGTTTACGTTGTCATAGTCCCCTTTATATGTCCACGAACGTAATTCGTGTTGGTCTATTCTGAGCATTCGAATTTTTTGTGGACTGTTATCACGAGCAAATTGCCATCAAAGCGCCTGTCTTATCTAAATCCATTCTACAGTTCCCCAACGACTTCATTTTCTTCCGTCCATGCTTGAATTTCTCATTTTATCACCTGTAATACGAACTGATACACTACTGAGGTTACGCTGATTGGCCTGTATGAATCAATACTGGCTTTGTTGACACTGCCTTTATATATTAAATTCATCCTGCTTTCTAGACAATCCTCAGGTATTTTCTTTCTTTGTATCACCTTATCTATTGCCGTTATAAGCGATGCCTTACTTTTTGGTCCAAGCAGGTTTTTATTGCATTGGTGTTCCGTCCGGGCCCACTGCTGTCTGGGGAGAAAGCTTTGCGCTGCATTTTTTCAATCAAGCCTGCTCACATTTGCTTGCCTTTCCGCTCTTTTTTGTGGCACTATTGTTGTCAGTGTAGGCTTCACTTCCCCTGTTTCCCTAAACTTCTCACTAATTACCCGATGAATATGCTCGAATGCCTGTTCCTCTTATAAATATTTCTCCTCATCATCAATCTGGAATTTTTGATGGATATCGTTCTTTACACTTAATGATTTTACCTGCTTCCAAAATTACCTGGATGATCTTTAATGGTTCATTGTTCAATGTAGTTCCTCCCGCTGTACCGATTTCCAAATTTGTCCGGGTTGCTCCTCCAAAGTGCAAGGTAAGCCGCTTGTGGTCGGTTGTTCCGTTTTTCATCTATCCTAATTTTCCCCCAAACGTTCGTAAACTCTTTCAGGGACTAGACTATCGAAAAATCTGTGCATTCTATGTGGGCATTTATGTTTCCAACTAAGATTATTTCAACCTGAATCTTTAAACTCGTTTATATCTCTTCTAAGACAGTTTACAATTTCCTCGTTTTCCTTCTTAACTCCGCTGCCGGTGCATAGATTTACAACTCCTAACCATGTATTCTTCCCCGCTTTGGTTCCTTTAACCCATGGATGCTAATCACAGCTTTCGCGCTCTGTCTTTCAGTAGGTACTTCTTTCATAAGCATGCCAACGCCTCCCCCTTTTTTTATTCCTTCGGTCTTGTTGCATCCTCGCCAGAGATAATTGTTTATGACAGGTGGCGCTTCTCCGTATCGTAGGTGAGTCTCGGCTAAGGCGTACACTTTTATTTCTTCCCGTTCAAATTGGTTTTGGATTTCCGCCCACTTATCAGGTTCCGGCCGCCATTTATATTTATGCAGCTGATTAAATATTTATTGCATTTGCTTTTCCGTTTCGCTTTCCGCTAACGCTGTGTATTTTGTCACTTACAAAATTGTTCGCTCTATTGCTTCGTATTAATTCCCTCTGCCGACGTCCTCAGCTATGTCTATAGGTTATCCGGTTAGCTCTAGCCCTGCTTGCCTTCAAGCGTTAAGTGTGCCTATGTCCCTCCCTTCCCATTTGTCGCCTAGGTTGCCTTCCTTAGTTTTGCGGGCCCCCTAAAAAGCTACCGTTCTCCCGCCTTAGCGCTATTCTACATTGTTTCCTAGCCAAGGCTGAAGTGAATTCCGTCCCACTGAAAAGCTTGCCTATGTCCAATGCTGCCCACTACCCTGCTTACGGCTATCACTTCAAACCCAAGTTCCCTGCAGCGCCTCTCGATCTCGCTGTTAGCAGCGAGTACTTCCCGTTCAATGTGCACGCCCTGCTTTATCACCTCTGGCATGGTGCAGACTGTAATGAAAACATTTGGAAATGTTGCCCGCCGGCCATTTCCCCTTTACCCTCTTTATCCCTTTCTCCTGAGCAAGTTTTGCCTCCTCCCCGTGGAGAAAATCGTTAAACCCATCGCCTCCTGTATTTTTACAATGCCAAATGCATCAGCCCGGACCGGCCAAACAAGGCCTCTCCTTCTACTCCGGCCACTCTCCCCTAATCCCAGTACTTTAGTCCCAGTACTTTAGTCACGTGACCGGTTCATCTTGGGGCGACGCGTGGTGGAAAGCGGCAACCTTGACAAAACGTGCTCCGCCACGGCTCTGAGTTTTCTAACGCTAGTGAGAGCGCCATTACCTGGCAATCTAAAACATTGGTAACATTGGCAACCAGGCACAAGCCTCTCTCGAATTAAGTTACAGTTGGGTGATCCCGGTTCAGATCGCGGCCTAACCTTACGACATGTGGGCACTGCAGGCATACCACCCAGTACCATAGGGAAGCGTTTCATGCGTTTGGCACTGTAAAATACAAGAGGCGATGTTAAGCCCCGCGGCAATCACCCCAACGTTTCTAGCTTTACTCGACCAGGCAAGCCACCCTTTCGCTTTTGTCATCACAGTCTGCATCGTTTGACCGGGGAAACACCCGCCCTTCCCACGCCTATCCCCCTCTACCCTTTCCCTCACGACAGCACTGCTCCTCGTCATGAACGAATCTCCCGCAAAGATTACCACGCTATCTTCTGCAAAGTGCTGGTCTTTACTGTCACCCCGCTATCCGACTGGATTGAATGGCCTATCTTTCAAGACGTGGGAGCAGATGTCGCCTTTCTTATCTTCGGTCCCGTGTGTCACCTCGGTGCATTCCTTCGCTCCACTGCATGAACCGAGGTGTTCTTCATTTCTTAGTAAAATGGAGCTCCTTTATAGCTTCTTCTCAGCTGCATCTAACTTTCCCTCAACGACCCTGCGTTCGTCGCGTTCGTTACTTAGTGCTGCCTCTAGTCCTGGAACCTGCTTAGCTAACGCCGAGTTATCCGTTTCTACGCGTTCTAGCCGCGCAACCACTAAGCACAGACGACACGTACCTGCCCCTATGTTTGCCTCGCCACCATCCAGCCGAAATTCCGTATCTACTTGCCGCGGACAGCTACCACACTGTACGAGCTTTCTACGTGTTTTTGTTATCTCGACTCCAAATCCGACACAGTGAGAAAGAACCGTGCAGGTAAATACTTAGCTTCGGCTGTCTTCCGCTTCGCTGTCGCTCGGATCTCCTTCATTGCAGTACACGCCGTTCTCGGAGCGCAAGGAAACACGACCGCACAATTGGGCAGCACTGAGCCTTATGTCCGATTGAGCGTATTGAAAACGTGGCGCTAAAGTTTTTTTTATTTTGACCCAGACGTAAATTTCAGTGAATTTTTTAACTAATGTGAGCTAATAAGGTTGGGATTGTTATGCAGCCCAGTTTTTTGCTCTGGATTTATACGTACGCTTGTGTGAATACTTAATTTTTCAGGTGAGATGGAGCTGTTATGAGTGCACCTGTTTGGCGATAAGGCCTCGTGTGTGCTTTATTAACCGAATTCTGTAATTTTCTCTTACGTACGTGTGATCTGCGTCATATTTTTCCAATGGGACCTCAACTGTAAACTGTGTGGATATGTATGAACGGTATGACCACTGGATGTAGGGGGAAAGCTTCTCCTTGTATATACTTGGTATCCACATTTGTATTGTAATACTGGTGGTAGTAATATTGGGTTTTGCACAAGGAGAGATCTCTGCAATACAGAAAGCATAAATCACAATTCAGTCCAACCGCCCCACAGGTCTCTGTCTATGACCCTGAAAATGATTTTCCCGAAGAACCAGTGCACATGACACCAGTAGAACGAGGGCCCAACGCAAACTATAACTTTGCTACACGCCTGGTCGTGCATTATTCGGAGTCGGTAATGAACGTTACCAATGCTTGAACACTCACGATACCGGGCAAACAATACTTATGCCTCTTCACCACATGCAAGATACGCACGTAGTGTCGAAGTGGCAGCAAACTCCGGTAGAATGCACGTTTTTGGCGCTGCAGATACACATGCACAACCATTTATGGTGGGCATTTAAAAACCAGGATGTTCAAAGATTCACTGCGAGTGCGAGTGCGTCACTGCGAGTGTGACGTCCGTTTCGGCAATCGTACCCTCAATCGGAACGCAGAGAGCCTTCTTTGTAGCAGTGCCATTAGCTGAGTGATCGCATTGAAAATACTAGTACCCGCAGAGCAGGGTAGAGAGTTATGTGTGTCAGACAAAAGCTTCGTGAAGCGTACTGCCGCGCTCCAGGTCCGAAGAATGATACGAAGAAGTACAATTTCGCAGTTGCGTAAAACTAAATACCTACAGAAAAAAACACAAATCGGCACTGTTGCGAACTCAACCTTGAGCGGCGTAACGGTGTCCCAATGGTTGACCGCGCGTGTTGACAGTCGGTTGTGAGTAAGAAACCGTTCAGCCAATGGAACATTCGAGGACGTTCTCAAATATCTACGCAATACTCACAATTGGTCGCGACCGCAAACCATTATGGTTATCCGGAGACGCATACCGCTAACACGGTACACCCCTGACCTGTTTTTACACTAGTACACAAAGTTGACTCGTCAGTTACCGTAAATCACCGGTGGTATCTCTTCGTCGAAGCGACAAATCATGGTACAAGCAACTAAACCAAAGCCAGCTGACCAATGTGCGCGACTCCAGAAGCTTGGCGGCCAGCCGGTAGTAGAAGCAATGGCGATCGATGGTAAGGTTTTGGTTTCGGCACTCCCTCTGTATCGCAGCAAAGTTCATCCAACTAGATGCAAACTGAATGCGCCGAGACAAAATCTAGCTTGAACATAGATGCACAAAGCATTATAAATAGAAAGGCCAGGCTCCATATCCAGCAATAAATTGAGAGTTCGTTGTGCTCTCCGGTGCATAAGCAAGTTGTGGAAATCAACAATCTGCGAAGTCGCTTAGGGAAATTGCGTGTGGTTGAAAAGAAAAGCTAATAACAGGCACATTTCCTTGTTAAACAGACATAGTATTATACTGTCGGCGCATAGAAAAATTCGAGCGAAGATGAACCACTCACCTTTGCGACAAAAAGCGAATACATAAGCACTGCACTACCATCGCCAATCGAGAATCCCAGCAGGCGGCCTTATTCCAGCCAACCAAATCGGGTCGTCAACAAGTACAACTATTATCAGTTATGTTTAGTTTTTCTTGCATATATGCCGTTTTGGTAGTCATACCGCTTGTTTTTCACGTACCGATCTACAAAACGACTCCATCTTAAGCAATGTAGCCAGCCATCTCGAAAAGAGATATCTCATATCCACGTTCTCCTCGACGAAAGCCAACTTAGATATGAATGAAATGACATGTGCCAATGGAATGACAATTGTCTTGTGTAATGACACAGTGGTTCAACTTTTGTCAAGACAGCTCATTACCACAAAGCAGGATCAGGGAAGGTCTAGCCCCGTAGACTCTGCCGCAGAGAATATAAGCCACGCCACGGAAGACTTTGTCCGAGGTCTAAGCCTGTCTTCAAAAATAGAAGCACAGCGAAAATGATCGCAGATGTGACCTTGTCGGTGTGAAAAAAAAAAGCTGCCCATGTATTAAATGCGGCGCTCGGAACTGCTCTCTCCGCAAACAAAAAGCGGTGGAAAAAGGCCATACAGTTCGACACAATCTCTCAAATTTCTGGCATAAAAACAAGAAGCACTAATTAAAGTAGCTTATCTCCAATATTCCAAGTTTCGGCAAAAAAGCTAGTTCTTGTCATTTTTGCGAAACGTTCAATGCCATAGCTGTGTTTTTGATATTGCAACCGCTTTGCTACCGAATGAATTTTGCCTTGCTGCCATCGTTCACCCGGAAAATTTCTTTCCGTCATCAACTTCGCAGTCACGTTTACCATCAAGTCCTCCATCAAACAACTCATTGCATCATGCCAACAACTGCCCTCACAAACTATATTGCCTGCCATTATCTTCCAGCGTCTCTTCCAATACAGTCATCACGTGCACCAAGCTTACCGATATGACCATCAACATTGCCAGCAATAAATTTTGATGGTTGGTTGATGGAATTTGCAACACGGAAGCGTCGCCGCCACTTGTGCTAGAGCTCTCCCGCCTCAAAGCTGCGAAGTTTAAAATGTGTTTTTGCGTCTCCAAAATGGTTTTGTGAACGACAGGGTAAGTTCCTGCGTAATTATGACGACACAGTCTACAATTTTGCGCCAAAATATTTAGCATCGGAAAAGTTCAAGATTTATATTATTGCAAATGCCCTCTGTAGATGACGCCACCGACCTCATGTTGTTTTCTTTTTTAAAGCTCTACACGAGATACCTACAAGATTGTCAAAACAAATCATTTATTCTCAATGCTTAATAAGAAAATTGAAACATTCACGCTACTTTAAACGAAAGCAATTAACTTCTCACTAGAAAGTTTTGGGTCACTCGTTTTCAGTCTAATTCGTCCAAAAACCTTGACAGCCGGTAATGGTAACGTGGAATACGTAAAAACCGCAAATGGTATGCTAAAACCTGTCCTACTGTTTTCACAGTAAAGAGAAACTACGGCTTATACTAACAGGGTAAACTGATACATAAACACGTCAGCGATGTGCTAAGCCTGCCTACTGTCTAGTTGTCGGTGAGTTCGTGATGGCTCGATGTTAAAGAATTCGTGGAAAGAGACTTCCGAAACACTTGCGAGACAAGAACAAGGACCGTCAAAGTGACTGTAAAGGTTCTTCAAGGCCACCTCCTAGCAACGCGTCCATTATGGGTCACTCAAGAAAACTTGGTCCTAATGATATCTGTGAGGGGAAGACAGAAAGCTACATTGCAATGATGTGACTTTTTCTGTGAGATCATGAAAGAAGAAGATTCAGTATCAATTTATGGCCTCACACGCGGTTCTAACGTCAATAATAACTGACAAACTTGGGCGCTGTAGTAAAACAGACGGGCTTGGCAGGGCGATCGAAAGCCACTTCAACATAATTATTCTTAATGCATCATTGACAAGCAAGGCACGCAACCTTCAATCTCCTTTTTCGGTTAGTAACTGTGTCCGAAATAAGCGCCAACTGTGTGCTTGGCTAAACTCCTCTAAGAAAATACAGACAAGGTTGTACAATCTCTGCAATTATCTAGATATTGTTATTTCAGTGAGTTAATTACTCATCATAACAAGTACAGCTAATGCGGACAACAGAAACTGCCGCTGTGATGGTGGACTATTTCTAGCAAATAATTGTAGGAGTAAAACTTTTTGCGAAACCTCCACCGCCCGCCCTAGTTCCAGACACGGAGACGGAGAGAACAGAAAGAAAACTCGCTTATTGGTGTCGAAGATGTTAGCACGTGTTGCAATACTTCAAAGTTAAATACGCTCTAGTTCTAGAGGTAAATTATTTTAAGTCAGCTGTGTGCGGAACCCAGTTCCAGCACGAAATGTTAGGCAGGGGTTGGGCCCGCAGAGCTACTTTGCTGTGGCTGAACCGTCCCTTGTAAGCCTGACCAGGAATCAATTGTCTTTCTCTCTCTGCTTACAAATTGCTTACTCCATTGTTCATGCTAATCCTGACCACGATGAACACACACAACGGTTTTTTCGGCAACATACATCGTCTGCAGCCAGCCATGGTGTACACCTGTGTACTGAGACCAAAGCTACCGTGATTAACGAGAAGCCATGCTATGGCATTTCTAAGCCCTCAGTAGCTTTGGAGATGAAAATGCGCTGTCATGTAGTGAATTGATTGCCGAACTCTATGTAGGGATGAATTGTTCGGCGTTGAGTAATTTTAAGAGGCACGGTATTTCGTAATGATATTATTCAAACATTGTGGATGCCCTATTGCAAATAGGCTGCCCTATCAAAGTAAAGTTTTAACGGTCACATAGAAAAAACACCACACAGTGAAGGAATGAGCTACGCCGCACTGCAGCTACAAAACCAGCTTAAAAGCAGTGACATTCTTTCAAAAGAATACCGGAAATTATACCATTGTATAACCTTCGGTCTGATCGCCTTAGGTGTTTTGCATACACGTGGTGAATAAGAGGGTGAGTAGTACAACTGGTGGCCAAGAATACGAGAAAGATAATAGCGGCCTCTTTCAGGGGAGGCTGAACAACTCACGTAACATCGCAGCAGCAACCTTTTCTCGAGGGGTGAAAGGTTGCGGAACCAGCTCAGCAAATGCCCTTCTTCTGTGCGCCTGGCGAGCCAAGTGATGATCGTCGTCCAATTGATATGAGTTTACTTGTATCCTTTTCTTTTACTTCTATATGGTTTTTTCTCAGTTAGTCTATGAGGGTGGCGAATGTGACATCGAGCTTGGCAGAAAGTAGAGGCGGGCTTTTTGTGTTGAAGCCGGGGAGTCAAGAGGCATATGTTGGCCTATTTGCTTATCGTCTACTTGTATGTAGCAAATGTAGCGCCAGGACGTCTGCACGATGGCGCTGCAGACTGTAGGGTTTCGCGTTGCTTCAGAACAACTTTTGCAGGTTTGGAGTACTGCCTGTTCCGGAAGTAACCATCATCCCGGATACCTAATACGCTTATTTAGATAGGCGCAACCCCGCAAGGAAGGCTGTTAGGACCACAAACAGCACTCCCTCAACAGATAAGGATCTGGTTACCGTGGTGCAGTAGTTGGCCCCCAACCCCGAAGACTGACCAATGCAATGCTCGGACCTCAGTCCCTAGCAGCTGTCAAGATCCTGACCACACCGGTGGTTAGACCAGTGACACAGCAGAAGTTGTTAAGGATCTCTGGGTCCGTACAGGCCGCGTTTGGAACATGGCCCGGCCACGTTTAACGTACGATCCCTGTCTAGCGAAGGATGCTTTGCAGTACTATTAGAGGAGCTCCCGGATATTAGGTGGGGTATTAGAGGCTTACGGTTGGTTTAAAGAACAGGCGAAGGCCTCGTGGAACTGACTAGTGACATATTCTGCTTTACCGACGACATCCAGAAAAGAGATAGCACGCGGTGGTATTCTTAATCTACAGGGAAATAGCAGGAAGCATGCAGGAATTCTTTAGCATTAACGAAAGAGTCGCAGTAGTTGTAATCAATCTAAACAAGCGATACAGGATAACGGTAAAGACAACGATAATAACGCTGCAATGATGAGGCAGTAGACAGTTCCTACAAGGACATCGAATCAGCAATTAAGATGGGAACAGCACAGTTAACGACTCTGATGGTAGGAAACTTTAATTCAAGTGCAGGTAAAAAGCAAATGGAGGAAGGGTCAGTGACAAAATGTGGAATAAGCAGTCGAAACAGGAGAGAAGATACACTGGTGGGATTGGCGGGAGCTCAACAACCTGAGCGTAATGAACACATTCTTCGGCAAACGAAATATGAAGAAATGGACATGCGGAGGGAGGCCTCAAAGATAAACCAGAAAAACGGAGTTAACTTCATATTAAGTGTCAACCCAGGTCTTTCGCAGAACGTGGAGATGCTAAGCAAGATTCGGAGCAGCGATCATAATATGTTAGTTGCAAAGTAAGTCTCAATCTCAAAAGAAAAAGAACTGTACTTATTAAAAGAAAGAAATAGGACATGGAGTACGTCAGAGCCGGGACGCAGGAAGCTAAAGTGACCCTTCCCAAAATATTTGCGCTTTTAACCGTGCAGAACGAAGATAGCGTACAAATGCTAAATTACAACCCAATAACGGCAATCTTAGAATCTGCAGCAGCTCTGCGTAAAGTACTCGGTAGGAAACAACCTGGAAACCTAGCTCAGAAAGCAAAGTAGCTAATTACGAAATGTGATAACATAAAACAGTTGGTTACGGCGGATCAGATTGGTGCTGCCGAGCAGTCCTAATTAATCAGTCTTAATACGTAATAGCACCTCCGGCTCTCCGAAAAATAGAACTAAATGTTTTGAGCAAATATTTCTTCGAAAATAACACAGCGGAGGGGTACTGGGAGTTGAAAGGTGGGGTTTATACGGGACTGCGCTCTTTATCACAGATCGCATTTAGGACGTTAACAGAAACGACTGTCTTCGTTTATTGATATTATGAAATGAATTACGATCATGCGCGTGTTTTCTAGTCGTCGTGCAGCCAACATTGAACGCTGTCCCAGCGGTGGTGCAGCCTGTTGCGACTGCAATGGTATTGCAGCAACCGGTAGCCGTGGCCACAGCCAGCCAAGTGGTCGTTGTGCCGTGCTCAACCTGCCGCAGTACCAGCCAATCAGGCGGCCGCACCTTTTCAAGCTCGCAACGCAGAAGCCGATGGGAGAACGTTGGACTCGAAGTCTTTGGACGAGGGCTAGCTAACTAGAGAAGCTTCTACAGAGCCAGATGTGCTCATTATGGCAATAAAAATGCGTTGAGATACCGAAATCACCGAGCTGTAAACCATGTGCAAGACGAAAAAAAATGCAAGCTCGCTATTCACATGACAGAAATCCGCAGTTGAATAAGGCTGAATTAAGGGTTTTCTACAAAACACCGAGAAGCGCGAAAAGCTAGTCGGAGGAGCAGCTTAGTGATACAAGCGCCCTTTTAGGCACACGACAAACAACGAACCTTCGGAAAAGGTGAATGCATTTTACATATTCCAAAAAAGGGATTTTACCACTTTTTCGCAATCCTAGTGCAGTCGTTTGCTTTGCTCAAATGTTCAAGCAGACTCCTCGTTATGGTAAAGAAGCACAGGTATTCTACAAGCCATCTGACGCAAATTTATTTGTTATAAAAAGCAATTGTGACAAAATATATTTATTGATATCACTGTTATCAATAAGAAAAAAATACCATAACTGGTATGTTCATTAAAAAATATTTACGAACTCATTCACCCTAACAAAAGAACACACTGCAAAGCATTTTTGAACGAAGTGGTGTAAATTTCTCAACTCTTAAGAGGCAGCAATAACGTTTAATGTCTAGGATAATGCCTCAAACGAACCGTAATTGTGTGGTTTGGACACATATGAAGCACGATAATGAGTGTAACAACCTAAGTATCTATTGAGAAAGTACGGGTATAACTATATCCACAACGAGGTTATATTATGCATAGAAATGGTACAAAACTACGAAACTCCAGTCACATAGTTGTATTCTTGCTATTTGACACTGCTGACGCAATGTGGCAGTCATGGTAAAAAAGGGAGTGCTCGTGATGCCTCTTAAACTTGTGTTTTCTTTTATCGCTTTCTCCTCTTTGGCATGTGTCTAAGATTACAAAGTATTTAAAAGTGCGCAAATGAAATAAACTGTTTTTGATGTCTATAAGAGTCAAAATACTGTACACATTGTTCTCTAATATTTTACTCATCTCATATACGTAATCGTCCTAAATCTACCCATAGGTGGTATTGGTTGAAAAATTTAGCTGTCAATGTCTTCGCTTGGCAACACTGTACATGGGCACAGACAGCCGATGCACCACTGACATGGCGCGGCTTGGGTCACTGCTGCCGCACGCCGAAGAAAACAAAACGCCGGCGTGCGTCCTCTCCTCCGCTTCAACCCGATTCTCAATGACGGTGTCAACAGAGACATTATTAATCGCACTCACATTGGACTAAAGGGAATAGTTTGCGTTCGGTGAGGCAGAGTTTGTTAACGTGCAACGCAGTCATATGCGTAGCACGGACAAGTACCTCCATCCCGTGGAGCCTGACGTAACGAGTGACGGCGCACTCACACGGTTTCCTGCATGCGCGCCTCGCCAGTGAATACAAGCAATTGCAAAGAAAACTTTCCTGACCATCTTTTTATTTTGTAATATTGCTCAAATGTTCGCCACCAATGAAAACTTCAACCAAAACAGAAAATGAAAATTTGATCGTAGCTGGGCAACTCACTGTTTATTATTGGTAAAATTTTGACTACCCCTTAATATAGAAGTACACATGATTTTTTATCGCATTGCGTCATAGTGTCTCGTCCGAGCGATGGCGAACCCTGGGAAACAACGCGTGGTTCTGCGCTCAGGAAATATTGACAACTGTGGGCTTAATAAACAATATCAGCCCTATTTTATCACCATGAAAACCGTTCGATTTGGTGCATACCCAGTTAGATAATCATATGTACTGTTCGCAATAAAAACAGATTCAAAGCGCCGTGGGCAGTATCTTACAGAAAACTGTATTGTATTTCTTGCATGAATATGTTGCATGATCGCCCAGAAGGTGGTATGACAATGCCTGTTTAGCTTTTGTGAGGGCAACTTTCACTGCTTAGACTGAACTAGCGCAGTGCCTTCGGAAGTGTTACTGGCTTCTCATGGGATTTCTTTAACCGCTTGTTTACAAAATGACGAAGTGTTGATGCTATTTGTAGCAGGCCTCTTGAATACAAAATAGCCACTTGCGTTGCTTCCCATATAAAGGTATGTTTTATTGTTAGCCTGACAATGGCTGAACGCAGCCACGAAAATAAAATTCCGCGAGGGCTGAAATCTCTTCTACCCCATTTTCGCTCCTAGCCACATAGGGATTCCAGACAGCCGGGGGGAAGCTCTCTCTCCTGGTCGCCAGTTGCAGCTGCAGCTCTTTCACTGGCTTCGGTGTCAGCTCTAGAATGGGCAGCAGGCTCCACTGGTGTTCCTGAACACAATTAGAGAGAAAACAAATCAGAAGAAAAAAACTATGCTGGGTGCGCTGAAAAAGCAACGACTTTCTACCACAAAAATTCCACGAGCCCACTAAAATGTACAGCCGTCACCGTGCGATAAAAATGGTGTACATGCCATATGTAATTTACAGTTGCGTAAGAGAAATGGCTACTCTACTGCATTAGGAATACCTACGTATATTTGATAGTTTTAGGAGACCTGGGAAATACATGATTTCTTTATTTCTAGCGCATTCTACCGAGCTTAGTTACAACACGAGGCAGGAATGTTTTCCAAAAATATCTCACGGCAAGAAGAGTGCGAGCTTTATATCTGTCAAGTGTTAATGTAAAAATAGGCAAGAGGAATTTCATTCAGCAAAAGGAACATGTATATAATCTTTATTGTAAACGTCAACCTTTTAAAAATAGGTTGCGGCTAGTACTGTCAAGATTCGAAATTATGTTTTTCGTTAAAAATATATATAGAGACCACGCAGTAGTGAAGCCTTACTGCGGTAAAATACTTCTCCTAAGTACATTTTCGGGAAAGAACAATGTACAATCTACATTCATTAAACTTTTTTGGGCAGCTGTGGATAGTTGGTGGCTATTTGTAAGTCTTTCTGTTGTAAATATTGATTTCTAACATGGACATATACGCACGAACTGATAGGAAATTCTGCCCTACTCACCGCACTAAAGAGCAACAAGTAAAGTGTTTTTAATATGCAAATCAAAAGGCTCACTCTTCTCACAATATTCAAGGCAGGCAACCCTTTTGATTTTTTTCCGGCAAAGAACAACAAAGGAATGTGTACGGAGAGGAACGTGATGTACCTCGAGCCATATTTTCCCTGTCCATGTCATAACAAATGTGCAAGTTAACTTCAGCTATTGTAGAAGTAAAAGCTAATTGTTAACCATACTACACATGTATTTTTTGCTTGTCCCTTTCTGTGTTGGCGTGTGGTTGACAACGTAAAGACATTCAATAATGATTTCTCCCTCATACAACGAAGCATCGGATTAAAAGCATTATGTTTTATTGAACGCCTTCTTACCCGAGACAATCAGAAGACCCGAAATTGCCAAAACAAGAAGGACAAGTTGCAGTTTCATGTTGATGATCTTGGACCTCTGCAAGGCGTAAAAACACTTTTAGTGTGGCGACAAAATAGGCGTGCATTGTTGGCATCGTTGGAGTACTGTGCTTTTTAAAGCTTACACCGGTTACTTCTACACAAAAATAACCCAAGAAGTAAAAGATACTATCCAGAAGAACGTCCGACACTATCGACTTGGTTTTTCAGGATGCATCTCCTCGAATCATGTTATCAGGATTTTAACACGTTGCAAACGGACCAAATACTCTGTTGGGTGAAACATTTTTTTCAAATTAAGGTCCCTGCAGAAACGGGACTACCTAAAATAAAATGAACACGTAATTGCGGACCGTAATAGGCGACGCCTCACTTTCGCGAAATTGTGGAAATTCGTCGACTTCAAGAAAAACTCCCATACGTGCTCCTTTTGTCCTCACCGGGCATTCCACAGTGTTAACCGTTTGCCTGTGTCTGTCCATTTCTATTCATTGTTCATTTTAAAGAAAATTTTTCTACCTCTACAAGCCAACGGTTGTTTCATGGCATGCCGGAGAAGACACTCCCAGCGCGGCGGGGGGGGGGGGGGGAAGAAGGGGGGGCGGAGCCGCTTTTCACTCACTGTGCACAGTGTAGACGGCACGGCGATAGGGCGCTATTACCTAGTGACCCCCTGCTCACCCCTGCGTGCGCGTCAGCGGTACCCTTCCGCCGGCTTTGTCGTCTGCTTCAGCAAGGGTGTAGGGCCTGTTTTGGCGCAGCATCGCGTGCATTGCGCGCTTACTTCGTGCGGGCTGTTTAACTTGTTCGACAGCACCTTTTGGGTAATCCGGACCGGACGGCATGAAGTGGTGGTACGGCAAAGATACGTTAGGGATTGGTTTGCAGTGCGAGAAAACAAAATGTGGAGGCCACTTACAGCCATATGGCCGCTATAGAAACGCCATTTTTTGCGCACTGCTTGTCACCAATGGGACTGCGTTTTCTAAATTCCTGAATACAAATTCGGTTGAGTTTTAATATGTATTACAAAAGATGAATTGAGCAACTGGTTCTGATAAAAAGCGATTATACAGGTTCCGTCGGCTTTCTGGCAATTCTCAAACTTGCGAGATAGTTTAAACTGTATAAATGGGAATCAGTAACTCACATGCCGGATTGTTTAGTTGTCTGCGCTTGTGGCGCGCGGTGGTGTAGCCACGAGCTAGCACATCAAAATGTCTAGGTTCCGCGGTCTCACCCTTCGAAACACTCCGCTCTCAGATTTCTTTCTTCCAGCGCACCGCCGGGCTAAAGCAGCGGTGTCCGCCGGCCGAGTCCGGCCGTAGCCGACGCTGCTGCGTTCGAGACGGCGCCCCCGCGAATCCCAGCTGAGGGCCGGCAGAATCTCTGGTTTCACTTTTTCTAGAACCACGTGTGTGAATTCAAGTGACGTGGCATGTAGAATTGTTGTGGGGGTTGTTCACAGCACTAATTTCCAACCACCTTCACAGTGTGTTCTGGAGCCAATTTGTTTTACGTTGCGTTAACATACTTCTCGGCAAGAAGACCATAAAAGTAAATTTATATACAGGTAAACTCCGGTTATATGTGGCCCGATTTTACGACAATCGGGTTTTACGACAGACATATCGAGTCGCAGCGATGTCGCCGTAAAAATAATGCTTAAAAACCTGGTTTATCCCAGGCAATTTCATGCCTGACCCGCGCTATCAGATGAACCGCGTGAAGAGCGCGACTGACCGGCAGACGAAATGAAAGTGCTTCGGGCCTGTTCCCCGGACCTTAAGCCCGCTTATTCGCTCCTGTCCGGCATAGTTTTTTTTTTTCTCCATCTCGTCTTTTGTTTCTCTCCCACCTAGCAGCCGCCTGCTCCTCTGCAGATTCGCTTTTCCCCACTCGCCACTGATGTCGCTTCTTTTTGCGCAACGGTCACTGGTGCAGTGTGCAGCTGTTCATTTCTCCTACTCAGCAGTGAATCGCCAACGAGGTTACAGTGACAGGCTTCGGCTTCCACATCTGCTTGTCGTGATCGTGTGTTCCATGGTTCGCACTGGCTAGCGGGAATCATTACATTGGTTTATTTTAGTACCGTGGTATTTCCACCTGCCATCCATCACTTTTTTTGCATTCAAAATTTGGCGATTTTGGTTTCCGAACCCTGCAAAGCTGTAATTTGGAGTTTCAATTGAAGTTTTTTGAAGATAATTCGCGGGAAACTGAGTTTAAAGGCGTAACTGTTTTTGTGTGGAGTTTACGACGGCCGGATTTTATGACGCTTTTTCACTGCCTTGAGAAAGTCGTATAACCGGGGTTTAACTGCATAAATGCCCTGAATAGCGACTTCTTGTTTCTACTGTGCCCAGTCTAAGCGATTTATTTCCAAATCTTTGGTAGCATGCTTGCTCAGCGATTTACGTATTCCAGGACAAAAAGAAAAGTGATGCGGATAAGAAGCGATGAATTCGGTTTGCATTTTATTGCGAAATCCTTCATGCACCAAACTATTTATCTACGCATGACCCATGATCGAAAAAATCTGTACGTTGTGGTTGGGTTTTGCAGCACCCAAAGAGTGCCCCAACCTCCCTTTGGTTGCAACCCGTTACACGTACACGGAGGGGTATATTGTTCAACACTATCAAGATGTACTTTTTGCGTTTGCGCCGAGTCACCGTGCTCACACGGTTTTACATACCGCGGAAGCAGGACACACCCCATAAGTCTTGTCGAAGTCTTATAACTGGGCTATGTTGCTAGCTTTTTGGATTGCACCTTTGGATCGGCATGCACCTGTACACTCCCCCCACACTTTGGATTGCGAGAACGGTGGGGCAACCGTACGCACGATACAGAAACCATACTAATTATGGAAACTGGCAATTCTACGTTAACCGCAATTTTAAGTGTGTATGTTTCGTTATATATGTACTTTTGTAAGTTGTTCGCTGCTTTGTTGACTCTGGTGCATTGTATGAAGCAATTGTATTTACATCGGCGCCTTTGCGGGCCCTCCGGCATTTAAACATTATGACCTGAAGTACTGAATTTTCTGTTGTCGCTTGGCCTACCGCACATTGTATTTTAATACTATTTTAGTGGGCGATTAGGCGGCTGTAAATAAATCGTTTAACAATGCGTAAAACTGTCGAAGTGTAATTCCAACTCTTTGTCGCTGCCTGACGACAGCAGATGCAGGATACCGCAATGCGCTCGTATGTCTACTTGGCCGCAAAACGCCAGAGAAAACGCTGAATGTGTTTCTTAAAGCAAAATTTTGATGTGTTTTCACAATAAAGGGTTGCCTAATGCAACTCGTCGCGAACACACACGTGCCGAGAGCTCTGGAGTTAACCTCGAACAGCGCAGAGAGATTCACGTGACCGCGTCAATTCGGAAAGTCGGGCCGTGCCGTACAGCGATGCAATGTGTAGGCACGTTGTGCAGTTCATTTTATCACCAAAAGTTAGCGCCACTCTAGGGAAAATTCATCGTAGAGCGGCTATTTGATGCACGGGACATATGGGAAGCTTTGCAAATCCTATATAAAGGAACTCTTCGTTATGTTACCGATTGAGAAAAAGCGCGTTTTGAGTCTGCGTCCATAGACCAACTCGTAAACCTCCCATTTAATACGACGCATTTCGTGCGGCGTGTCTGTTGCCGTTGCCGTCTGGAACAACGAAAAAATTCTTAGCTAAATGCGAAACATTTTTAGCTATTGACCTCGACTCTGATCGCCCGAGAATTTGTCCTGTGTTAGAAGCGGTATTGCAGGTTTTGCAGCAATTATCTCCTTGAATTACAACTGCCGTAGATAGAGCATTGCAAGCGGTGGTGGCGAATTTCGATTGTTTGGAAACGCCATTTGTTTCCTATAGGCTTCCAAGCTATTGGCCACCCATCGGTACATCAGTGAAAGATTTATTGGGCGCTATTTGAACGGTGACAGGAAGTAGCGTCACACAAAAACCTTATCCGAGGCTGAGGCTCGGCCACGCAATAAAATTGCTCATAGGCTGACCGCAATCCGTGAACCTGACGTGTATAAACACGCCGGTTTGCGGTGTGAGCAGGCCACAAAGCTACAAAAAGTAGTTACAAAGAGGGCGCAGCACCGCATCACGAAACAAAGCCTGTTTGAACCAGAGGGAAGCGTATTCAAATTTTCGTGTGCGATTGTGTTACACGTATTGTAGGCATGAGTCACTTGTGCGTGCTAACGGAACGGTGTCCGGCGGGCTACTTGCAACGTGCACGTCCGCGCTACTATTGCCACCGCGGTTTCGGAGACGTCTTTACGCGTCGCAGCGACGGCTGCGTTTTTTTGTTGCTGAAACGGCCGTAGCACTTGTGTAGGTGTGTTTTAGTGTCGCTTACAGTCTTTGAAGGATATCTACGCGGTTAAATAGCGCCGTTTTCCTTCTGCGGCCAGCCGCTTTAAACACGAGTCACTATTTCATTTTTCAGAGCCTGGTGCGGGTATAGCTTGCTCTGGTTCTCGCCTAAACTTGAGCTGTGCTTTTTATGGCTCACACGCTTGAGTGGTGCGTAGTTTTGTTGGTTCTAGCGAAGAATTCAGCGGTCACGTGTGCTTCGAATTGTGTGGCGCCAGTCCTAGCTAACCTGTTTCCAGCTTTGTGTTTCCGAGCAAGCTGCTGTGCTCACACTGCAGGTTCACGACGTCCAGCCTGTGCTGAAGTCGTGTGCAGTATGAGTTATGGATGTATTAAACTGATGTCATTAAACACTAGATATAAATGAAGCTTTAGTTTTGTTATTTTCGGGAGCTACGTAGAGATATTGCCAAGCGACAAAGTAATTACACTACTGCTGGGCTTCTACGTCCGTCTCATTGGATCTGGGGCTTCTGCGAGGAAGACGAGCGACGGAGACAGCGACACCATGACCAGTTTTATACCCACTGAGTTACGTTTGTAGCGTCGCTCGGAATTCTCGCTTTATTCGCCTCCGCCTTAAAAGCGTAACGCATATTGTATGGTCACAGGGCTCCTCTCCCAGCTCCAGCTTGAAAAGATGTCTTCGGAAAAACATGTGAACGTTCGTGCGTTCTCAACCCAATGTGTAGTGCGTTATTTCGTATTTTCTCATCCCACGTTGTAGGAAAACAAAACTTAGACAAATAAAACGTTGAAGGTGCATTTCTCTGTTGCGATTCATTTTCTGTGGCACAAACAAATTACACGGAACCGCTGGCGTGATGCGTTCCCCCTTGGACGTTTTATACAGGGTGATCAAAATTAAGTCGATAGGGTTTTTTTAATTAGGCACTTAGCTTTACGTGAAGACCCGGACAGCGTGGGAGAGAGGAGCTTTGCGCCAGCCTTCACTGTCTAGCATGCGTAATCATGCGAACGGTAATTAAACGTTGCAGTTCAATATCTCGAAGTACGGATGCGCTAGAAGAATTCTGCCAAATGAAACTGCGTAGAAACACAATTGCGCCTAACTTTTTAATACAAACATGCCTGCTTACAACAGGTACTCGAAAGATAAATATTTAGTTTTCGGTAATTGCGCCACTGATATCCATAGTTACCACCTCTTTCTGTGTCCCCCTGGGTGCACAACCTCACTGTTGAGGTAGTGTTCATGTGCAGCCAACCAAATAATTAAAAGAGACTGTCGGCTTAACTTTGATCCTCTTGAATGAGCTTCTACGACTGCAATAGCATGAAGCACATTCAAATGAAAATTCCGAACTGTTTTCTTAAAAACAAGCCAAGTAACTGCTGTCGTAAAGCACAGTATTGACAAATAGATAGCATTAAGTGAACCACATTTCTTATTTGGAAACGACTCTTAACAACTACACTTTTTGGTCTGAGCGTTTGCACAAGTACGTTCCTAAAGGAGAGTTCTAGGTACTGTAATCAGTAGTCAGCTAACATTTAGCATTGTATAGAAAATTTTATTTACATAACACAGGCGCTACAACGTAAAGGTATTTCCCGTGGACAAGTTATGTATGCACCAGAGAGAACAACTCTTCCAACATGGGCTGTTTTACAGTAGTGTTGTTGAAATGTTTATTGTGACCTACCCAGATCGGCACGTTACCGAGAAAGAAGGCCTTGTTTACATTTACCTGAATTCTTCTCTTTTGTAAGCGTACTTTTAAAGATTGTTTGCAGCTTTATGAACCTTTTTCATTTTTTGTGTACTATGTCCCTTGTCTTTTTCTTTCATTAAAGTTGCTGTTCTCGCTCACTCCGTCATGTTCAAGATTTTATTGAACAATTCTTTTTATTCTTACCATTTCAGCCAGGTTACTGTGTAAATTAATGTGTGATATGTGCATAATCAAAATGTAAGCAAAGTAAGCGGGCGTGCTATGGTGCTTCATGAACGTCTTCACCTCAAATAATTGAAACTTCTGTTGAGGAATTTGTTCAGTGCACACAAAATTGTTATGGTAGGCGCGTATTCGATACGTTTTCATGTAGTCTTATTTATTTTTTATATCTCTCATTGTAAAGAAATATTTTATACGTACCTATTAAATATTTTCTGTATACAGGCATGTATAAAGCAGAAATCGGGAAGGAAGGCAACTCAAAGAATAGGCATTGGCCATAAGGATTGGCCTGAAAGGCAGAAATTCGCGTGAAAATAGCATGGCGTCGACGCATAGGCTTTATCATGGCAACATTGTTTGTCATGCATTGTCCAATATTGGCCTTCCAGACCTTGGCCATTTGTTGGCTTGTCACCTTTTCCAAACACGAGCGAATATTGGCAGCCGATGCATTGCCATGCTCGGACACACTGGCCACATATGATTTGTCATGCTTCGGCTAATCAATTTCTGTTGCTTAAAATACCATAAAAGGAACACTTTAACAAATTTGTCGCAGAATATCTATATAATAAATTCAACAGCCAGATTGCGTATATTTTCGATTGACGTTCAACGAAAGTGCGGGAGATGAGTTTTAAGTGCGAATGCACTTATTAAGCGAGCCTGAAGCGTCCGCCGCCGTCCGCATAGCAACAGCTGCGGGTGCGCGCGCTCCTCGTCTTCCTTGGCAACGGGGGGAGATGGGCGCGCGCTGCCTGGCTGCTGACATGGCACATACCCACGTGGGGATTGGCCAGGAATCTCCTCGTCTTCCTTGGCAACGGGGGGAGATGGGCGCGCGCTGCCTGGCCGCTGACATGGCACATACCCACGTGGGGGATTGGCCAAGAATCGGGCGTGAGAAGGGCTAATGCACCCGCTTAAAGGAGTACTGACACGAAATTTCAAAGCTGAGATCCGCTCTAGCAATCAAGTACAACGACAACACAAATAGGTGTCTGTGAATAAATGCATCTTTCTTTCTTTGTAGTAGTGTATGTGTGTGTGTGATCTCTCTTTCGCGAACATTACCGAACCGCGCAAATTCAACTCGTGCATTCGCACTTTCACATTCTTCCCCTCGGGGAAATGCGGGGAATTTTTTCTGCAGTGTGCGGAAAACGGGAGAAGACACTGCACCGTTCTGGGCAACTGCGCCCGCATCTTCGGTTACGTGTGCCTGGTTTACAATCTGTTTCGCAGATGAGCTGTTTATAGCTCGGGGGCCGCTTCTTTAGTATCCGTAAACGAATATGGGGCAGCTACAAGAATGCTTTCCTAAAAGCCGGCGTTATTGCAAATGCTAAACATTAAATGGCCGTAACTCTTGCTTTACGTAGAGTTTGTCAAAAACTGGCCGCTCTGAGCACTACATTATTACTCTGAGTTTAATTTAGATTTCCTTACAAGCTGGTGAAAGCGAAGTTGTCAACGTCACGTATTTTCCGTCGGCTGTGCTCACCATTGCACTGACGGCAGGAGCGCGGTTACGATAAAAGGCTAATAGTTTTGTTTCAACAAAAGTTTCCCGACATAAAATTTTATTTACGTGCTACCAGTGAAGTGTAAGGGTTGTGGAACTCTGGTCGGCACCGTATGCATGGGTTTATAAAAGAAGGAAACGGAACGGTTCGTGTTTGTCTGCTGGGATAAAGATCGTGTTTTTACAAGTTTTATGAAGTATTCACTACGCCATAGTCGCGAGGATTACGTAATGATGAGAAAAGTAAATATGTTTGTTTTCAAACTGTCTGTGATGTGCGCGTTATACAGCCTTTATGATCATCCACCTTTTGATCAGCCTTTATGATTATTACGATCAAACAGTTATATTGCTCCTAATTGTTCCAGTAGCTGTAGAAACGACGGCACTTTAGACGCTCATCTCCTTAGTAGAAGAAACTATGTTGCTATTAAAGCTGGCCATCTTACTAGCCCCTACACACCAAGGGCAGAAATACGCACTGGAACAAGGAAGAAAGCTTCGAACGAGAAATGTAATGAGTCATACACATTACCTCTGAAGCTTGAATGAAGGCGGGATGCGCGTTCTTGGGCTCTCCTCTGGGTGTTCAGCGGATCGTTGAACGATTCCTAATATGTAGGTGGACGGATCACAAGCGCTTTCTATATGCGCTCCAACACACCCAAGAACAATGTCCTATCTGGCACGTAATGAGAGGTCAAGATACCGGAAAGTGTAAAAGTGCCGAAATAAAACCTGGGCTTCGAATTTAATGGACGCAACCCATCGTAAAAAGCATATATTCTTAGTATACGTCGGTCACCATTTAAGTTCAACAGGAACTCTAAACATGCCTCTCTTTTCCTCGTTGACCTTGCGCCGTTAAACTGTGCAGCTGTTTCTTCTGCTTGCTGAGCAATTCCTACGGCTAAATCTCATGTTTTAACTCTTGGGGATACAACTGTAATTATGGCCGATATTAAAGCCTCATAATGTTATAAGTTCAATAGCGCTGTAAACTTAACAAAGTCGTAAAAATGATACGGGTCGCTGCGATTGCCGCCTTATTATACACACTGTTGACTGGGTATGAGGTCAAGCAACAACACCGCTTGCGCTTCACTTTCAAAAGGTTCAATGCAGACGTAAAAAAGCACACCGTCCCCGTATACGGCGGAAATCGGTCCAATTCAGCGAAAACCGCTGATTGAGTCTCCGCAATTTTTGTTTTGCTTCGTGTGCACTCCTCTTGTTTTTTCACAATATTTCAGCATGCTCTCGGATGCACTCGTGAAATTATAGTGGTCTATCAAGACGTAAAATGCTTGCCCTTTAGCAGCACATTAATTTTAAAAAAATATCAGAATAAGATATTGCCTATCGAAGCCGCGGTCATAGTTCATTCGAATGATTGTCGAATTCATGCAATTGAACACTCATTATTCCTCATGAATCAAGCGTTGGTGTGGCGTGGATTCAGCATTGGTACCCGCGAGATAGACTAACTCTGCTCCGTTGTGTTCGCGAAAACATGGAAGCATTCTTGCATGCTTAAAATGTGATTCTTTAAGGGGCAGCCGATTACTGCAATTAATCTGATATATCCCACTTATTGAGCTCCGCACACCATGTCGAATGCCAACAGCAGCAGATTACGAACACTATTTTGCCTCATTGAAACTACACCGCACATGCTGCTTTCCGGCTCCCAGGTGAAGCAGTGTTCTCAAAATAAAGGAGATGGTTTATGGGAACCGATGTTTAAACCGACGGCGTTCTAGAAGTGCACCTACTTTTGGACATATGACCATTGTCACCTACATATTGCCTCTCTTTAACAAGCTGTAAATCGAATGCACTGTCGACATTGGGAAGATAGCTGGCTCTATAAACGCAAAACACAGGTTTTGGTGTTTTCGTAGGGAACAAAATAATCATGCATAGTGTCACATCCTCGCGCAGTAAACAGAAGAGTTACAAAGTTACAAGACAGGCTTTGCCAACCTCCAAAAGGAACACCTCCAGGCTCACTAATCTCACCCCACTTCAATATCGCTCTCCTCAATATCTTGCCTGTCCTTCAAGACATTATTGGTCCCCCCATGCTCTTTACGCTGACGACGTAACCCTTTTGGACTACCATCAGACCATCTGTAAGACAAGATACACTCCAAAAAACCATCGACACCATCCTGACTTATCTACGACCTCCAGGCCTCACGTGTGCCACCAGCTAGTCAGCACTCCGAATCATCCACTCTTGTGCGTGTGGCCGACAACCACACCTGCCCTTGCAGCAGTAATCGACTCTACAACTATTCCTAAAGCGAACACCTTCGAAAACTCGAAGTCCCATTCCCTTGAGATCTCTGGCGCTGCACTCCTTCCCCAGCTATAAGCTACTCTCACCCAGCCCACCCATTCACATCAAGTATATTACTAACAAACGCCGATGGCTCAAAAAAGTAGATAAAATTTTAATTATATTGTCACGAGAGGGGCAGATAGTTGGTGAACAGAAGACTAGTTTTAATCCGTGTAGAGCCCACGCACAGTAGCGATGAAGCCGCCAGAACGTGTTCTTCCTCTAGCGAGGTTCCGGGGCTGCGCCTAGTGGTCGTGGGTGTATCCCAGTAGTCGGCGCATACTCTTGCGGGAATACTTACCGCTCATAGTGTGGCAGTATCCCTCTGCATCAAAAAGCATTGAATCGATACGAAACAAAAGTGTAAACAATAAAAAAGAAGGCTCTAAACACAACACAATTGCTAGTATAGTTCTGACAGTCCTTCACAGTCTTAGAGGCGTCTTTGGCATCCTCCAAGATTGAGATGGCAACTTGAAGTCCATCAAATGCATTGAACGGGCATCTGCACTCAACGGGAGGGCTACAGCTGCATCCTGGCACATGAACAACTTCTGGAAAGGCCCTCCGTCGAGATCGAACAGTTCTTTCGGGAACTACCTGGTACGTGACCTCACCTAGTTGCCGCACCACTATGTAGGCGCCGCATTTGCGGCGTAACAGTTTTTCGGATCTCCCTCGAAGGCGCACAGGGCTCTACGCCAAAAGCTTATCTCCAGACTAGTAAACCCCTTCTCTGTGCCGGTTGTTATATCGGGGGGCGTCGATTTTTTGTTGGTTCCGTATTCTACATCGCGCGAGGTTGCGAATTGCTTCGGCGCGCCAAGTGAATTCTTCAGCTTCCGAAGTGCGTGCTTCAGTTCCAATGGGCAGAACCATCGCATCAAGCATCCTGGTGACCTGCCGACCATGAACGAGGCGCAAAGTAGTAAAGCCGGTTGTTTCTTGTGGAGCCGTGTTGTATGCAAATATAACGTAGGGTATTACCTCATCCCAGTTCTAGTGGTCATCGTTAATATACATGGAAATCAGATCAGCGATGATCTTGTTGATCCGCTCGGCCAGACCGTTCGTTTGGGGATGGTATGCAGTTCTGCGTCAGTGGTCGGTGTACGGAAGTTTCATTAGTTCTTCAGTAAGCGCTGATGTAAACGCAGTTCCTGGTCAGTAATGACGCCTGCTGGGGCACCATGGCAGAGCACAATACTGTGGAGGAAAAATCTCGCAATTTCCGGTTATGTAACTCGTGGTATTGCCTTTGCTTCGCAGTGCCGTGTAAGATAGTCGGTAGCGACAGCAATTCACTTGTTTCCCCTTGACGACAAAGTAAATGGGCCGAGTAAATCCATGCCGATCGGTTGAAATGGTAGGTTCGGGGGTTCGATAGACTAAGAAGCCGGCTGGCCGAGTAGATGGAGATTTGCGGTTCTGGCAATCCCGGCACATTGAGACATAGGGTTTGATTGTCGCGGCTAACTTTTGCCAGTAGTACTTCTGGCGGACGCGCGCCGTTGTGCGAGCTAACCCTGAGTGCCCCGACGAGGGCTCGTCGGGGCAAGCGTGTAGAACGTCGCTGCGCAGGCATGTCGGTACAACCACAAGGTATTTGGATCCCGTAGGGTGAAACCCTTTTTTAAAGAGCATGCCGTCCCGGAGAACGAGAGATGAAAGTGGGCGCCTAAAACGTCGTGGGATAAGCGCGCTAGGTCCCTCGAATTACTCAATGAGTGGCTGGAGCTCCGAGTCGTCTCACTGTTGGTGGGCAATCTGTAGCTCCCATGGCTCCGAGGAACGCATTGTCCTCTTACGAGTCACCAGGATCACGCTCAAGGGGAGCTCGCGACAAGCAGTCGGCGTCATCGTGCCGCTTTCCGGATTTATACACAATGGTGACATCGAACACCTGAAGCTTGAGGCTCCACCGCGCAAGGCGTCCCGACCGGTGCTTCAGACTTGCCAGCCAGCACAAGCAGTGATGGTCACTAAAGAAGCGAAATGGCCGGCCATACAAGTAGGGTCTGAACTTTTTAATCGCCCAAATTACCGCCAAGCACTCCTTTTCTGTCGTCGAGTAGTTTCTCTCCGCCCGTGACAGAGTGCAACTTGCGTAGGCAATCACTCGCTCAACTACCTCTTGCCACTGTACTAAAACTGCGCCGAGACCAACGTTGCTTGCATCTGTGTGCAGCTCAGTCTTGGCATCTTCGTCAAAATATCCAAGTATAGGGGTCGTTTTCAAGCACCTCTTGAGCTCCTCGAAAGCTATGCACTGCTCTTCTCTCCAAACGAAAAGTACGTCGTCCCTTGTCAAGCGAGTTAGGGGTTCCGCCGTGTTTGAAAAGTTGGCCACAAATCGTTGATAATAAGCACAAGGACCCAGGAATCGGCAGACGGCACGTTTGTCTGGTGGCGTTGGGAACGAGCTTACCGCAGACGTCTTTTCGGGGTCTGGGCTCTCACTCCCAGAGCTCACCACATGTCCAAGAAAGTTGAGTGTTTGAAAGGCGAAGTGGCACTTTTCTGGCTTGAGGGAGAGACCGGCTGCACAGATCGCATCGAATACTGCGCGGAGGCGTTCGAGATGTTCATAAAATGTGGTTGAAAAGATGACTACATCATCAAGTAAACGAGACAAGAGCGCCATTTGAGATCCGAGAGAACGCTGTCCATCATTCGCTGGAATGTGGCAGGTGCAGACCGAAGTCCGAATGGCAGTACTTTAAACTCGAAAAATCTGTCAGGGGTAATGAAGACAGTCTTTTCACGGTCCCGTTCGTCAACTTCAATCTCCCAGTATCCGCTATGCAGGTCGATGGAAAAAAATATCTGGCATGGCGGGGTCGATCGAGGGAGTCATCGATACGGTGCGAAGGATATACATCTTTTTCTGGTAATTTTGTTAAGTCTTAGGTAGTCGACGCAGAAGTGGAGGGCACCGTCTTTCTTAGCAACGAGAACAGCAGGTGGTGCCCACGGACTTTCACACGGCTGTATCACGTCATCCCGCAGAACCTCCTTGACTTGGCGTTGAATAGCCTCCCGTTCTTTTGACGAAACCCTGTACGGTTGTTGCCGAACAGGTCTCTCCCCGTCTGAGGTTATAATGCGGTGTTTAACTGGTCCAGTGCGCTTACCCTTGGCCGAGGAAGTAAAGCAGTCACAGAACGAGCTGATGATAGCCTGGAGTAGGTGATTTTGCTCTTGGGTTAGATTGGGGCTAATTTCAGCAAGACTGGTAGGCTCAGTAATCACTGTGACTGTAGAAATGTTCAGGCCTTCTTGTCGACCTTGAGCTAATGTACTCTGAGCTGCAGCTATTTCATCGGTGCACACTATTTCTGCGAGATAAGCCATAGTTGTATCCTGGTTAAGATGCTGGGGTGCGGCGCTGAAATTCGTTAGGAGAAAGTCCGTGCTATATTTCCGGATTTTAACCGCTCCCCGAGCCATGCCGATCTGTCGTTCCAAAAGAACGGGCTCGTTAGCTTCGGCATTTGCGCACGTAATCTCACTGTCGCACTTGACGAAAACAAACACACTTACTCAGGGGGAGGGGGGGCAGCGTCACGTGACCCTCGCAAAGGCGCAATGCCCTACAACGCGGCTCGGCTTCGGTTTGGACACCTCGGTTGTTAGAAAACGTGACCAGTAGCTCTCGCAGGTTGATGATGGCCCCATACTCATAAAGAAAGTCTACTCCGAGGCTGAGTGGCTTCGAACACTCCCGCAGGAGAAGGACACAGGTCAGGAAATACGCGTCTCGTTTCTTAAAGAGAAGCTGAACCGCTTTCCAAAAAAATTGAGTTCTGGTTTACATAGTTTCTTGTGCGCCGATTCCGAATATCACATTGAATTTTATCGTACAGCCGGTAAAACGCTTGTCTATAACAGCGATTTAAACTTCAACCAGCTACATCCGAAAACTGCCGAAACATACTCGTTCCAAACATGTCGGAGGCAAAAGCGAAGGGCGAAGATTTCAGAATTCCGCAGTAATTTTATTGAAATGCCGCTCCGGCGTGGCAGGATAGGGCTGAGAGTACGAACGCTGTGTTATAGACAAGCCTTTTACCGGCTGTACATGAGTCCAACCAGCATTTATCTTGCAAAACGCGCGGTCCCGTTTGAAAGACGCGCGCTTTTCGTCTTTTGACGCCTCTGATTCCTTGCGCCCGTCATGACGTCAAAGGAGGACACCCTTGGGCCGCGCGTGTTGTCGGAAGCATTAGGGACGATCGCACGGCAGCGGCGCTTGCCTTTTCGGCAATTTAGCTTGCAGTTTAGTGTTCACATAAATTTTATTTTTCAGCTTACCGTGCTGTTGGTTCAACTATCTTGGAGCTTAAATTTGCTTTACGCGACCGAGAACCCCAAAGCAGGGACTGTGGCGTCGGCTAGAGGGTTCCGTAATATATTTCTGGATTAGGCAACCAGTATAGGGGGTTTCTATTCCCTCTGGTAATATAAGGTACTGCTGAACTGTTTGTAGCTATATGCGAAACCATTTATGCCCAATATTAGGCGGCGTTTTACAAACAATCTACCAGCGAAAAGCACGTACGTGCACTGCGCGAAAAAATGGCGTTTGTGTGCTGTAAACGTATATGCGACACATATATTGCCGGCACACGCATAAACCTACAAGCGGACTCTGCTTCCGAATTTCCTTTGATCGTTGTCGCCCACCCCACACCCCTTACTCATCTCCATACACACACCCGCACGCGTGCGCGCGCGCGCGCCTTTTGGGCAGCGGCGCTAAGGCGCCTCCCCCATCGCTAGCTGCCCTTTGATAAGGGGCGTCTTACTGCTTCACTTGCATTTATTCTGAAAACACTGTAGCATACTGGTGCCTCCGCATCATCATCGGCTCCAGTAGGGCTTGATTTCCGCGGCTGCGTTGCAAATTCTGCTAGAGTATTACGGCCACCTCGTTATAATTAACAGACCAGTCGGACAAACCAGTCACGTTGTAGTTACGTTACTTTAGGTAACAATCACCAAACGTTTGTGATAATGAGTCGTTGGACTGCTTCAGCATTTCTAGATTTAAGCATTTACCGCGCTAGTCGGACAAAGGCCGTATATATTTCTTCGCTCCTAAATTTTTAGTCTCGTCGTAATATATATCAACGACTATTATTGGCGCACATCTGAGGTTCATCGGCAACAAGTGATTGCCAGGTAATATTATGCAGGCACATGGAATCTTGAGCAAAGAATTAGGCCCCCGCAGTCAATACAAATTATGGAACGGTGGTGGTTCGGAGCGGTGTTTTTTTCATTCCAGAAAAACATTACCTTATCGCGGCATGCATACTTGCAAACTAAGCAATGGGGTGGTCTTGGTTCTTTTACTTTGTAGAAATACTGCTTACCTATTAGCCGGGAGAGAACGTCTATCAGGATTGGCCCCACGTTTTAGTTTCGCCAAAAATTGGGTATTTGAGCACTGTTCTAAGCCCATAGAAAAAGAAAACCGACGCGTTTAACGAAACAGGTATTTCCTGAACAAATGTGACTTTGTTTCTAGAACAGAACAAAACATCGCAGGACAAAGTAGGGCAGTGTTCACCATCTTTCCTAAATCTAGCATCTAATGTGAACATTCACGTCCGTCGCATCAAAAAAAAAATAGGAAAAATGTATTGGAGCGTTTTACAAAGCATCTAACGTTGTGTAGTATATTCTCTGTCACCAAGCACAGCCACCTCGGTTGTCGCTTCTGTATGTTATAAAACATCCCGGCGTGATATCCTGCTTAGGAATACGGCATGATAACGTATGCCGCGTTTGGCGTTCCTGCATACTTTTCGAACAAGTAAATTGTGCAAATAAGTGCTATCAAGAACAACAACAACAAGTATCATTCTACCCGTGGCGAGCCTCTACAGGAAACACGGCGAAAAGAGCAAGGAAGAGGTGTCCGACCCAGCCGGAAGTCCAGGTATGACGTTTTCCGGCCGGTTTTCGCCTGCGCTCTTCGGTCTTCCGGCATCGCGCGCCGAAAGGGGGGGAGGGGTGTATCAGACCACTTTTGTTTGCGCATTCCGCCGCTTATATTGCATATATCGCGGAAGTATTTCGTACACGGGAACTATTCAATGTGTACTTGCTGCTAGTAAACTTTTATTTTAATTTAAAACATCTTCACTTTCCCTTTCAAACTCCAATCGGTGTAAGGAGGTGGTTGCCAGCCGAGGGAATCGGCGGGCCACTCGATGGTGCTACCAGCTTTCTTAACTGGCCAGCAAGCTGGCTGCTAATCACAGAAAAGTCCGCATTTGTGTCCACTAGAGCCGTCAAAGGGTAGTCGTCGGCTGAAATCTGAATTTCGGTGGCTATAACGCCAGCGTTCCCATGGTGAATTTCTGAATTAGGCGTCAAGTCTTCTGTTAGAGTCGGTGCAAAAGCGGGTTCGGGGTCGGGTCTTAGTGGTTGTGAGACCGGGGCGTCGGTTAATGCTTCGGGCCGTCGAACCGGTGGAGGATGTTGCGAAATATGAGCGGTGGCACCCCTACCCCCGGAGGGCGCCGACCTCAGTTTCCCCGGCGGGGGCTACGGGACCTTCCACAGGTCTCGGTGCTCGTCGTATTCGAGAATGGGCGTCGAGGGGACATGAATCGTTGCGGCGGAGGCGATCTGGACTGGCGTTGCTGCTACGGCGGAGGGAGCAGATGGCAGGCCATGTAGTGTGAATTTCAGAAGGTCGTTCGCCGTAGTGGGGTCGAAGGGCATCAGGCGAAAACTCTTGCATTCCCATCCTGCGGTGGGCAGTAACGCCGAACGTGGCCCGCTTTTCCGCAATGATAACAGAAGGGTCTGTTGTCCGGCATGCGCCATATCACCGCTTTTCTAGCTGGCCTGGATCAATCCCCGCAGCGTTTCTGGTGAACCGCTGCTGCCAGGCGCAGTTGGAGGCTGATAATATTGATGCCCATACGGGAAAGGTCTGCGCAGAGCGTCTGCGCACACAATGACTTGGGGTGCAGGCACGTCGTAAGTTGTTGCATAGATGCTCTGCGCCGGCGGTGTGGGCTGCAATACCTACCCACTATGCTATCCCAGCTTTTGTTCTGTCTACCTGTTGCATATATTGACAACGTACTTTATAAGATGAACCCCTGAGGTTAAGAAAAATGGGCATTTTGAACGGCACCGTAAAGGCAGACAAGAGGGAAAGAACACCACCGGATGGCCCTGCTTCTTTTCTTTGTCTATTGCGAAGCTTTTCAAGATGCTTAACCAGCACCCACTCGCCCACATGCCTTTTTACAGTACGTTGTTAAAAAACATAAAGGCTCTGCCAAACTTTCAGTTGTCAATGACATGTTTCTGCACATTGAAAACAGTCAGCGCTCCTGTCGGGTTTGTTCCTTCCTGCTGTTGTTTTCTGGTCGCGCTTTGTTTCGCGATGCCCCTTTACCAACTCGCCCAGCTTTCTTTACTGCTCTATTTTACAAACTCACAAGCTCTATGAAAACTCATCGTTACTCTACACTTCTGGAAAACTACAAACGTCTCTTTTCGACGGCGCATTAAGGGAAAAATGAGGAGAAATTGCGTGCACCGGTGGAACAGCTGCGCCATTTGCGCCACTGAACGCCAAACGTGTTCACCGGCCCCATCCTGCGCCGAACCGCCCCCGTCGCGCCAAACCTGCCTGAACTAAGGCGGACGCGGGTCTTAGAATGGTCGAAAATCGCGAAACAAGGCATTTTGTGAAAAAAACATTTTTGAAGGCTCCATACCTTCACACCACTACTCTATTAGTTTCACCGCTGAATTTGGTGGGTAAATTCTTAAAATCGACTTTGTAAACGCAGCGGGAGCCGCAAAGCGCTGAGAATCGGGCAAAAAAGCTTGAAGTTCGCGCGCGTGCCACACTCGAAGCAGACTGCCAGCGGCGGCCATCTTAGGCTAGCCTGGTAGCTGCCATCTTTGTGGGTATTTTGCGCTATCCTAAAATGTCATCGCATGAGGAGAACGAGCATTATCGCAGATATCGCGACGATCGTTTACGAGCCGCTGATTGGCAGGAGCACGCGCGCTGGAGAAAGCACCCGTTCCGCGTCTCGGATTGGACAGCGCGGTTGAGCCGCCATTTTTTTTTTGCTTTGCTTTTGCAGGCGCGCTCCAATGCAACCAAGAAGAATGTCCCACCTGGCACGTAACGAGAGGTCAAAATACCAGAAAGTGTAAAGTGCCGAAATGAAACCTGGGCTTCGAATTTAATGAACGCAACCCATCGTAAAAAGCTCATATTCTTAGTATACGTCGGTCACCATTTAAGTTCAACAGGAACTCTAAACATGCCTCTCTTTACCTCGTTGACCTTGCGCATTCAACTCTGCAGCTGTTTTTCCTGCATGACTGGGTATGAGGTCAAGCAACAACACCGCTTGCGCTTTGCTTTCAAAAGGTTCAATGCAGACGTAAAAAAGCACACCGGCCCCGTATACGCCGGAAATGGGTCCAGTTGAGTGGAAACCGCGGATTGAGTCTCCGCAATTTTTGTTTTGCTTCGTATGCACTCATCTTGTTTTTTCACAATATTTCAGCATGCTCTCGGATGCACTCGTGTAATTATAGTGGTCTATCAAGACGGAAAATGCTTGCCCTTTAGCAGCACCTTAATTTTAACAAAAAAGCAGAAAAGAATACCGCCCATCAAAACCGCGGTCATAGTTCATTCGAATGATTGTCGAATTATTGCAATTGAACACTCATTATTCCTCATGAATCAAACGTTGGTGTGGCGTAGATTAAGCATTGCTACCGGCGGGATGGACTAACTCTGCTCCGTTGTCTGCGGGAAAACATGGAAGTATTTTGCATGCTTGAAATGTGATCCTTTAAGGGGCAGCTGCTTACTGCAAATAATCTGATATACCCCACTTATTGTGCTCCGCACACCATGTTGAATGCCAACAGCAGCAGATTACGAACACTATTTTGCCTCCTTGAAACCGCCCCGTGCATACTGCCTTCCGGGTCCCAGCCGAAGCAGCATTCTCAAAATAAAGGAGGTGGTTGATGGCAACCGACGTTTAAAGCGACGGCGTCGAGCAGTGCGCCTACTTTTGGAGATGTGACCATTGTAAGCTGCATATTGCCTCTCTGTAACGAGCTGTGAATCGATTGCACTCTCGACTTTGGGAAGATAGCTGGCACTATAAACGCAAAACACGGGTTTTGGTGTTTTCTTAGAGAACAAAATAATCATACATAGAGTCACATCCTCGCGAAGTAAACAAAGGTGTTACAAAGTTACAAGACACGCTTTGCCCACCTCCCAAAAGAACACCTCTAGGTTCAGTAATTTCACCCCTCTTTTTCAATAACACTCTACTCAAGCTCTCACCTTTCCTTCAAGCCATTATTGGTCTCCCCCGTGCTCTTTACGCTGACGATGTAACCCTTTGGAGCACTATTGGAGCATCTGTCACACAAGGTACACTCAAACAAGCCATCGATGTCATCTTGACATATCTCCGGCCTCGAGGAATCACTTGTGCTACCAGCAAGTCGGCACTCTCAATCCTCCACTCTTGCGCCTGTGGGCGACAACCACACCTGACCTTGCAACAGCAATCGACTGTATAACTATTCCTAAAGCAAACACGTTCGAAAACACGAAGTCCGATTGCCTAAAGATGGCTCTGGCGCTGCACTCCTTCCCCAGCTACAAGCTACTGTCACCCAACCCAGCCAATCCCATCAAATATATTACTAACCAACACTGATGCCCCAAAAAGGTTGATAAACTATTATTATATCGTTACGAGAGGGACAGATGGTTGCTAAACAGAAGACTAGTTTTAATCAGTATAGAGCCCACACACAGTAGCAAGCAAGCAGGCAGAACGTCTTTTTCCTATAACCAGGTTCCTGGCTCCGCCTAGTGGTCCTGGCGGTTTCCCAGTAGTCGGCGCATATCTTGCAGGGATAATTACCGCTCATAGTGTGGCACTATCCCTCTCTTTCAAAAAGCATTGACTCGATGCGAAATAAAAGAGTAAACGATAAAACGGAAGGCTTTAAAACCCAACACATTGCTAGTATAGTTGCCACAGTCCTTCACAGTCTTCGAGGCGTCTTTGGCATGCTCCAGGAGTGAGATTGCAACTTGAAGTCCATCAAGTCTATTGAATGGGCATTGGCACACAACGTGAGTGCTACAGCTTCATCGTGGCACATGAACAACTTCAAGAAAGGCCCTCCGTCGAGATCGAACAGTTCCTTCAGAAACAGTTTGTGCACCACTTTGTAGGGGCCGAAGTAGCGGCGCAACAGTTTTTGGGATCTCCCTCGAAGGCGCACACGGCTCCACACCAAAACCTGTTCTCCAGACTGGTAAACCATTTCTCTGTGCCGGCTGTTATATCAGCGTGCATCAATTTTTTTGTTGGTTCCGTATTCTACATCGCGCGAGGTTGCCAACTGCTTCGGCGCGCCTTATGAATTCTTTAGCGCCTAAGTGGGTGCCTCAGTTCCACTGGGCAGAAGCATCTCATCAAGCATTGTGGTGACCTCCCGACCATGAACGAGACAACAAATAGTAAAGCCGGTTGTTTCCTGCGGAGCCATATTGTATGCGAATACAACGTAGGGTAATACCTCATCCCAGTTCTTGTGGTCATCCTTAACATACATGGAAATCATATCAGCAATGGTCTTGTTCAGCCGCTCGATATGACCGTTCGTTTAGGGATGGTATGCAGTTCTGTGGCGGTGGTCGGTGTACGTAAGTTTCATTAGTTCTTCAGTAAGCGCTGATTTAAACGACGTTCCTCGGTCAGTAATGACGACTGCTGGGGCACCACGGCGTAGCACAATGCTGTGGAGGAAAAATCTCGCAATTTCGGCTGATGTTCCTCTTGGTAGCGCCTTTCCTTCACAGTATCGTGTAAGATAGTCGGTAGCGACAGCAATTCACTTGTTTCCCCTTGACGACAAAGTAAATGGGCCGAGTAAATCCATGGCGATCTGTTGAAATGGTAGGTTCGGGGGATCGATAGACTGTAAGAAGCCGGCTGGCCGAGTAGATGGAGATTTGCGGTTCTGGCAATCCCGGCACATTGTGACATATGGTTTGATTGTCGCGGCTAACTTTGGCCAGTAGTACTTCCGGCGGACGCGCGCCATTGTGCGAGCGAAACCTAAGTGCCCCGACGAAGGTTCGTCGGGGTAAGCGTCTAGAACGTCGCCGTGTAAGCATGTCGGTACAACCAGAAGGTATTCGGATCCTGTAGGTTGAAACCCTTTTTTAAACAGCACGCCGTCCCGGAGTACGAAACATAAAAGTGAGCGCCTAAAAAGTAGTGGGACAAGGGCGCTACGTCCCTCGAGATACTCAATGAGTGGCTGGAGCTCCGAGTCGTCTCTCTGTTGCTGGGCAATCTGTAGCTCCCATGGCTCCGAGGAACGCATTGTCCTCTTACGAGTCACCAGGATCACGCTCAAGGCGAGCTCGTGACAAGCAGTCGGCGTCGGTGTGCCGCTTTCGAGATTTAAGCACAATGGTGACATCGAACTAATGAAGCTTGAGGCTCCACAGCGCAAGGCGTCCCGACGCGTGCTTCAGACTTGCCAGCCAGCACAAGCAGTGATTGTCACTAAAGAAGCGAAATGGCCGGCCATACAATTAGGGTCTGAACTTTGTAATAGCTCATATTACCGCCAAGCACTCTTTTTCTGTCGTTGAGTAGTTTCTGTCCTCCGTGAGAGAGTGGGACTTGCGTAGGCGATCACTCACTCAACTCTTTCTTGCAACTGTACTAAAAAGGCGCCGAGACCAACGTTGCTTGCATCTGTCTGCAGCTCAGTCTTGGCATCTTCGTCAAAATGACCAAGTATAGGGGTCGTTTTCAAGCGCCTCTTGAGCTGCTCGAAAGCTATGCACTGCTCTTCTCCCCAAACGAAAAGTACGGTCGTCCCTTGTCAAGCAAGTTAGGGGTTCCGCCGTTTTTGAAAAGTTGGCCAAAAATCGTCGATAATAAGCACACACACCCTGGAATCGACGGACGGCACGTTTGGCAGTTGGCGTGGGGAACGACCTTCCCGCAGACGTCTTCTCTGGGTCTGGGCTCACGCCCTCAGAGCTCACCACGTGTCCAAGAAACTCAAGTGTTTCGAAGGCGAAGTGGCACTTTTCTAGCTTGAAAGAGAGATTCGCTGCACGGATCACATCGAGAACTGCGCGGGTGTTCGAAATTTCATCAAACGTGGCCGAGAAGATGACTACATCATCGAAGTAAACGAGACAAGAGCGCCATTTGAGATCCGAGAGAACGCTGTCCATCCGCTGGAATGTGGCAGGTGCAAACCAAAGGCCGAAAGGCAGCACTTTAAACTCGAACATGCCGTCAGGGGTAATTATGGCAGTCTTTTCACGATCCCATTCAACAACTTCAATCTGCCAGTATCCGCTACGTAGGTCAATGAAAGAAAAATATCTGGCATGGCGGAGTAGATCGAGGGAGTCATCGATACGTGGCAAGGGATATACATCTTTTTTGTAATTTTGTTGTCTTCGGTAGTCGACGCAGAAGTGCTGGGTACCGTCTTTCTTAGCAACGAGAACGACAGGTGGTGCCCATGGACTTTTAGACGGCTGTATCACGTCATTCTGCAGCATCTCCTTGACTTGGCGTTGAATCGCCTCTTGTTCTTCTGACGAAACCGTGTACGGTTGTTGCCGAACAGATCTCTCTCCGTCTCCAATTATAATGCGGTGTTTAACTAGTCCAGTGCGCGTTACCTTGGCCGAGGAAGCAAAGCAGTCACTGAACGAGCTGATGAGAGCCTGGAGTAGGTGCTTTTGCTCTTGGGTTAGATTGGGGCTAATTTCAACAAGACTGGTAGGCTCAGCAGTCGCGGTGACGGTAGAAATTTAAGCAGCTTCTTCTCGATCTTAAGCTAATGCACCCTGTACGGCAGCTATTTAATCAATGCCCGCTATTTCCGGTGAGATAAAACACATCTGTCTTCTGGTGAAGATGCTGGGGTGCGGCACTGAAATTCGTTAAGAGAATGTTCGTGCGATAGTTCCGAATTTCGACCACTCCCCGAGCCATGCCAATCTGTCGTTCCAACAGAGAGGCACGTTAGCTTCGGCAATTCCGCACGTAATGTCACTGCGCACTTGACGTAAACAAATACACTTGCACGGGGGAAGGGCGGGGGAGCTAGCGTCACTCGACCATCGCAAAGACGTAATGCCCTACAACGCGGTTCGGCTTCGGTTTGCACAGCTCGGTTGGTAGAAAACGTTACCAGTAGCTCTCGCAGGTTGATGATAGCCCCATACTCATAAAGGAAGTCTAGTCTGAGGATGAGTGGCGTTGAACACTCCCACAGTAAAAGGAAACAGGCCGGGAAATACGCGTCTGGTATCCTAATTCTGGCCGTGCAAACTCCAATCGGTGTAAGAAGGTGGCCGCCAGGCGAGGGAATCGGCGGGCCATTTCATGGTGTTACCACCTTTCTTAACTGTCCAACAAGCAGGCTGCTCATCAGAGAAAATCCGCACGTGTGTCCACTAGACCCGTCAAAGGCTAGTCGTCGGCTGAAATCAGAATTTAGGCGGACACTACGCCAGCGTTCCCATGGTGCGTTTCTGGGCTACGCGTCAAGTCGTCTGTTCTAGTCACTGCAGAAGCGGGTTCGGGGTCGGGTCGTCGCGGTGGTGAGACCGGGGCGTCGGGTTTCGCTTCGTGTTGTCGAACCGGTGGAGGATGTTGCGAAATGTGAGCGGCACCTGCCCTACCCCCAGAGGACGTCGTCCTCAGTTTCCCCGGCGGGGGCTACGGGACCGTCCACCGGTCCTCCGCGGGTCGTCGTAGTAGAGAGTGTGCGTCGAGGGGACATGAAGCGTTGCGGCGAAGGTGATCTGGACTGACGTTGCTGCTGCGGAGGACGGAGCAGATGGGAGGCCAGTTACTCCTGAATTTCAGGAGGCCGTTCGCTTTAGCGGGGTCGAGAAGCATCAGGCAAAAACCCTTGCATGCCCATCCTGTAACAGGGGCATAGCGGTGAACGTGGGTCCGCTTCTTGGCAATGATAACAGAAGGGTCTGTTGTCCGGCGTGGCCATATCACCGCGTTTCTAGATGGCCTGAATCTTTGCGAACAATAGCTCTTATAAGCTGCCGCACAGAAAAGTCATCTGCGTTCCCCGGCGCTAGAAGATGACAGTTCGAGGTCTAAGGATAAGACTGACAGCCGTACTGCACGCCACGTTGCTGCAGCGCGCGTTCCATTGCTGCTGCTTTTTTGAGGAAGTCAACAATGATACCCACTGGATTCCGAACAAGGCCTGCGAACAGCTGCTCCTTTACTACTCTCATTAAATGCCGCGCCTTTTCTCCTCGGGCATGTCGGGGTCAGCCCATCTAAGCAGTCGGCACGTGTCTTATACAAACATGGCAACAGTCTCGTTTGGATTATGGACACGTGACTAAAGAGCGATCTCAGCCCGCTTCTTTCGTTTGCCGCAGCGGTATGTAGCCAAGAGCTGTCGCCGAAATTCTTGCCAAGTGTCGATATTGGACTCATGGTTTTCGAACCAGGTCTGAGCGAACTTCTCCAGAGAACAATAAACATTCCTGAGTTTTCGACGATTATGCCATTCATTGAATGAGGCCACCCGTTCAAAGCTGTCAAGCCAACCGTCGACGTCCTCAAAGCTATCCCAAGTGAACTTCTTTCGGAGTGCGAGGCATATACAGGACAAGCAGTTGAGTCATTCCTGCCATCTGGCAAGTTTGGCTCGCGATCGAAGTCATGGATGACCTGAAAGGTGTGGCGAAGACGCCCAAACTCCGGTTCCAAGCCTCGCAGGCGTCAGAAAGACTTGTGAACTGGTTTTGTGTCCACTGTGCTGGGGCTTCATGTAGGCATGTCTTCGGAACCGAACTACACGGGTTGGGTACTTAGCACCTTCACCAAACTGTCACAAGAGGGGCAGATGGTTTCTAAATAGAAAACTAGTTTTAATCAATATAGGGCCCACACACAGTAGCGACCAAGCAGGCAGAACGTCTTCTTCCTCTAACCCGGTTCCTGGCTCCACCAAGTGGTCGTGGCGGTTTCCCAGTAGTCGACGGAGGAACGTCGACGTACTCATTTTAAATACTTACAAAATAAAAGTTGGCCTTCATGTTAGAGCCACTACTTCTCGTTTCCTTCAAATCGCCATTCAGAACAACCTTGAAGAACTCCTGGAAGCTCACCGCGATAGTCGACTCAACAGACTTTTTGCTACCACCGGCCGGCACGTCCTGTAGACCCTAGGTTACCCGATCCCACCTGCTTGAAATGCCTTTCAGCGCATCCCGTCTTCAATCCGGTCGCACATTACTGTGACCACAATTACCAACAATAGCCGCCCAGACTTACCAAGGCTCAGAATCTCGCAGGTTAGACATATTCGATACCAATTAAACTTTTGCAACTATACTCGCTATAGCGACGCTGCTCCCTGCCTTCACGCCAGGATCGTGTTCTTGCGGTTGTCAACTCAGAAGGTGCAGTTCTCAGTTCCCTTGCCTCTCTTTCGCTCACCACCTCTGCTGAAAGGAAATTACCATAGCCATCGTCGCTAGCACTGGTTCCTAATACATTACAAAATAGTATAGATTGCCATCAAGTATGCCCCAACATTGCTACAGTGAACAGCATTTCACTTTCCGTCTAGGTATCCCGCTCATCAATGAAGGCCGTCCGCGATATCTACATAATCTGGACGTCTCGCCTCTTGTCGTTAAGGAAAATTAATCTACCTCACGTCGCTGTCCGCACCTTTCGATATCGGGGCATTTCGCTTTGACCGCAACCCAGGGCCCAGTCTCTTTAATTTCGTGCGGTTCGATTATGCCACCACAACGTCCTCCACGATTGATCGATTGTATGTTTAACGCGCTGACGCAACGCAGGGCTATTGAGACGCGCCGTAGTGGAGGGCTCGGAATATTTGGGCCACCTGTGGAACTTTAACGTGGGCCGAAATCTCGTACACACGGGCGTTTTTGCTTTTCGCCTCCATCCGAAAAGCGCCCGCCCGGCCAGGAATCGAACCCGTGACCTCGTGCTCCGCAGCGGAACACCGTAGCCACTGAGCCCCTCAGCGGGTCCTCCTCCAAAATTACCTCACCCTTTGCCTTACCCTGCCTCAACCTCGCCCTTGTCTAACGAATGAGGAGACATTCATCTGTTTAGGTTACAACCACCTATTGCAACGGACCGATCGTCCACTGTATATCTCCTATCCAATACTCCCTCAACCCTGACAGATCTCACTGGTCACACGTGCCAGGCTACAGCCAATTCTGAAGGGTACCTAAACTAAGGGCAACCCACCCCTCCGAATGGGCGCCTGAACTTCCAGCGTTTTCTCGAATAAACGCCCAATGTATATATCTCTTGAAAGTAATGTCAATAGATGGGAGCACATTTGTACCACTATGCTGCATTCCTACCATCAAATAAAAATATACTGGGGCTCTTCGGACTGCTTGTACGCTTTCAATGCAAAACCATTTTGGAAACAATAATTGATGAATCGCCCACGAGGTTTCGACGGCAGCTTTTATGTTCAGTGGCAAATTTTTAGAATGGGTATGGGCGGGAATTCTGCACGGGCTGGTTGCCCTGGCCATGAAAGTGGGCTAAATCGACCGTTAGCTGATTACGGCCACCTGTCAGCGTCATTATGCAAGTATATGCAAGGCAGATAGCAGGTATAAGGGCAGGTTCTAAACCCATTTACAACTCTCAAGACGTACAACATCGGTATCATGCCATCTTCATCGAAACCAGCACGGCACACGTGCGATGTGGAGTGAAGGATCGCCAGTGCAAACCATAACATATTCGCACTTAAAGCGCATAAGTGCACTTAAGGGTAAGGCGAAAGTTTGTATTTTAGCAAAGTAAGTGCACAGAGGGTCTAAACAACTCGCTCGCTGCTTTCATTTCTTGTTCCAGGCTCTTGCCGAAGCTGTCATCATGATTGGCGATTTCCCTGAGTGGAGCAGTGACTACAAATTTTTTTCGCAGATCAACACTGAGAAACTAAAAACTTATATCCATGTATGGGTAGCTTTGTGAAACCAGGATGTCGCTTACGCAACGGGGCACAGAAATATCTACAAAGACAGCCATATGCGTCTAAGTATACAGAATATCTTAACCTCTTTACTTACGTTACTACTACCACTGCGGCCGTGTATGGGCTTACGTAAATCGCATTTTACGGCTTATCTCCAATTAGAGACTGCCCTGCCCATATCGATCTTAAAAGTGCCAGCTTGTTGTATTTACCAGACCAGGGAGAAGCCCAGAATTAGTGCTGTCCGGAAGTAAGGGCCCCACCGTCAGCGACTACAAAAGTCCTCTACTTTAATAAATGATTATTCATTCATTCATTCATTCATTGTTGCATTGGTTCATTTTGTATTTTACTTATTGTAACAGGGAATCTTTCTTTGAAAGCGCGCATAATTCATAGGCTGTCCGCTTTTCAAAAGATAAAATGTTTCAAATCAAGGGCGCATAATGCATTGACATTCAAATTCGTCTGTACCTGCCTACATTCATCTACCCCGAGGCATCTTCTTTTTCATGGAGAAGCCGCCACTGAGAACTTAATTACCCGACATTTACGAGCACGAGATGGAGGTGTCAATAGCGCTACGTGCCCGTTCGTTCCTCGCAACCGACATATGCTCACTTGCTCCTGAAGTGTGCAATTGGCGACACAAGTAACATCCCTCAGGCTCATTCGCAAGCTGGGTTTCGAGGTGTTGTGCTTGTGTGTGCGAGGGTGACGGGGGTTTATGGTGGTAGCGGTAATTGTTCGCTTGTCTGAAAGGAAGAAGAACACTATCCTTACGGTGAGAACTGAGCCAAGAAAAATATTTTCAGAGGTGGGATCTGAATTATATTGTACTCCTTCCTTACTCCCGACAAAAGTTAAGGAGAAACACGTTAAGTGCCCCCCTTCTGCGAAAAAGCACCGTTGTTGTTGCCCGATGCAAGAAAATGGCTGCCGCTTTAATCAGCAAATAATAAAAAACACATGAGTAAACTAGATTTCAGCCTTGGTCTCTACAGCAGTAGCCCTATGCTCTATCCACTATGCTATCCCAGCTTTTGTTCTGTCTACCTGTTGCATATATTGACAAAGTACGTTATAGATGAACCCTGAGGTTATGAAAATTAGCATTTTCAATGGCACCGTAAAGGCAGACAGGAGTGAAAAAAGACCACCGGATGGCCCTGCTTCTTTTCTTTGTCTGTTTCGCAGCTGTTCAAGATGCTTAAACAGCACCATAGCGCCCGCTTTCCCTTTTTGCAGTACGGTTGTTAAAACATAAAGGCTCTGCGAAAACTTTCAGTGTCAATTACATGTTTCTGCACATTGAAAACACTCAACGCTCCTGTCGGGTTTTGTTCCTTCCTGTTGTCGTTGTTTTCTAGTCGCGCTTTGTTTCGCGATGCACCTACCTTTACCAACCCGCCCAGCTTTCTTTATTACTCTATTTCACAATCTCAGAAGCTCTACGTCAAACTCATCGTTACTCTACAGTTCTGGAAAACTACAAACGTCCCTTTTATTTTATTTATTTAGAAAATACTGCAGGCTAAGAATAGCCCCGGCCGGAGTGGGGGTGGTACAATACAAGAACATGACCAAAAAAGGAAACAAATACAGGTGGCACAAACTAACATGGAAATATACAACATTTTGCGGTACAAGATCTAAGTCACTTCAAAAAAAATTTCAATACAACTTAACACGTTTCTAGATTCAAAAATGTGATGTGGTAGTTCGTTCCATTCTGTTATTGTGCGAGGAAAGAAAGAGTATTTGAAATTTTTAGTTCGAGCAAAGATAGGAGTGAAGTTTTGGGAATGATATCGTCTACTTGGACGCGAAGATAATGGGGAAAGAATGTTTGATAGGTCAAGTAGACTTTTTGCTGGATAGATAGAAAAGAAATTTTAGTCTTGCTGTTTTCCTGCGACATTCTAAAGTTTGAATTTTGTTATCATGCATTAGTTCAGTTGGGGAATCAGACTGGCGAAATCGGTTGAAAATAAAACGGATGGCTAACCTTTGGATTTTCTCTAGATTGTTAGTATCTTTTTTAGTATGCGGATCCCACACCTCACATGCATATTCCAAACCAGACCTGATTATTGTATTGTATGCTAGCAGTTTAGTACTGGGGGGAGAACTACTGAGTCTATGCCTTAGCATGCCTAATTTCCTACGTGCCGATGAACAAATCTTTTCAATGTGAGAAGACCAAGTTAGTTTGTTAGGGATTGTTACGCCAAGATATTTGTAATTTTCTGTTAGTAAAATGGCGGTTCCCTTTTATACTGTACGGGTAAATAAACGGCTGTTTCCTGTTAGTGATACGCATTAACATAGTTTTGTCAGGGTTTACATTGATTTCCCAGAGGTCACAACCACTCAGTCATGGCTTCGACAGATTGTTGCAGCATTTTCTGATCATTTAAAGAATTAATTGGACGGAATAAAAGACAATCATCGGCAAATAAGCGGATTTCTACACCTTGTTTAGCACATGTTGTAATATCATTAATATAAATAAGAAAAAGCAAAGGCCCAAGGACACTTCCCTGGGGAACACCTGAGTGAACAGGGAGAGGGTTAGAATAAAACGCCGTTTATGTCAACAACTGTGTACGTGAACTCAAATACGATGCAACCCATTTAACAATTGTAGAGGGAAACCTATCAGATTAAGTTTGTGAATTAGTTTGGAGTGCGGTATCGAATCAAATGCCTTGCTGAAGTAAAGGAAAATTACATCGGTTTGGCCTGTTTATCTAGTACCGAAGAGAATGAATGCACACAAGAAATTAATTGGGGTAGTTGTAGAAAGACCTTTACGGAAGCCGTGTTGGAATGGCGATAGAACATTTCGCGCGTCCTAGAAAATTTACCATGTAATTTGAGATTATGTGTTCCAGCAGTTTACAACACGTGCTTGTAAGGAATATCGGCCTATAGTTGGTTATGAGGAGATTATTTTCCTTTTTTAAGTACTGGTATTACTCGAGCAATGCGCCAATCTGCGGCGCATTAGGGAAAAACGAGAAGAAATTGCGTGCAGGGGTGGAACAGCTGCACATTTGCGACATTGAACGCCAAACGTGTTTACCTGCGCCTCCCTGCGCCTAACCGCCCCCGTTGCGCCAAACCTGCCTGAACTAAGGAGGACGCGGGTCTTAGAATGGTCGAAAAATCGCGAAAAAATGCATTTTGTGAAAAAAAAAACATTTTTGAAGTCTCTATTCCCTTCAAGCACCTACTCTATTAGTTTCAGCGCTGAATTTGGTGGTAAAATTCTTAAAATCGACTTTGTAAACCCAGCGGCAGCCGCAAAACGCCGAGAATCGGGATAAAAAAGCTGGAACTTCGTGCGCGTGCCACACTCGAAGCAGACTGCCGGCGGCGGCCATCTTAGGCTAGCCTGGTAGCTGCTATCTTTGTGGGTATTTTGCGCTATCCTAAAATGTCGTCGCATGAGGAGAACGATACGTTATCGCCGATTTCGCGACGATCGTTTACAAGCCGCTTATTGGCAGGAGCACGCGCGCTGGAGCAAGCCGCCCATTCCGCGTCTTTGATTGACTGGCGCGGTTGAGCCGCCAATTTTTTGTTTGCTTTTGCAGGCGCGCGTTCGCCGCCGCAGTATTTTCAATTCAGGTGCGTTTTTTCTGCCGTTAGTGACTGTGATTCTGTCACTTAGGCTTATTGTCTCCTGTCGCATGCTTGGACAACTTTTCTTCAACGAATTACGCGCTGCAAGTGCACGAAAAAACGACGGAACCTAGGGATCCCCTGTTAGGTACGAATCTGGGCCGAGAAGCACCGCGTGGAAATGTTCGGATTAGTTAGCTGTTGTGAAAAAAAGTTAGGCAGCCAATATATTTGTCCTTTTCTTTATTTTGCATAGACGTTAAAAGGAGTCCAAAGTAGCAAGTACCGTTTGTGAAATTCAGCAAAAAGTGTAGTTTCCAGCGCTGTTTGCAAAGGTTTTCATTGCTTCCATACAGCATTTTCGGTTATTTTTGTGGTACGGTCACGTTCTTGTTTACTTTTTCCTGGAGGAACAGAGTGACACGGTCTTTTTATATCGTGGCAATGCTGTAGCAATAGTTATAAACTAGTGATGTATTTTTCTCTATCTTATTTTGCGACATCATGCTCTGCCTTACGGAGTGTTTCATTATCTGGCTTTTGGCCTAGGATGATAAAACTGGTATCATTTCATTTGCGATAAATAAATCTAGCAGACGAGGCTGTTTGTATGACTCTGCCATTGATAGCCAAAGTTAAGTCCATCTGCACCTTTGCAGTTGGCAGTTCCTAGTTATTTTGTAAGATCACGCTCTTCCTTGCGGGATGTTTCCTTATCTTACTCTTGAGGTAGGATAACAAGACTGGTATAATTTCATTTGTATTGAATTATTCTAGCAGGTGATGCTATTTGTATCACTGAAGCATTGATCACCAAAGTGCATATAACCTAGAGCCTTGATGTGGGTTTAAGATGCATTGCAGGACAATCTTTAGTTCTAGGTGGCTGCTTTGCTTTAGTCTGATTGATAGCACAAAAATAACATCTGGTATTTGAGCCTTTCGGTATTCTGAAAATTCTCTGAGAGAAAAAGTTAAAGAGAATATACAGTTTCTGAAGTTTAACAGTAGAAAATTTAATTTACCTTCACAATTTGCACGGTATTCGTGTAAATTTACGTCAGTCTTTCCAGAGTTATCCTTGTGTTAGTCACATACTTGGTGCGCTTTTTTTCGCGAAGAACAGAGCTACAAAATGATGCTAATTATATTGTTGAAGCTATGCCGTAACAAATGTTACCATGATCTGAAACTTCAAATACATTTTTCTCGTTTTCTTTTTTTGCAAGACGATGATCTGCCATACGGGGGGTTTTGTAATGTTGCCCTTGGGTTAGGATGACCAGACTGGTAACATTGCATTTTTAGTGAGTTTATCTAGCAGGTGATGCTATTTTTATTACTCTGTCTATGCGCACCTATTTGCAAAAATGAGTAAAGGTTAGACAATATCATACGAATTGTTGATAATAAATGTTCACCTTCTTCATGCATTGCAAAAGTCTTCAAAATAAATAAAAATAGCATTGCTGGCAGAGCAGACTTTTGGCATTATATTCATACAAATAATTTTTGAGTTTTATTGAGCGAAATTGCTCTAAACCCCTGTAAGAAATGCCTGATTAAAAAAATTTTTAGACATTTTTTTTCTGAACAAACAAAGCTATGTTAAACCAATACATATTTGAAGTCGGCATAGAAGCTCACCAACGGTGCTATTTTCCTCTATATTGCACTAAAAATTAAATAAAATGTCTAGAGACCCACCTCCGCCTGATACGACAGCCATGATAACCAGCGTCCGAAAACTTGGCTGAAAGATCGGGTTTTCGGTTTCATCAATGCATTCATGGTTTCATCAAGACTATGAGCAGCTTCAACCTGACTTTCGCTTAGCGTTAAGGCAACAGGCACTACACGCCATTTGCATGGCGTGTGTGGCATTTGTGTGTTGCATTTTGTGTGTTGCATTTGCATGGTTGTGTTTTGCCGGTGTCGGCTGCTGCGCCACAATAAATGAAAATGGCCAAAAGTAAAATGGTTTTGTGTCTCATCACAAATAGAATAATACCCGCACGAAAGGTTATAGCTTATTGGGGGTTAACGTCATTTAATCGCACCATTTTTGGCAATCATAGCTTTGCTGTCCGCAACTTTGCGTTGCTGCATGTATTTAACAAACAGAGTCTTGAAACGCTTTGCCCTCGCTTGTAAATTCGGTGCACTTTTGCTTTGAGGTATCTACTCTTTTTTGCCCCCGAACTTAAAATGGAAAGGAATTTGAAACTTGAAATGACTCCCTGCTAAACGGAGGGATGCTAGTTGCCTTTTGCCTCCCGCCCCCAATTTTCTGCCTTCAGAAAAGAACAAATAAACTTCAAACAAATGTAATTAAATTCAGCTGTGAGCCTAGCTTTGCTTAGTAGAGGACGGTCTAATATTAATAGGGCCTTCTAACACACTTTAGTTAGGTACGTTGTCTCCGGCGAAAGTTCGTAGACTCTTGCATCTCTGTCACGGGTGAAGAAAAAGCTATGTTCAGCTTTGCATGCACTGAAACCGCTGTTCGATAGAAAGAATGAAAGCAAACACCTTGTTTTACGGAATGCCGCCGTGGGGTAACATAAACACTGCTGTTTGCTTGACACGAAGCAAGGCCTGATATCTGATCTCTTTCGACTCTGCACGTGAGGTTTGGCCTTCGAATTGTAATATAGCAACGCACTCGCTGGGGCTGAGAGTAGGTGACTCCGCATTTTGTAAACCTCCAGATATATATGTACAAGAACTGCATTCCTGGTTTAGAGTAGGTTCTCGTGCATGGTAGAACGCCTGAGAATAGTGGAGAAATTATGTACGTGGCAGGGGACTTGCACAGGGGCTGCACGGAGATTAGGGAGACACTATAATTGCTGTGAATGGTGTTGCTTCTCCTCTAAATGCAATTCTAGCTGCTCCAAACCTGCTCCAAAATGCCTTTCTGGCTGCTCCAAGCCTGCTACAAAAGGCACTTTTGCCTGCTCCCAGGACTGCTCCCAAACCCATGGGCTCTGTTCCTCCCCCGGCTGCATGTCATATCTAATACTGCCCGAAGTCACAGGAAGACACCGGTGTCCTTCAGTGGCCAGAGGGAAGTCCTCTTTTGAAGAACATACCAAAAAGACTGTGGCCTAATATTTTAGGGAACATGCTCCGCCGTTTTCTGTGTTCTTACGCAGCAAAGCAGTCTTATCCCCACCGCGAAAATAATCCCGTGCGCCCTTACTATGCAATTACTGGTAGTTGCTGCCAGTACTAGACATGTTCTTACCATGTCCGAATATATTCTAAATAAAAACATTTTTACTTAGATAAAAACGCGGGAAGTTTTTACCAAGATGTGCATCTAGAAGAAGAAGAAAGCATTAACCCGATGCAGTAATGAAATAGGAAAATTCGGGATAAACTGTAGACTTTGATGCTGGACGCGGATATTCTATTAGGTATGTGTATACGCGCTTTTCTGTAACATTAGCGAAGTAATTCGTTGAAATCTCTGGTCTAATGCAACAGCAAGACTTCTTCTGGCCGAGAATGACTGCCAGTTCGCATAAATATCCAACAGACCAAAGAACGAAATTCGGCAGGTTCATTAGAGAGGTACTTATTACAGAGGTCTGGGAACAACCAGCTCTACAAAAAGCGCGATAACGCCAGACCAGCATTGCGGACCTCAAAAAGAAATGCGTATTTTCCTGCAAATGTAAATTGGGCAGTAGTTTATGAACTGTGCACTGCCTGAGTTGCGATGGTACCGACATCAGTAAGAGCACGGCGCTGTTTTTGGTTTTGAAACTTTTAAATTGTGTCAAGAATGAATGGTCAACTTGATGCTCTACATTAAAAATAATTACCAATTAGCAGATATAATAAAGCTTCCCTTCAAATTATGAAGGAATCTTTTCCATTATGTTGCATGTAAAACTTCCCGAAACAACACACCTCTTTCAATTAAACTGAAATTCCACTTAGCCAGTTCTATTTCTCGAGAGTCGACTGTGTTGCATGTGCTGGAGGCCATATCATTTCTTTGAACTCATCATTTATTAACTGACCGTAAATTGACAGAGTCGAGTATTTTAAACAGTATTTCTACCATGGCGTCTTCCCTAAAGTCAGCGTCACAGTTCACAAGTACGCACCGGGCTACACGAATGTTTGTAAATGTAGTTCTACCTTTAATACCGCATGTTTGGTAAGGCTCTTTCAATGATTTAATGACGCTTTGTACACATTTAGCAAGCACTTTCATTAGAATCTCGCAGTCAGTGTTGGTGAGTGTAATAGCTATATAACCGTCCACTTTAATGGTCTGATCGGGTGCTTCCCCTTCGGAAATGCCACTAAATGGGCGGTTGCCAACGACGACGGTAAATACCAACACTCGCAAGGTTCCGAAAGAAAAAAAAAACGCCGCACAGTAGTACTGCCATGTAATGTATAAATTGTTGTAAAACGCTGCACCGAACCCGTCAGCCCCCGCTATTTTTTCACTGTGCAAATCATTTACGTCTTCTTCGCCTTTGTATAACACGATCTCTTCCCAAAATTGGCGTTTTCCCTCTTTCATGAGGCAAACAATACACGAAATTTATTTCGCAGCCCCTTATGAATTTCGCAGTGCAAACGGATCGCGATACAACTTTGCGAACCCAGGAGCTATTCGTTTTTTATGCCACTATGCTCGCTCTTTCTATTTTGTGTGATATCATGTTTATGTTCATATTTTTTTCGACGGGCAGAGGACGGTTTTCTTATTGTTAACCAGCCAATATTTTTTGCAGCCCGTGCCTTTACGGCTGCTTCTCTCAAATATTCAACGTTTTCTGTTCTCAAATATTCAACGTTTCTTTTTCTCTCCTGTGTCGGAAAGAGACCCGCAATAAACGTGGCTTCTTCAGCGTCTGGCGTCGACTTGCGGCGTCGGCCTGGAGCCCAAATAGGCAAAACGTAACAAGGGCCATTTCAGGCGGCTATGAAAGACGTCCGGCGATGCGCCTGCTCCGTCGAAGGTCCGACGCGTCCAGATTCTATGTCGCCAGTACCCAGCTCACTCAACCAATGGTTACGGGTGTAACAGATTGAATGGACTTATTTACATTGAAGGGTGAGGACCGTGGCACTGGTGGATAGGTTCTTTGCTGGCAATCGAAGCGAGACCACCTCAACCTCTTCTTTCCCCACAGAGCGTGACTCGCGTAATCCTGCGGATATATTCCAGCCACTTCTTTTACTTCGAGTTCACTGCATAGCTGTGCCGGGTAACAAGAACTGCTTCGTTTCAGTTCTGTCGCATCGTAAGCTATATGGTTAAGAGAGCTGTGAACGAGCAATTTGAATGGCAATGTAAACCCCAAATGACAGGTTCAAGGCTTGCGCCTTCACAACCAGATCGACGATCTTATAGAGGCAGAGCGAATTTCACAATTTGAAAGACTCCCCAAACTCCTACGGGGTGACACATCCCAAGATAACTTTGCATTTCCCACGAATTTAGACAAGCCGAAGCTGTTGAAATACCCGCCGCGCTACGGGAGTTCTTATGTACTACTCCGCTACCCTTAAACACGGATCTGACTCATAACAAGGCAGGGAAAACGGTAAAAGTACAAGCCCCCACAAAGCAATGTGGCAAGAATCCGGAAACAGTATTTGTAGGTGCAGCAGACTATCCCGACAACAACGCCATGGCTGTGGTGGTAGTGGACCAAGCAGGACAAATGCTCTCCTCGGCGACGGTTCTAACAAGCAATACTACGTCTCCAGAACAGGCTGCAATCGCACCGCCGGTCATCACAACTTGAGCCAGATACTCTGCGATTCCAGCAATTCCACGGCCACCATACGTAGCTACAGCAAAGGACAAATATCACAAATCGCCACAAGATTACTTGAGCAGCTACGAGCACCCAATAACAGGATAATGAAACTCATCTGGACTCCTGCACACGAAGGGTTACAGGGAAACGAAAAGGCTCACACAGCTTTTTGCGAGATCGTCACCCGCGTATTGATTCTGCGCCAGACTGTGCGCAATACCGGCCTCACCAGAGCGAGTGGATAAAGCCTGCAAGTCTGAGTTTGGTTCTACGGTGATTGTTCAGCTGTTTCAAGGAACCGAGTAAATTAAATAAGGGTGGGATATTGACCTGAAGAACCACAGTGCAGTGTATTTGCGCCACCCTTCTACAGAAGTAATGTTCTCGGCCCTCAATTTCCCAGCGGCCGACCATTACGCTGCTGGGACCAACGTGACTAGAATAAACTCAGTTTCGAAGCTCCGCTGGCTCCGCCGGAGAGGCGGTCCGCGTGGCGGTCGCGAGAACTAACGGCGCTGCACTCAAGTCTTGCGCTACTCCGGCACGTCGTCTGCTACGGCGGCGGGCCGCCGCTGCAGCCGACCGCGGCGGGCCGCCGCGCAGATGTACTGCGGCAGCTTTCTAGTTGTGCTATTGCTAAACTTAAACATGGATCATCTTTCCAGTCTACTAGCTCAAATGCCTTCGTCCTTTTAGTCGACGTTCCCGCATCCCCATCTGAGCAAACGCTGCTCACGGAGACACTGTTAGTAGATTTCAGTGCTTGAAACTACAATCAGGTTCATGCATATGCCGGCTTCTCGATGCGGGTCCGTGGCACCCACATGGCGCTTACAAAGACAGACTGCAGCACACTAATATCGCGTCAGAAACGTTTACACTCTTGTGAATACACAACATTTGCGAACAGAGTGACGGCTTCAGAGTAATAGGCATTTCGAACGCACACAAACGTTAAATTTCAGTCGTGAACGTGCCCCAAAAGAGCAATTAATGTGGGGAGTGGGCCGAACTATCGCGCGGCTGCACGCGGCTGCTTTCGCAACCGGCCGCGAGAGGATTTCAGTGGCGCCCCTACAACCAGCTCTGGAGGCGTATAGTGCCTTCATTCCCTCCTCCGCATTCCCGCAGAGCAGAGCCCTATGAATATACCAATCCCAAGAATGGTAAATCATCAGTGGCCAATGTATCCGAGCATGGCAACACCTCGGACGTCATTATTGGCTGGTGTTTTTGGACAGGTGACAGCAAACAACTGGCCAATCTCTGGAAGGTCAACATTGGACAATGCTTGCAAACCATACTGCCATAATAATGTCTATACCTGGAAGCCATGCTATTTTCATGCATATTTTGGCTTTCTGTCCAATCATTATGTCTAATGCCTATTTTGTCAGATAGCGCCCTAATATTTCGTTTATACATGGCATTCTGCACAAAATTATTTCATGCAAGCAAAAGAATAATTTAGAGCACGCATTAAGTAATTTTCGGTGCAATGGCATGCACAAAACAAAAATAGGGCCGCAAAGCAACCTGTAGAATAGGCACTGACCATAACGATATACCATGCATTAAAAAGTTTCTCAATACTATTTCCAATGATTTTAAGCGAAGTCGTTTTTCAAGTTTCTGCTCGTGGACTTAAAAAACACTTGTACCTCAAGTAAATAATTAGGATCTCACACAAATTTTACAATGACTGTTAAATTTCTTGCGCTAGATAGAGTTTATCTTCAAGGAGGCTACAGCACGCATCAGAACACAAATGAATTCCAAAGGGTGTAGTTCACTGACTAGGATGAATCCGCGTGACAATTTTTCGAAGCCTCTATGTATTTATAGCCACTGCATAACCGCACTGGGCACGATAAACAAATTCTCAGGGAAAAAATTGCCTGACTTCCCTAAAAGAAGCTCCACAACACGCTAGCTCTATTTGTTTACTATTTTTAGTATGAACATCACATTTTTATTTACCAGAAGCAACATGAATGAAAATTGCAATATTGTAAAACAGTTGTCTGTACAAACAACTTTGACATCAGCGCAATACGCGAAAATGGTAGACAGCAAAACAAAAAGCTCATAAAGCGCCAATCAATTCATGCTATGTTGAGCAGCTTCAGATGCTTACAAAACGGCAAAATATGGGTAGATGTAAACAATAACTTTTTCTGCAATAATGTACCCTTCAGAAAATGTATAGTTCACAAGCAGTATGCTTCGAATTTTCAGCTTCGGCGAATTGTGCCCTTTGCTGCATCCGCCACGGGAAGCACCCTTACGTTGTAGCGCCTGTAATAAGTAAAAAGACATTCAGTGCAGTGTAAAAGCAAGCTGGTTACTAAATACAGTATTACCCTGCACCCCGCTTAACACATCCACCTGTGAAAATATTCAAGCTAAACTTCTCGCTTACCTCTTCCCGCATTGCTTCTTATCACTCGCTCTCGAACGAAACGTATTGCATATACTGCAATTTATTTTTCAGTGTTGTATTTTGGGACAGCAGCATCTATTTGGGGGGGTACTACGAGCTTCGTCATGAATTTTCCTGATTCGCTTTACCCTGCCCATATTACACAAAAAAGTGGCCAACAAGGTGCGGTAGCCAGAAAACTATTAATCCGAGGCGTCCGAGGATCCCACCAGGCGGGCATTTTTCTCTCCGCTTTCTTTCTTTCTTTCCAAATTCTTTATCTGTTTCAATGACCTACCACAACCTCCCCTTTGCTTTCCGAGGTTTTCTTGACTGCCAACCCTTATTTCTGTGTTATTTCTGCGAGCCCCTCATTTACAATTCTGATTCGCTACATGCATAGCGAGGGCCTCTGTTCTGGCAGTCTTGGTGCCATAGGGAGCTTAAGAGGGTTCAACGCTTATTGACTACTCTCGACATGTCGTAGACACTCGAGTCACGGCGCGGAGATTAAAAAGAAGGTCCCCTTCACCCCGAGAAGTCAGCGTGGCGCTGGCTACCACCCCCAAGCCCAGGAGAAATTACATTGATATAAATAGCCCAGAAAGCGGGGGGGGGGGAAATCGCCCCGCCGGTAGCGTAGTGGTTATCGCACCAGACCGGCATTCTGGAGGTCGTGGGTTCGGATCCCACCTGGCAGGCGTTTTTTTCTCCGCTTTCTTTCTTTCCTAATTCTTTATCTGTTTCAATGACCTACCACAACTTCCCCTTTGCCTTCCGAGGTTTTCTTGATTGCCAACCCTTATTTCTCTGTTATTTCTGCGAGCCCCTCATTTACTATTCTGATTCTCTGTATATATATATATAACGGCGGATTTTTTCTCGACCTATAATTTAGCTTATTTATCACTATATCAAAGAAACATGACAAACACACGTCATTCGGCACTATGAAATATTTCGGAAACAGCCGAATAGCACTGGCAATAAAGACTGCAACCTTGATTTGTGTCCTTACCGAGTCCCGAGTCCCGTATCTTTCTGTTCGGCTACATGCATTACGAGGGCTCTGGCTCCAGTAGTTCGGATATGCCAATTGCGAACCCTGACCTCCGACCACGTCTTAAGTGGCGGCCGCTGGGAAAAAAGACGTTCTACATCTCCCGCGTTGGTCGACGGGCGGCGCTAGTTGACCGTCCTCAGAGCAATTGTAAATATAAACCCCCCCCCCCCGGTAAAGTCGAGAAGTGAGCAGCTGCGGGGTAGCATAATGGCTAGTGCACCGCACGCGTTGTGTGGAGATGTGGGCTCGACTCCCGCTCCCGGAAAAAATGGCGGAATTTTTCTCGACTTATATTTTCGCTTATTTATCCCTATAACAAAGAAACATGAAAAACACACGTCATTCGGCACTATGAAATATTTCGGAAACAGCCAGCCGAATAGCACTGGCAATGACGACTCCAACCTTGATATCATATATATATATATATATATATATATATATATATATATATATATATATATGTTCGGAAATCCTCATATAGAAAAGCAGCAGGTTTTGGCCGCAAACTCCACAGAAATAGAAGTAACGCATTTCGTGCGTTCATTAGTCGTCAATATCAAAGCTATGGGAGCATCGGAATTTCGCCAAGAAACATTGATTCAGAAGGTAATGATAGGTATTACTCTTTATCCATTCATAAGCCAGTGTAACACATATCTACTGCTTTTTTGACAGAGAGTGTTACTCTCAATAAATCACAACGGTGGGCAAAGTCCGATGTTCTGGTAGCTTGATATGCGTTATTTCAAAAGACTCGGAGGAGTAGCGCCCGCGCAGCAATTGTTCTGAAAAGTGTTTATTGACGTGCAAGCTGCCAACACGTGTCACACTAGCATGAGCACCATATACAGTTGTGTCATGTGTGTTTGTTTTGGGCGTTTGCATTATGGTACCCAAGAGGCAAGCGACTGCACATGGTGGAAAGCTCACTCTGGCCGTTGTCGTTTTACTTTGCAGGGAAACCCGCTCTGTAAATACGGAGATACGTTTTGTTGGCTCGAAGTTTCGTCTGACGCGGCAGGACACACAGGCTATCACAGCCATGTTTCCTTCGCCAGTCGCCGGTCCGTCTATCACCACTATTGCTTGTCCGGAACCCTCGGTGTCATCTGCGGTTTTTAGCGTGGCAGGAAAGTTGCATTGGGTCGTTTTAATTTGGCGTCTCTGTGGCTGCTATTTTGTCGCTAAATTTAATCCACGCCACATCAACCGAGCTCAGGTTTCCTGGAGGTCGTTCTACACCATCTATTTTTTGTGTGCGGGTCCATCCTCTGCACATTTAGAATACAAACCATCCACAGGACAGTAAAGTACACGACCGGTGACGTGCACGGTGCTATTTTCAGCTCCTTGTAATTCTTAGGATTTGTGATCGGTACGGAAAGCATGCTAGTGTTTTTCATTATGTCAGTGAAGTCAGGCGCTATGCTAGAGTTCCTTCGCGCTACCGCGTTGTTCGAGAAGTCACTGGTCGTGCCCCGCTCCCATTGCTCAAGAATGGTTTGTTTGTTGCCAACGTTGTTCAATTGGGTGTTTTTCGTTTGCACGTCCCTGTGCGCATTCCTATCCGCCATACTTGTGCTTGTGGGGCGATATAAGCTCCTGGGATTTTCGGATATCCTGGAAAGTACTTGCGTCTTGATAGAAAGCGTTATCTACTTATGTTGTGACTACGGAAACGCAGCCACTAACCGTGCTGTATACGGAGTTTTGGTCGAATACGTGAGGATTCAAGCAGTTGCCTTGAAGCAGCACCACGTTTTAGGCCTTAATCTCCCAGACCTGGAAGATGTCAGCCTAAAAGTAATCTCGATAAAGAGTTTAAAAGAGGACATAAATGCAACTGTAAACCCTTGCATTGTCGTTTTCAGCTTGAAGGCATTCAGCGTGGTATCTATATCGGGTTATATTCTGTTTCGGCTAGGTTTTACCAATCCGAGCAGCTTCTTCCTTTCGGTCTATACTCTGTATGTTGCATTTTGCCTGATTGACATTGCATCCATAAGCAATGTTTTAGAAGAAGAGGTAGGTGCTCGGTATTCTTCATGTATTTCTCTTCACAATGTAAGCGTTGCAATAGTAATCACATCGCTTTTTATTTCCTGAAATACGGATATCATCTAGGTTCAGAATGTTCGGCATCAAGTTTTAGAAAGATGCTCGTTGTGTTTCAGATTAGAAATAATAGCACAATGAACATTTTATTTGGTACGTTGCTTTTCCGGCTTTGATGTTGCACAAGCAGTACGTGCCCGTTCAGTTTTTTTTATAAATCAGTAACGTAGGAAGACCAACACGGTTAATTTGTTTTGACGGCTGTATATGAATCAACGCGATATTTTCACGAGCGCTATGTAACGTCACGCTGTATTATCGTCATAAACAGAAATAGGAACGAAGGTGCGCGTGGTTTTGAGTACATGATCCGCATTCTAAGCGAGGGGTTGCGCCTGCGCAGTAAGAAAAAGTTACCAGAGGACTTTCCCAACCTGCTGTGCATGCACGGCCCGTCCCCAGTGAGCGCAGCATGTTCGGGAAACCACGCGCACCGTTATTCATATTTCAATTTATCACAATAGTACAACTAATAGACGCAGCTTTAAACTACATCTTCGTTCGCTATCCTAAGTACTAGCGATAACTAAGTTTTGCATTGGAGTGCATAATGCTTGGTATCCTTCGAATACTGTACACCTTGACTACATGGAAAATATATAACAGACAATACAATGCGTAAAACTTACGTAGAATTTAAAATAGTAATTCGGGCAATAAATATTACTTGAAACGCCTCAGAATAGTCACCATTCGCTATGGGCAAATGCATTCCCATCACGCAATCACACGGACCTCCGAAGTCTCTTTCAGACCGAAAATGCTAAAGTTTCATTGGCGGACACGGCCACAGGTGGAATGTCAACGACTTTTATATCCAAGGTAAGAAGTCAAACAGCCTAAAGTTATATTTCGTCGCAGGAATACGCAGGGCTCATTCGGCATATTTCGATAAATAAGAATTTGTGTGAGCTACGAGCTTCGGCCAATATTCCACAAAGCTGAGTCCAATTAAAAAGTTGACTTTTTCAATATGAGGACCACGATGTCCGTGACGCATCCATGCATATTTTTTACCTCCTTCTAAGTAAAAGAAAAAAAGCCCCTAAGCATTTTCTTATGTTTCATCGTCATTTCACATATATATATATTTCATGGTCAAGGTTGTCACAGCACTCCGAGGAAGGCTCAATGTGAATTTTCAACGAGATGTTCCACCATCTCTACCGTTAATTTAAAAGGTTGCTGCGCTGGCATAACAGTGGGTTTTTAAGGTGTTAGAATGCCCTTCACAGCCCAATGGTAGGGCGTAAAATGAACACATACAGAAATTTTTATTCCTGTTTCTTGAAAACACTACACTTGCTTTTGCAGATTCGTTTTTGGCACAACACCATCAAACCTCGGAACAGGTGTCTTAAAGGAGGCGGATTCTTTGTCGTCAATGCGAAGACCCTTCTGCATGTGAGTACACCGTTCAGGGGTATTAACGCAATAACTTTTTATTTATTTAAGCTTTGAAGAAAGGATCTTCTCAACAGCACAGTGTGCTCATTTACCGCACTATTTATGAGACAAAGAATACAAATTGCGGAAAATCTACTTGGGAGTCAACATGATAACGCAAAGATTTGCAACTAAGCGCAAGGCGTTTACCATTAATACCTGCGATCCCCAGAGTGATCTGGCGAAATACCGCTGAATAATCTTGAAGACTGAGAAGCGCCGTTACAACGAATAAATCTTAACTGTACCAGCACATGAAGAGGGCGACTCCTTCTTGGACATTCAAGTTTCCTTCGAGCATATTGCAGGGTGCGGGTTTCGTCCTGTAACCTTTATTTCTAACTCTTTTGATGTGGCAAAAAAATGACCGATTTTCAGTGCTTCCACAAAACTATTTTTTTCTCTTGAGCTAGCGGACACATTTAGCCTTGCTATGCACTAAATTGTAGCTTATAGACTGCTCTTCCCAACACATAACAGCAGTGTTGAGAAAGGTAGTCATTTACAGTTTATGGGCGAAAAAGCAGAAACAAATGCAGAACAAAATGTACACACAACGTATATAGCCGATTGTAATAAGCAAAGATATCTTAGAAATTCCAAGATATACAAATTGCTCCTACGTTCCGTGGATATTGGATCTTTGTTTTGGATCTTTGTGGACCCGTCTACCTAGCGGAACTGACGGCTGTGGCACTCCGCAAAGCCACTCGAGGGTGCGTCAGTTTCTTTAATATAAGAACCCAAGCATGCTTTTTTGAGTCCTCACACAAAACCCTTATCACTCTAGTGGTAAAAAACAAGAAAATCAAATCGAGCGCTCCTGAGAAGCGTCGCGCATCGCTCCGTAGCGCCGGCCTATCTTGAAGTTAATAACGCGATACGGCGTGGTGAATTTGGCAAAATATCCCCACCGTACGTTGTCCGCGCCCTATACATCAAAGTAAACCCGCCGTCGTCAAATAGGAAGCAGTTTTGTTTATATATACAGCAGCACCAAGTCAAAAACGAAGCTACCTGGCAGCACCTGTCGAAGTCTGAGGCATTTGAATGGGAGCATCGTCATCAAACTAACGAATTCACATCGTTGGTGGAGTCATCACTGCTGCTGGGTTAACAAAAATCAGCAGTAGCTGCTGAAATCCCGGCCACAGCTGTACACTTTTGAGTATCAGTGACGCGGAAGCTGTTTTCGCACAAAACTGCCGTAATCGCTGATTCAAATTTCATTCTCGGCGCCATTTCTGCATGCGAAATTCCAACAAAACATAATAAATTTAAAAAAAAGAGTTGTTAATACACATGCCAGACGGCGCTAATTGTCCGCAAAGCGCCATTTATAGCGTTTGCGGGAAGTTTTAAATAATCAGAACTCCGTGTCTGGTAGTCTATGGCGCCGTAAGGAAAGAGATAAACAACCCTAGCTGCGCAGTCTTTGCCTACGTAGCACTATGCTTACTCTGGGTGCAGAGTCCTAGAGTCCTTCAAATATGGTTGCTATGGGAGCTCCATTGCAACTGTTTCAGTGTTGTTATGTTTGAAGCGTTGCTATGACTGCAAAGCGCGATACACGCACAGCTTTTTCGGCTCCGGTTTGAGAAAGAACGGGAGGTGTAGCCAGTTGTACGCTTGCATTCTAACACAAGAGACCCAGGATCAAATCTCAGAGCCTGCGAAGTTATAGAATATTACTTTTGGTGGCAAATTTCGCACACATGGAGAGTCAGAGACGGACAGAGGGTTTCATGGTTGACTTAATACAAAATTGCTTACCGATTAACAGGCACAAATTTAGGCTAGATGCCAGATTTCAGGGTTCTCTCACCCGACCAAGTTTTTGACTGACAACCTCAGTAAAGGGGTAAAGTGGCCTCCGAAATCAAATGGTATTATCTATTCATAGCGGACTAATTACCTACACCTGACTCTCTAACCACAAAATTTTATCGGCAACGATCTTGTCGCATATTCTTTTTCAAGGCTTGAGCATCAACAAGAGCCAGATAGTTAACGGACTCAAAATGGCGCTCGAGGTATGGCGCTCGAAATGGCGCTCGGATGAGGCGCGCATGCAACGGGTTCCGGGACTAATGTATGCAGACGACATACTGTTGATGGTGGACAACCGGATAGGTATGCAGGGCTTGATGGATATATGCGGAGAAGAAGCGACACACCTAGGGCTATCCTTTAGCAGAGAAAAATCGGGGTTCATGGTCTTTAATGACGGCGAGGAGCACAAAACAGTATCAGTGCAGCAAGTAGAAATACCATTGGTGAAAGAGTATAAATATTTAGGAGTATGGCTGAACAACAGCGAAGATTACACGCAGGCGCATGAGGCTCACCTTAAGACTAAAGGAAGACGGAACGCGGCTATAATGAAGCATAGAGCCCTCTGGGGATACAGCAAATACGAGGTGGTAAGGGGAGTCTGGAAAGGGGTCATGGTACCAGGATTACCTTCGCTAATTCGGTTCTGTGCATGAAGTCAGAGACCCAAGCGGGCCTGGAAGTAAATCAGAGGGCGGTAGGCAGATTGGCCCTAGGGGCCCACAGTAAAACTACAAATGAAGCGGTACAAGGGGATATGGGCTGGTCGTCTTTCGAGGCGAGGGAGGCGCAGAGCAAGATAAAGTTTGAGGAGCGACTTCGTGACATGGAGGACGAAAAATGGGCCGCGAGGGTGTTTAAGTACCTGTATTTGAGGAGCGTGGACACGCGGTGGAGACGGAGGACCAGACAGCTGACTAAGCGGTACGGAAAGTCGGTAGGGGACAGCGGGGTTTACACAACAGTTAAAAAGCAGGTAAAGGTAGCAGAGACGACGAAGTGGGCAGAGAGAATGGAAGCGAAAAAAACCCTGGAGACTTATAGGGTAGAGAAACGGGAAATTAAGAAGGAGGGATTCTATGGCAATACGAGAGGCAGTGCGTTGCTCTTCGAGGCACGGGCAGGGTGCCTGAGAACCCGGGCATACACGGGTAGCTACAGGCAGCAGGATGAAACGTGTGCATGCAGCGGCAGTGATCGGGAAACTATAGACCATATTGTCAGGAGCTGCACAGAGATACGGCCACCGCGGGGTGAGGGGGAAACGACGCTGGCGGAGGCTTTGGGATTTGGGGCGAGGGGGAAACTCAACTTCAAGGCCATAGAGGTGACGAAGAGGCGACTGGAGTGGTGGTGGAGGAAAAGTAGGGAAGGGATGGGTACGAAGGCGGAGTAATCATGCGGACGAGAATTTAAAACAGCGAGGGGAGAAAAAAGGGGGGTGGGGGCGATGAGTTTAAAACAGAAAAGAGGGAGAGATGGGAGGGAGAAAGCAAATCTATAGGTTAGCTGGGAGTAGGGCAAGTAAACGTAATAAAACCGGCAAGTCGGTTGCTGACAACCGACGCCCCGATTCAAAGGGAAAGCCACTAATCATCATCATCATCATCATCATGCTGGCAACCATGTGTGTCGCCTTAGCAATAGGGACGTGCGGGCTCGGGCATGGCACCGCACGCATAAGGCCGTCCCAGCGAGCTCAAAAGCATTACCTCGACGTTAACTGCTGTTTCACGCAGCGCCGTCCAGTCTGCCTGTCGCATGACACGAAGGAAGTGATATCCAGCTGCCGTGCTTTGGTATCGACCACATATTTCTCAGAGCCCAATAGCGCTTCCACTTTGGCCGTTTGGACACTCGCCAATAGATGTCGCTAGTTTTTCAGCTGACAATGCACTCACTGCTACGCCGCTACGCTACCGCCGTATTCAGTTCAGTTCAGTTTATTCCCAGAAGCATCTGGACGACTTCCTGGCTAAAAGCTGCTCGAGCAGCTTGACAAAGGCGCAGGAAGCCGTTACAAGGCATGGAGGACGGACCACGTAACACAGATGTAATCATAACTAACAGAAAAACAAAAAACAAAAATAAAACACGATTTCAATTTAACAAATCAGTTCTACAAATTTCATCAAAGATAATCAAAATTAGATGAAGGAAACACAGATTAGAGAAACAGGCCACGAACAGAATGAATAGTTTACATTATCAATAGGAGATTCAAGCACACTGTAAATAAAAATTAAAAATAATACGCTAGAAATATGTAGGAAAAAACATGATTCAGAACACAGTGCATAATCGATTCCAAACACACAGTAAACATACAATAGGACAGAAAATATAGAAGTAAAAACCAGTTAGGTTCAGTTACAATAGGCCAGGAATACAGAAGTAAAAACAAGCTAGGTTCAGTTACGATTGCAGGATGTATGTTCGAAGTTGTTTTCTACTGTACCCAGAAGTATGTTGGTGTCTATCTAGTGTCAAGGGAACATTATGAGATAATGACTGAAACTTGTAATTTGTACGAAAATGTGGTATAGCCCATATACCTCGGCATTCCGTGAACCTGACAATTTCTTCGGACGCGCTTTTTGACTTTTGTACTGAACGACTCTGACGCGCGCAAGGCGCGGGTGACCTGTGTTTATTCCGTGATCGCAGGCAACTGTGGTGGAGAGTAAGCATTTCGTAAATCGTGCCACTTCCTTTTGCAATTGCGGCCCTATTCTCTAGTTGTGATGCAGAGTACTCTAGGGCATAGAGTTTCTTACAATATACAGTGGAGAGGAATCTGGCGCTACCATTTAAGCGGCTCACATCACAGCCGTCTGTGTCGTCATAGGACGCCATTACATCATACGGTCACCTTAGTTTCATGATTGGCTTGGATTCGAACGTTTTAGTTACCGGAAATTATACAACGTGCCACAAAAAGGCGTAGAATAGCGTGGAATTATGCAAGTTTAAAATAAAACTGGCTGTTTTAAAACTGAGAAAAAAGGAAGTCAACCGTATTTTTGCCAGAACGGACGTGGCTGCTATTCTGCGGCCAACGTGGCAGTTACGAACACTGTTAATATTTGGGGTGAAACTCAATAGAGAATCTTATTTTAATCTTTTACCAATTTTCTACGTAACAAATTTTTTGAAGAGTATGGGAAGTTTTTTGAGCGGGCATATGAAGACTTCGCCTTCATTGTGAACCGTTGCACCGAGCGAGCTGGTTTATACTTGATGAAAAAAGAAAAACACGTTTTTCTTTTTCGCTTAACAGTCGAGGGCGATGACGAGCAAAGGACGGATTCAGGTGCCCGTATCTGTCGTATCTTGTCTTCATCGAAGTGCGTTGCGTTCCTTTTTTCGTCAGCTACAAGTTTCGCGGCGGCATATTACCCGCTCAGTCATACCAGGTTATACGTCCGTTGACTGCGGCAGGACCAACGTCAGGTGGGATCAAGCTCTGCCTGCTGTTTTACAGAACATGGCTACCACACAACAGGGAGGATTTCGCCTTCCTCGTAGCTCGTAGTCGTGTTAATAAATCCCAAAAAACCGCTTAATCCAATTGTCATGCCAAGCCGAGTCCAAAAGTGGGGGTCTTCCCATAAACCCCCACGATGGCATAGATTACCAGGCGCAGTTTCCTCTCTAGTATACTTAGTAAGAAACTCTATGCTCTAGGGCAAGTAGAGCGTCACAACACAATGTCACTGCGATTATTCACATCTATTTACTGACGCCACGGCTGAGAATAGGGTGTTAAAGGTGCAGGCGACGGACGCCAGGGCCTGTTCTTTTTTTAAAGACGATAGTCTTTCTTGGGCTACTTAAACCCAGAAATTTTGTTCTGTCTGTATGTCTGTCTGTCCGTTTGTCTGTCTGTGACTCGATTCAGCCACCCGGCCAAAGTAAAACAATACCAGCGGAATAGTCTTATATAGCCACAGCTAAATGTGCCCGTCGAAGTCCGGTGTAATGTTCATACTTGTCAATATTGTAGAAGAACAACAAGACATTACGCATATATAAGACTACAAATTAATACAGAAGTGATATTTGCAGCGTTCCTTTAAAAAATCGTAGATGTTTGATTTTGGCGAGATTAAATACTTCACCAACTGAAGAAAAAAATATTACTCCGCCGTCGCCTGCTGTCGCCCGCGCCAAATAGCTTCTGGCGGCGTTTGAAGAAATCAAGTGGCAAGAGTTACGAAAGGTTCCACTAGATAGCTTCCACGTTCTGCTTGGAACGCACGTGGACTAGGGAAACGCAGTTCTATAAACGTTGAAGTAGGGCGCCTCGATTCACACGCGTCTTCGCCGTGCGGCAGCGTTGGCATCGAGACACCCGCTTTGGAGCAGTGAACGCGGGAAATTTAAAATGATTTAGGCAAACCTTTGGCGTCTTTACCTTGGGAGGAGCGCGACGCAACAGGAACAACACGAGAGGTGAGCAGGAAAGCGAAGAGAGGCATTTACTTCGCAAAAGTCGATAAAGACTATCGTCGTTTGACGACATTTGCAACGAAAGGAGCAGATACGCGGCCACTTTTTTTCTACGCGATGCGGACGCATGCGCTGACAAGGTGTACATGGTCATGGCGGTTTTGAGTGTTGCGAGGACAAGAAATCGCCCGCCGAACGTTTATGTGAATACCACCTATATATATGAATTTCCCGTTTTGCTAGCCACTTCTGTTATGGTCTTTAGCGGTTCGTTCAGTACTGCGCCAACACATATCATCCACATTCTACCGAGGTTTATCCACTTTTTCAGTTGATCTGTGCAAACCCGCCGTGGTGGCTCAGTGGCTAAGGCGTTGTGCTGCTGAGCATGAGGACGCGAGTTCGATTCCCTGTCAGAGCAGGCAATTTTTTGATGAAGGCGGAAAGCAAAAACGCCCGTGTGTATGAGATTTTGGCGCACGTTAAAGATCCCCGGGTGGCCAAAATTAATCCGGAGCCCTCCACTAGGGCGATTCTCATCGCCTGCGTTGCGTCGCCACGTTAAACCCTACCCTACAACCAATCAATGATATGTGCAACCTTTTTTTTTTACCAGTTTGCCGAAAGCAAATCTTCACTGGCAGTTGCCTCTCCCGTTGAGAGCAAACTTTATGCCTTAACAGCCAGTGTGCTATTGCCAAACTTTTGTTAAGTGCAATATCACATAAAAGTCTTGTATTTACGAATTTTTCCCCGAGTCTAGCTGGCAGTGCTGGCAGAAACTTGTGATATGGCCAGTAGCGTTATGAAATACCGTATCTAGTACTAGCAAATATTTTTACCTGCAGGGTGTGTAACAACACCCGTACGTCCAAATATTTTTGTTTAATCCAAACACAAGGCTTGAACAACTTTTACGGTGAAAATAGCTGACGAAGAGAGTGTAGACGCTCTATTTGGTTTAGGGCAGTTGACCTGTGTCTATAATATCTTTGGCAGGTCTCCATGTAAGACACACCAATAGTGATAAGCGGCTTACTTAGGAGAAGCGATGTATTTCCTACTTCGAGCACTATTTACGCTACCGAAGCTACATCTCCCTTGACAGACTGAGCGACGGCGGTCAATAGCAATGCCTCAAAAGTTTCTTTAATCGACCCCTAAAATCATAAATAATGAAAAGGCTTCCACCCAAGAACAAGCATGGCTTTTGCTTCTGCAGCATACTACGGAAATCTGTGACTGTCTTCAGGTGACAGGCACAAGAACGAAAGAGTATTTCACTCCAACTTTAAATTTTCAACGCTGCTTTTTATTCGTTGTGGTTATCAAATATTCGTGTTGGTAGGATTGAAAGAACACGTCCAAACGTAGTGATTTTCTCTGTGACAATCCATTAATAACAAAAGATGCTCTGTCGTTAAAGAACAGTCACGGCAAAAACGTACAGCAGTGTCTTTTGTGTTCCCGCGCTCGTGTTCCTATTGATCGCCCTTGTTTTTAATGTTTAAAATGTAGTATTTTTGTTGTTAACGGCTATATGTATATTTATGATGTTCAATAATAAACTGCGATTCGCTCGGCTGCCCAGCCAAGTACACAAGCGACCCCCATATGCTCATGCAGGCTGGAATATGTATTTTATATGTACAGTGAATAAATTATTATGGTAATATATTATTTTTATTATTATCAGTATTATTAATATTTTCACGCTCCGTACCGTGTGTAGTGGGGTAGCGCCATCACCAACATATTTCAACAATAAAGTGGGCTTGCTTTGTACATTTCATAAACTTTGAGGGGTTATGAAGACTATGACTGGTGCTTCTGAGGAAGTGTAAATACTATATTGTTTCTCGCTCCAGGTGGCGGAGGCGGCGTTCACCTACAGCCTCATCTTGATACAGAGTGGGGGGCCCCTACTTCCAGAAACAGCTACAAAATAATTCGTCCACAGAACTTGCCGTTGTAATTCGCTCAGGAAACAATAAATGTTGCATGCCGAGAAAATGTCAGTAGCCAAAGATTGCATTGTTATCTTTGTTAGTATAATAAAAGCTTTTCATAGATATAATTCTCAAAGGAATATTTTGACATGTTTAAAAATTGGGCTAGATGTCAAGACCAACAACTTCGCTAGCACACGGGACTTCCTTGTGATGTTGTGTGTATGGTAGAGTTCAGCTATGGGCTCTTCTCCACGAGCTACTGGAAAGGGTTCTGTGCAGTTATTTGTGTGAAGCCGCAGATATTTTTGCGAGAGCACGTGCACAACACAAGGGTAAGTTTTTGAATCACTTTCAGATTAAATTATCCACTCTGAGCAATCAAGGACAGCCGGCAAAAATAGGAAAGTGCCTGAAATAAGAATGGAAATAGGACCCAAGAAAGTGCCTGAGCTACTCGTTTTTGTAACGGAAAGAAAAAGCACAAAAATATTGTTTTTTTTTATGTCATGCATTTTGGGACCCTCAGACATACTCCTTTCGACGTGGTGCGGCTAAGTTCAGATTGCGCCGCCATTTTAGAGTATCCTTGCGAGGTTCTCAATGAACTTTAGGCACTTACAGCGCTGCGTGTCTGTCCACACAACGTTAACGCGTACCAGAAGTACGATAGAAGCGTTGTTTCAATGTGGTAGCAGTGGTAGCACGAAGATTTTGTTTATGCGCCTTTTTTACGCAACTATCGCGTGGGTAACCTAATTGGGGCTTGTTTATCCTGGTAAATACTCAAACCTTCACGAAGCGGGGAGTGTGTCGGGGCCGTTATTCTTACCATGCCAACACGGAAATGAGACTGCGAGAACACCCAAACACGTTTTAATGGTTCTGAATGCCCAGAAAAAATCTTCAGTTGGATGCGTGACACGCTTTCTTTTCACCACATGTTCAATTTGAAAGGCTTCGTCCAGTTTCCGATTGACGCGATTTGCTTCGCCATCCGATTTAGTCATACGCTTTGGAATGGCTGCTATGATACGCCGCTGCTCGTTTTATGGCGAAACTACCTGGTTGGAGCGAGTGCTGTGGAACACATTGTGCTACGGAATGCCCCGTGCTTCAAAAACATTGGAAGCCTAGAGTTTAAAGGTGCGTAAAAGCGGAAAAGCGGAAGGTGCGGAATACTGCAGGCTGTCAAGGCTGCAGTATTGAATAAATAAAAAAAAATTAAAATACCCGAAATCCTAACCTAGGGGAGCTCACCTTTCCAATTTATTACACCGGAGCACAACACAACACCGCAAAATGTAGCGGAACACGTGATGTTATTACAAACTGTAGGTTAGTCTAGAAAATGCGTTCTTTGTTGGCATGAAACACACATGGTGTAGGTGGCTCGTATTTTTGGTGTCACAGATGACAAACTGCAGCTAATCAGTTGTATCGACGTGGTGACCCCACACTGCTACACATCCGGTGCGGGTTTATTAAGGAGCGCAACCAGTTGAAATAAGTACAATACGTAAAACATTTGAAGTAAACGACTCCCATCCCAGACAAGAACAAAATTAAAACCCACCAGAATAATACCACTTTATCGGAGATACAAAAATAGGCACAATATGCAGGTTACACAACTTTCTCGTTTTCGTAGTGTAAGCGACATCCGAACTCCAAGGTTTAAAATACTACAGAGGATTATTGGTGCCGATTCAACAATTATTGCACCTGACTACAACCCCATCCTGGAGGGACAGTTTTCTCTTTGCACTTTTGTTATATACGCGGTTATTTCAAAGTGCAAAAGTTTTCCCTCTTTAGTGTCAAATAGGATTTCACAATCGAACACTATTGCTTGCTAGACTAGCGTTATAAACAACAAAGAAGTGTAGAGGAATAACAGAAAACTAGGCCATTTAAATCCATTGTTGGCGAGATGAGGCTACGAGCCAACCCGCGGATTCTGTTGAACTCGACTAATAAGTGACGTAAAGCAGCCATGCTTGTTTTACAATGGTCAATTTCCACTGACTAAATCTAAAACAAAAAATTGGCCGCGTATCTGCACCTTTCGTTGCAAATGTCGTCAAAAGACGATAGTCTTTATCGGCTTTTGCGAAGTAAATGCCTCCCTTCGCTTTCCCGCTCCCCTCTCATGTTGTTCCTCTTGCGTCGCGCTCCTCCCAAGGTAAGAACGCCAAAGGTTTGCTTAAATCATTTTAAATTTCCCGCGTTCCACTGCTCCAAACCGGGTGTCTCGATGGGAACGCTGCCGTACGGCGAAGACGTGTTTTAATCGAGGCGCCCTACTTCAGCGTTTATAGAACCGCGTTTACCTACTCCACGTCCGTTGCAAGCAGAACGTGGAACCTATCTAGTGGAACTTTGCGTAAATTGTGCCGGTTTATTTCTTAACATGGCGCCACAAGCTATAGAGGCGCGTGCGACAGCAGGCGACGGCGGAGTGAATTCTTTTTCTGCAGTTGATGAAGTATTTATTTTCTCAGAAGTCAAGTATGTTTCATTTTTCTATGATAGGAACACTGCAAATCATCATCATCATCATCATCACCAGCCTATCTACGCCCACTGCAGGGCAAAGGCCTCTCCCAGTCTTCTCCAATTACCTCGGTCCTGTGCCAACCGTGACCAATTTATCCCAGCAAACTTCTTGATCTCATCTGCCCATCTAACTTTCTGCCGCCCCCTGCAGCGCTTGCCTTCTCTAGGGATCCACTCTGTTACCCTTAACGACCAGCGGTTATCTTGCCTTCGCATTACATGCCCTGCCCACGTCCATTTCTTCTTCTTAATTTCTACCAATATGTCTTTAACACCAGTTTGCTCCCTGACCCACTCCGCTCTCTTCTTGTCCCTTAATGTTACACCTAGCATTTTCCGCTCCATTGCCCGCTGAGTCGTTCTCAATTTAAGTTGAACCCTCTTAGTCAGCCTCCAAGTTTCTGCCCCGTAGGTGAGTACCGGTAATATGCAGCTGTCATACGCTTTCTTCTTCAGGGACAATGGTAGGCTGCTATTCATTATCTGGGAATGTCTGCCATATGCACCCCACCCCATTCTGATTCTTCTAATTATCTCTGCCTCATGGTTGGGATCTGGGGTCACAACTTGGCCTAAGTAGATATATTCGCTTACCACTTCCACTGCCTCGCCACCTATCTCAAACTGCTGTGCTGTCCCGAGGTTATTGATCATTACTTTAGTTTTCTGCATATTAATTTTCAGGCCCACGGTTCTACTCTGTTCGCCCAGTGCAGAAAGCATGCTTTGCAATTCGTCCCCCGAGTTACTTAGCAACGCAACGTCGTCAGCAAATCTGAGGTTACTGAGGTATTCTCCATTAACCCTTACTCCCACCTGTTCCCAATCCAGCGTTCTGAATACTTCTTGTAAGCATGCTGTGAATAACATTGGAGAGATAGCGTCTCCTTGTCTGACACCCTTCCTTATAGGTATTTTACTGCTCTCTCTATGGAGGATGATGGTAGCTGTAGACCCATTGTAGATATCCTCTAGTATTCTTACGTATTGCTCATCTACCCCCTGGTTCCGTAATGCCTGAATGACTGCTAGGGTTTCGACCGAGTCAAATGCTTTCTCATAATCTATGAAGGCTAAATATAGGGGTTCATTATACTCAGCGCACTTCTCTATCACCTGATTGATCGTGTGAATATGGTCCATTGTTGAGTAACCTTTACGGAACCCTGCTTGTTCTTTAGGTTGACTGAAATCTAAGGTTGCAGAGATTCGGTTAGCGATTACCTTGGTAAATACCTTGTAGACGACTGACAGTAAGCTGATCGGCCTATAATTTTTCAAGTCCATCATGTCGCCTTTCTTATGGATTAGGATGATGTTCGCGTTCTTCCAAGATTCCGGTACCATTCCGGTCATTAGGCATTGCGTATACAGGTTTGCCAGTTTTTCTAGTACAATTTCTCCGCCATCCTTCAAGAGGTCTGCTGTTATCTGATCCTCACCAGGTGCTTTGCCCCCTTTCATTTCTTTCAAAGCCTTCTTTACTTCTTCGGTCGTTACTGGTGGGATGTCTATCTCCGCTGAACTACTGTCTCGTTCGGCATAATCCTGTATGTCCCGGCTACTGTACAGATCTCTATAGAACTCCTCGGCCACTGTGACTATTTTATCCCTATTTGTGATGACATTGCCTTGCTTATCCTTAAGTGCATACAGCTGATTTTTCCCCACGCCAAGACGTCTCTTCGCTGCTTTCAGGCTACCTCCGTTTTTTACAACGTATTCGATCCTCTCCATATTATACTTCCGTATGTCAGCTGTCTTCCGCTTATTGATTAACTTCGAGAGCTCGGCTAGTTCTATTCTGTCAGCTGCGGTAGAGATTCTCATGGTTTGCCGTTTCCTGATTAGATCTTTCGTCTCCTGTGAAAGTTTACCAGTATCCTGTCTAGCCATAGTGCCCCCGACTTCTACTGCACATTCCGTGATAATGCGTGTAAGGTTGTCACTGGCTTCCTGTGTCGTTAGCTCGGCTTCCATGTTAAGGGCGGAATATCGGTTCTGCAGCGCGATCCTGAATTCTTCTACTTTATGTCTTACTGTTAGCTCATTTATTGGCTTCTTTCGTATTAGCTTGTTGCGGTCCCTCCTCAAATCTAGCCTAACTCGAGATCTTACCATACGGTGGTCACTACACCTTACCCTTCCGAGCACTTCCACGTCCTGCACAACGCCAGGGTAATCGCATAATATGAAGTCTATTTCATTTTTGTGCTCCCCATTCGGGCTCCTCCAGGTCCACTTCCGACTCTCCCGTTTACAGAAGAATGTATTCATTATCCGTAGGTTATTCCGTTCTGCAAACTCAACTAGTAGGTCCCCCCTGCTATTTCTACAGCCCAGACCATAGTTCCCAACTGCCTTGTCTCCAGCCTGATTCTTGCCTACTTTAGCATTGAAGTCCCCCATAACTACGGTATACTGTGTTTTTACTTTAGCCATTGCCGATTCCACATCTTCATAGAAGCGTTCCACTACTTGGTCGTCGTGGCTGGATGTGGGCGCGTAGCCCTGCACCACCTTGAGCTTGTACCTCTTATTGAGCCTAATTACAAGGCCTGCGGCCCTTTCGTTAATGCTATAGTATCCGTCTATGTTGCCAGCTATGCTTTTATTGACTAGAAATCCCACTCCCAGTTCTCTTCTGTCCTCTAGACCACGGTAACAAAGGACGTGTCCATTTTTCAGCACCGTAAAGGCTTCACCCGTCCTCCTAACCTCGCTAAGCCCTATTACATCCCATTTAATGCCCTCTAATTCCTCAAACAACACCTCCAGACTTGCTTCGCTAGATAAGGTTCGCGCGTTAAACGTTGCCAGGTTCAGATTCCATTGGCGGCCTGTCCGGGTCCAGGGATTCTTAGCACCCTCTGCTACGTCACAGGTCTGACCGCCGCCGTGGTCAGTTGCTTCGCAGCCGCTGGGGACTGAGGGCCGAGGGTTAATTGGCGTATTCATGGGAGGTTGTGGCCGTTACTACACCAGGGTGGCCAATCCTGCTCTGGTGAGGGAGTGCGTTGCCGGCAATGGTCGCCGGGATCAGGCCGCACCCCAAGCCCCAATGTGCAATTCCAAAATTGCGTAGTTTTTTTTTTTTTTAACGCGACTGGCTCATTCCGTGCTTGCGCATGCTTCGCAGTTAACATTTCGACACGGCGGGGTCATCACTCTCGCAAAAGAAAATGAAAACGAAAATAGAAAGCAGCGCGGGCAACATACCGTAGCCCTTTGCTTCCAGTGCGTAGCATCGGCAGGGGGAAGCTTCGAGAAACGCGACTGGCTCATTCCGTTTGCGGAGCTAGCTTTTAACCCCTGGGCGCGGGCCATCGTGGTTGCGCATGCTTCGCAGTTAACATTTCGACACGGCGGGGTCATCACTCTCGCAAAAGAAAATGAAAACGAAAATAGAAAGCAGCGCGGGCAACATACCGTAGCCCTTTGCTTCCAGTGCGTAGCATCGGCAGGGGGAAGCTTCGAGAAACGCGACTGGCTCATTCCGTTTGCGGAGCTAGCTTTTAACCCCTGGGCGCGGGCCATCGTGGTTGCGCATGCTTCGCAGTTAACATTTCGACACGGCGGGGTCATCACTCTCGCAAAAGAAAATGAAAACGAAAATAGAAAGCAGCGCGGGCAACATACCGTAGCCCTTTGCTTCCAGTGCGTAGCATCGGCAGGGGGAAGCTTCGAGAAACGCGACTGGCTCATTCCGTTTGCGGAGCTAGCTTTTAACCCCTGGGCGCGGGCCATCGTGGTTGCGCATGCTTCGCAGTTAACATTTCGACACGGCGGGGTCATCACTCTCGCAAAAGAAAATGAAAACGAAAATAGAAAGCAGCGCGGGCAACATACCGTAGCCCTTTGCTTCCAGTGCGTAGCATCGGCAGGGGGAAGCTTCGAGAAACGCGACTGGCTCATTCCGTTTGCGGAGCTAGCTTTTAACCCCTGGGCGCGGGCCATCGTGGTTGCGCATGCTTCGCAGTTAACATTTCGACACGGCGGGGTCATCACTCTCGCAAAAGAAAATGAAAACGAAAATAGAAAGCAGCGCGGGCAACATACCGTAGCCCTTTGCTTCCAGTGCGTAGCATCGGCAGGGGGAAGCTTCGAGAAACGCGACTGGCTCATTCCGTTTGCGGAGCTAGCTTTTAACCCCTGGGCGCGGGCCATCGTGGTTGCGCATGCTTCGCAGTTAACATTTCGACACGGCGGGGTCATCACTCTCGCAAAAGAAAATGAAAACGAAAATAGAAAGCAGCGCGGGCAACATACCGTAGCCCTTTGCTTCCAGTGCGTAGCATCGGCAGGGGGAAGCTTCGAGAAACGCGACTGGCTCATTCCGTTTGCGGAGCTAGCTTTTAACCCCTGGGCGCGGGCCATCGTGGTTGCGCATGCTTCGCAGTTAACATTTCGACACGGCGGGGTCATCACTCTCGCAAAAGAAAATGAAAACGAAAATAGAAAGCAGCGCGGGCAACATACCGTAGCCCTTTGCTTCCAGTGCGTAGCATCGGCAGGGGGAAGCTTCGAGAAACGCGACTGGCTCATTCCGTTTGCGGAGCTAGCTTTTAACCCCTGGGCGCGGGCCATCGTGGTTGCGCATGCTTCGCAGTTAACATTTCGACACGGCGGGGTCATCACTCTCGCAAAAGAAAATGAAAACGAAAATAGAAAGCAGCGCGGGCAACATACCGTAGCCCTTTGCTTCCAGTGCGTAGCATCGGCAGGGGGAAGCTTCGAGAAACGCGACTGGCTCATTCCGTTTGCGGAGCTAGCTTTTAACCCCTGGGCGCGGGCCATCGTGGTTGCGCATGCTTCGCAGTTAACATTTCGACACGGCGGGGTCATCACTCTCGCAAAAGAAAATGAAAACGAAAATAGAAAGCAGCGCGGGCAACATACCGTAGCCCTTTGCTTCCAGTGCGTAGCATCGGCAGGGGGAAGCTTCGAGAAACGCGACTGGCTCATTCCGTTTGCGGAGCTAGCTTTTAACCCCTGGGCGCGGGCCATCGTGGTTGCGCATGCTTCGCAGTTAACATTTCGACACGGCGGGGTCATCACTCTCGCAAAAGAAAATGAAAACGAAAATAGAAAGCAGCGCGGGCAACATACCGTAGCCCTTTGCTTCCAGTGCGTAGCATCGGCAGGGGGAAGCTTCGAGAAACGCGACTGGCTCATTCCGTTTGCGGAGCTAGCTTTTAACCCCTGGGCGCGGGCCATCGTGGTTGCGCATGCTTCGCAGTTAACATTTCGACACGGCGGGGTCATCACTCTCGCAAAAGAAAATGAAAACGAAAATAGAAAGCAGCGCGGGCAACATACCGTAGCCCTTTGCTTCCAGTGCGTAGCATCGGCAGGGGGAAGCTTCGAGAAACGCGACTGGCTCATTCCGTTTGCGGAGCTAGCTTTTAACCCCTGGGCGCGGGCCATCGTGGTTGCGCATGCTTCGCAGTTAACATTTCGACACGGCGGGGTCATCACTCTCGCAAAAGAAAATGAAAACGAAAATAGAAAGCAGCGCGGGCAACATACCGTAGCCCTTTGCTTCCAGTGCGTAGCATCGGCAGGGGGAAGCTTCGAGAAACGCGACTGGCTCATTCCGTTTGCGGAGCTAGCTTTTAACCCCTGGGCGCGGGCCATCGTGGTTGCGCATGCTTCGCAGTTAACATTTCGACACGGCGGGGTCATCACTCTCGCAAAAGAAAATGAAAACGAAAATAGAAAGCAGCGCGGGCAACATACCGTAGCCCTTTGCTTCCAGTGCGTAGCATCGGCAGGGGGAAGCTTCGAGAAACGCGACTGGCTCATTCCGTTTGCGGAGCTAGCTTTTAACCCCTGGGCGCGGGCCATCGTGGTTGCGCATGCTTCGCAGTTAACATTTCGACACGGCGGGGTCATCACTCTCGCAAAAGAAAATGAAAACGAAAATAGAAAGCAGCGCGGGCAACATACCGTAGCCCTTTGCTTCCAGTGCGTAGCATCGGCAGGGGGAAGCTTCGAGAAACGCGACTGGCTCATTCCGTTTGCGGAGCTAGCTTTTAACCCCTGGGCGCGGGCCATCGTGGTTCGCATGCTTCGCAGTTAACATTTCGACACGGCGGGGTCATCACTCTCGCAAAAGAAAATGAAAACGAAAATAGAAAGCAGCGCGGGCAACATACCGTAGCCCTTTGCTTCCAGTGCGTAGCATCGGCAGGGGGAAGCTTCGAGAAACGCGACTGGCTCATTCCGTTTGCGGAGCTAGCTTTTAACCCCTGGGCGCGGGCCATCGTGGTTCGCATGCTTCGCAGTTAACATTTCGACACGGCGGGGTCATCACTCTCGCAAAAGAAAATGAAAACGAAAATAGAAAGCAGCGCGGGCAACATACCGTAGCCCTTTGCTTCCAGTGCGTAGCATCGGCAGGGGGAAGCTTCGAGAAACGCGACTGGCTCATTCCGTTTGCGGAGCTAGCTTTTAACCCCTGGGCGCGGGCCATCGTGGTTGCGCATGCTTCGCAGTTAACATTTCGACACGGCGGGGTCATCACTCTCGCAAAAGAAAATGAAAACGAAAATAGAAAGCAGCGCGGGCAACATACCGTAGCCCTTTGCTTCCAGTGCGTAGCATCGGCAGGGGGAAGCTTCGAGAAACGCGACTGGCTCATTCCGTTTGCGGAGCTAGCTTTTAACCCCTGGGCGCGGGCCATCGTGGTTGCGCATGCTTCGCAGTTAACATTTCGACACGGCGGGGTCATCACTCTCGCAAAAGAAAATGAAAACGAAAATAGAAAGCAGCGCGGGCAACATACCGTAGCCCTTTGCTTCCAGTGCGTAGCATCGGCAGGGGGAAGCTTCGAGAAACGCGACTGGCTCATTCCGTTTGCGGAGCTAGCTTTTAACCCCTGGGCGCGGGCCATCGTGGTTCCGCATGCTTCGCAGTTAACATTTCGACACGGCGGGGTCATCACTCTCGCAAAAGAAAATGAAAACGAAAATAGAAAGCAGCGCGGGCAACATACCGTAGCCCTTTGCTTCCAGTGCGTAGCATCGGCAGGGGGAAGCTTCGAGAAACGCGACTGGCTCATTCCGTTTGCGGAGCTAGCTTTTAACCCCTGGGCGCGGGCCATCGTGGTTCGCATGCTTCGCAGTTAACATTTCGACACGGCGGGGTCATCACTCTCGCAAAAGAAAATGAAAACGAAAATAGAAAGCAGCGCGGGCAACATACCGTAGCCCTTTGCTTCCAGTGCGTAGCATCGGCAGGGGGAAGCTTCGAGAAACGCGACTGGCTCATTCCGTTTGCGGAGCTAGCTTTTAAACCCCTGGGCGCGGGCCATCGTGGTTCCGCATGCTTCGCAGTTAACATTTCGACACGGCGGGGTCATCACTCTCGCAAAAGAAAATGAAAACGAAAATAGAAAGCAGCGCGGGCAACATACCGTAGCCCTTTGCTTCCAGTGCGTAGCATCGGCAGGGGGAAGCTTCGAGAAACGCGACTGGCTCATTCCGTTTGCGGAGCTAGCTTTTAACCCCTGGGCGCGGGCCATCGTGGTTCGCATGCTTCGCAGTTAACATTTCGACACGGCGGGGTCATCACTCTCGCAAAAGAAAATGAAAACGAAAATAGAAAGCAGCGCGGGCAACATACCGTAGCCCTTTGCTTCCAGTGCGTAGCATCGGCAGGGGGAAGCTTCGAGAAACGCGACTGGCTCATTCCGTTTGCGGAGCTAGCTTTTAACCCCTGGGCGCGGGCCATCGTGGTTCCGCATGCTTCGCAGTTAACATTTCGACACGGCGGGGTCATCACTCTCGCAAAAGAAAATGAAAACGAAAATAGAAAGCAGCGCGGGCAACATACCGTAGCCCTTTGCTTCCAGTGCGTAGCATCGGCAGGGGGAAGCTTCGAGAAACGCGACTGGCTCATTCCGTTTGCGGAGCTAGCTTTTAACCCCTGGGCGCGGGCCATCGTGGTTCGCATGCTTCGCAGTTAACATTTCGACACGGCGGGGTCATCACTCTCGCAAAAGAAAATGAAAACGAAAATAGAAAGCAGCGCGGGCAACATACCGTAGCCCTTTGCTTCCAGTGCGTAGCATCGGCAGGGGGAAGCTTCGAGAAACGCGACTGGCTCATTCCGTTTGCGGAGCTAGCTTTTAACCCCTGGGCGCGGGCCATCGTGGTTCGCATGCTTCGCAGTTAACATTTCGACACGGCGGGGTCATCACTCTCGCAAAAGAAAATGAAAACGAAAATAGAAAGCAGCGCGGGCAACATACCGTAGCCCTTTGCTTCCAGTGCGTAGCATCGGCAGGGGGAAGCTTCGAGAAACGCGACTGGCTCATTCCGTTTGCGGAGCTAGCTTTTAACCCCTGGGCGCGGGCCATCGTGGTTCCGCATGCTTCGCAGTTAACATTTCGACACGGCGGGGTCATCACTCTCGCAAAAGAAAATGAAAACGAAAATAGAAAGCAGCGCGGGCAACATACCGTAGCCCTTTGCTTCCAGTGCGTAGCATCGGCAGGGGGAAGCTTCGAGAAACGCGACTGGCTCATTCCGTTTGCGGAGCTAGCTTTTAACCCCTGGGCGCGGGCCATCGTGGTTCCGCATGCTTCGCAGTTAACATTTCGACACGGCGGGGTCATCACTCTCGCAAAAGAAAATGAAAACGAAAATAGAAAGCAGCGCGGGCAACATACCGTAGCCCTTTGCTTCCAGTGCGTAGCATCGGCAGGGGGAAGCTTCGAGAAACGCGACTGGCTCATTCCGTTTGCGGAGCTAGCTTTTAACCCCTGGGCGCGGGCCATCGTGGTTCCGCATGCTTCGCAGTTAACATTTCGACACGGCGGGGTCATCACTCTCGCAAAAGAAAATGAAAACGAAAATAGAAAGCAGCGCGGGCAACATACCGTAGCCCTTTGCTTCCAGTGCGTAGCATCGGCAGGGGGAAGCTTCGAGAAACGCGACTGGCTCATTCCGTTTGCGGAGCTAGCTTTTAACCCCTGGGCGCGGGCCATCGTGGTTCCGCATGCTTCGCAGTTAACATTTCGACACGGCGGGGTCATCACTCTCGCAAAAGAAAATGAAAACGAAAATAGAAAGCAGCGCGGGCAACATACCGTAGCCCTTTGCTTCCAGTGCGTAGCATCGGCAGGGGGAAGCTTCGAGAAACGCGACTGGCTCATTCCGTTTGCGGAGCTAGCTTTTAACCCCTGGGCGCGGGCCATCGTGGTTCCGCATGCTTCGCAGTTAACATTTCGACACGGCGGGGTCATCACTCTCGCAAAAGAAAATGAAAACGAAAATAGAAAGCAGCGCGGGCAACATACCGTAGCCCTTTGCTTCCAGTGCGTAGCATCGGCAGGGGGAAGCTTCGAGAAACGCGACTGGCTCATTCCGTTTGCGGAGCTAGCTTTTAACCCCTGGGCGCGGGCCATCGTGGTTCCGCATGCTTCGCAGTTAACATTTCGACACGGCGGGGTCATCACTCTCGCAAAAGAAAATGAAAACGAAAATAGAAAGCAGCGCGGGCAACATACCGTAGCCCTTTGCTTCCAGTGCGTAGCATCGGCAGGGGGAAGCTTCGAGAAACGCGACTGGCTCATTCCGTTTGCGGAGCTAGCTTTTAACCCCTGGGCGCGGGCCATCGTGGTTCCGCATGCTTCGCAGTTAACATTTCGACACGGCGGGGTCATCACTCTCGCAAAAGAAAATGAAAACGAAAATAGAAAGCAGCGCGGGCAACATACCGTAGCCCTTTGCTTCCAGTGCGTAGCATCGGCAGGGGGAAGCTTCGAGAAACGCGACTGGCTCATTCCGTTTGCGGAGCTAGCTTTTAACCCCTGGGCGCGGGCCATCGTGGTTCCGCATGCTTCGCAGTTAACATTTCGACACGGCGGGGTCATCACTCTCGCAAAAGAAAATGAAAACGAAAATAGAAAGCAGCGCGGGCAACATACCGTAGCCCTTTGCTTCCAGTGCGTAGCATCGGCAGGGGGAAGCTTCGAGAAACGCGACTGGCTCATTCCGTTTGCGGAGCTAGCTTTTAACCCCTGGGCGCGGGCCATCGTGGTTCCGCATGCTTCGCAGTTAACATTTCGACACGGCGGGGTCATCACTCTCGCAAAAGAAAATGAAAACGAAAATAGAAAGCAGCGCGGGCAACATACCGTAGCCCTTTGCTTCCAGTGCGTAGCATCGGCAGGGGGAAGCTTCGAGAAACGCGACTGGCTCATTCCGTTTGCGGAGCTAGCTTTTAACCCCTGGGCGCGGGCCATCGTGGTTCGCATGCTTCGCAGTTAACATTTCGACACGGCGGGGTCATCACTCTCGCAAAAGAAAATGAAAACGAAAATAGAAAGCAGCGCGGGCAACATACCGTAGCCCTTTGCTTCCAGTGCGTAGCATCGGCAGGGGGAAGCTTCGAGAAACGCGACTGGCTCATTCCGTTTGCGGAGCTAGCTTTTAACCCCTGGGCGCGGGCCATCGTGGTTCGCATGCTTCGCAGTTAACATTTCGACACGGCGGGGTCATCACTCTCGCAAAAGAAAATGAAAACGAAAATAGAAAGCAGCGCGGGCAACATACCGTAGCCCTTTGCTTCCAGTGCGTAGCATCGGCAGGGGGAAGCTTCGAGAAACGCGACTGGCTCATTCCGTTTGCGGAGCTAGCTTTTAACCCCTGGGCGCGGGCCATCGTGGTTCCGCATGCTTCGCAGTTAACATTTCGACACGGCGGGGTCATCACTCTCGCAAAAGAAAATGAAAACGAAAATAGAAAGCAGCGCGGGCAACATACCGTAGCCCTTTGCTTCCAGTGCGTAGCATCGGCAGGGGGAAGCTTCGAGAAACGCGACTGGCTCATTCCGTTTGCGGAGCTAGCTTTTAACCCCTGGGCGCGGGCCATCGTGGTTCCGCATGCTTCGCAGTTAACATTTCGACACGGCGGGGTCATCACTCTCGCAAAAGAAAATGAAAACGAAAATAGAAAGCAGCGCGGGCAACATACCGTAGCCCTTTGCTTCCAGTGCGTAGCATCGGCAGGGGGAAGCTTCGAGAAACGCGACTGGCTCATTCCGTTTGCGGAGCTAGCTTTTAACCCCTGGGCGCGGGCCATCGTGGTTCCGCATGCTTCGCAGTTAACATTTCGACACGGCGGGGTCATCACTCTCGCAAAAGAAAATGAAAACGAAAATAGAAAGCAGCGCGGGCAACATACCGTAGCCCTTTGCTTCCAGTGCGTAGCATCGGCAGGGGGAAGCTTCGAGAAACGCGACTGGCTCATTCCGTTTGCGGAGCTAGCTTTTAACCCCTGGGCGCGGGCCATCGTGGTTCCGCATGCTTCGCAGTTAACATTTCGACACGGCGGGGTCATCACTCTCGCAAAAGAAAATGAAAACGAAAATAGAAAGCAGCGCGGGCAACATACCGTAGCCCTTTGCTTCCAGTGCGTAGCATCGGCAGGGGGAAGCTTCGAGAAACGCGACTGGCTCATTCCGTTTGCGGAGCTAGCTTTTAACCCCTGGGCGCGGGCCATCGTGGTTCCGCATGCTTCGCAGTTAACATTTCGACACGGCGGGGTCATCACTCTCGCAAAAGAAAATGAAAACGAAAATAGAAAGCAGCGCGGGCAACATACCGTAGCCCTTTGCTTCCAGTGCGTAGCATCGGCAGGGGGAAGCTTCGAGAAACGCGACTGGCTCATTCCGTTTGCGGAGCTAGCTTTTAACCCCTGGGCGCGGGCCATCGTGGTTCGCATGCTTCGCAGTTAACATTTCGACACGGCGGGGTCATCACTCTCGCAAAAGAAAATGAAAACGAAAATAGAAAGCAGCGCGGGCAACATACCGTAGCCCTTTGCTTCCAGTGCGTAGCATCGGCAGGGGGAAGCTTCGAGAAACGCGACTGGCTCATTCCGTTTGCGGAGCTAGCTTTTAACCCCTGGGCGCGGGCCATCGTGGTTCCGCATGCTTCGCAGTTAACATTTCGACACGGCGGGGTCATCACTCTCGCAAAAGAAAATGAAAACGAAAATAGAAAGCAGCGCGGGCAACATACCGTAGCCCTTTGCTTCCAGTGCGTAGCATCGGCAGGGGGAAGCTTCGAGAAACGCGACTGGCTCATTCCGTTTGCGGAGCTAGCTTTTAACCCCTGGGCGCGGGCCATCGTGGTTCCGCATGCTTCGCAGTTAACATTTCGACACGGCGGGGTCATCACTCTCGCAAAAGAAAATGAAAACGAAAATAGAAAGCAGCGCGGGCAACATACCGTAGCCCTTTGCTTCCAGTGCGTAGCATCGGCAGGGGGAAGCTTCGAGAAACGCGACTGGCTCATTCCGTTTGCGGAGCTAGCTTTTAACCCCTGGGCGCGGGCCATCGTGGTTCCGCATGCTTCGCAGTTAACATTTCGACACGGCGGGGTCATCACTCTCGCAAAAGAAAATGAAAACGAAAATAGAAAGCAGCGCGGGCAACATACCGTAGCCCTTTGCTTCCAGTGCGTAGCATCGGCAGGGGGAAGCTTCGAGAAACGCGACTGGCTCATTCCGTTTGCGGAGCTAGCTTTTAACCCCTGGGCGCGGGCCATCGTGGTTCCGCATGCTTCGCAGTTAACATTTCGACACGGCGGGGTCATCACTCTCGCAAAAGAAAATGAAAACGAAAATAGAAAGCAGCGCGGGCAACATACCGTAGCCCTTTGCTTCCAGTGCGTAGCATCGGCAGGGGGAAGCTTCGAGAAACGCGACTGGCTCATTCCGTTTGCGGAGCTAGCTTTTAACCCCTGGGCGCGGGCCATCGTGGTTCGCATGCTTCGCAGTTAACATTTCGACACGGCGGGGTCATCACTCTCGCAAAAGAAAATGAAAACGAAAATAGAAAGCAGCGCGGGCAACATACCGTAGCCCTTTGCTTCCAGTGCGTAGCATCGGCAGGGGGAAGCTTCGAGAAACGCGACTGGCTCATTCCGTTTGCGGAGCTAGCTTTTAACCCCTGGGCGCGGGCCATCGTGGTTCCGCATGCTTCGCAGTTAACATTTCGACACGGCGGGGTCATCACTCTCGCAAAAGAAAATGAAAACGAAAATAGAAAGCAGCGCGGGCAACATACCGTAGCCCTTTGCTTCCAGTGCGTAGCATCGGCAGGGGGAAGCTTCGAGAAACGCGACTGGCTCATTCCGTTTGCGGAGCTAGCTTTTAACCCCTGGGCGCGGGCCATCGTGGTTCCGCATGCTTCGCAGTTAACATTTCGACACGGCGGGGTCATCACTCTCGCAAAAGAAAATGAAAACGAAAATAGAAAGCAGCGCGGGCAACATACCGTAGCCCTTTGCTTCCAGTGCGTAGCATCGGCAGGGGGAAGCTTCGAGAAACGCGACTGGCTCATTCCGTTTGCGGAGCTAGCTTTTAACCCCTGGGCGCGGGCCATCGTGGTTCGCATGCTTCGCAGTTAACATTTCGACACGGCGGGGTCATCACTCTCGCAAAAGAAAATGAAAACGAAAATAGAAAGCAGCGCGGGCAACATACCGTAGCCCTTTGCTTCCAGTGCGTAGCATCGGCAGGGGGAAGCTTCGAGAAACGCGACTGGCTCATTCCGTTTGCGGAGCTAGCTTTTAACCCCTGGGCGCGGGCCATCGTGGTTCGCATGCTTCGCAGTTAACATTTCGACACGGCGGGGTCATCACTCTCGCAAAAGAAAATGAAAACGAAAATAGAAAGCAGCGCGGGCAACATACCGTAGCCCTTTGCTTCCAGTGCGTAGCATCGGCAGGGGGAAGCTTCGAGAAACGCGACTGGCTCATTCCGTTTGCGGAGCTAGCTTTTAACCCCTGGGCGCGGGCCATCGTGGTTCGCATGCTTCGCAGTTAACATTTCGACACGGCGGGGTCATCACTCTCGCAAAAGAAAATGAAAACGAAAATAGAAAGCAGCGCGGGCAACATACCGTAGCCCTTTGCTTCCAGTGCGTAGCATCGGCAGGGGGAAGCTTCGAGAAACGCGACTGGCTCATTCCGTTTGCGGAGCTAGCTTTTAACCCCTGGGCGCGGGCCATCGTGGTTCCGCATGCTTCGCAGTTAACATTTCGACACGGCGGGGTCATCACTCTCGCAAAAGAAAATGAAAACGAAAATAGAAAGCAGCGCGGGCAACATACCGTAGCCCTTTGCTTCCAGTGCGTAGCATCGGCAGGGGGAAGCTTCGAGAAACGCGACTGGCTCATTCCGTTTGCGGAGCTAGCTTTTAACCCCTGGGCGCGGGCCATCGTGGTTCTGCATGCTTCGCAGTTAACATTTCGACACGGCGGGGTCATCACTCTCGCAAAAGAAAATGAAAACGAAAATAGAAAGCAGCGCGGGCAACATACCGTAGCCCTTTGCTTCCAGTGCGTAGCATCGGCAGGGGGAAGCTTCGAGAAACGCGACTGGCTCATTCCGTTTGCGGAGCTAGCTTTTAACCCCTGGGCGCGGGCCATCGTGGTTCGCATGCTTCGCAGTTAACATTTCGACACGGCGGGGTCATCACTCTCGCAAAAGAAAATGAAAACGAAAATAGAAAGCAGCGCGGGCAACATACCGTAGCCCTTTGCTTCCAGTGCGTAGCATCGGCAGGGGGAAGCTTCGAGAAACGCGACTGGCTCATTCCGTTTGCGGAGCTAGCTTTTAACCCCTGGGCGCGGGCCATCGTGGTTCGCATGCTTCGCAGTTAACATTTCGACACGGCGGGGTCATCACTCTCGCAAAAGAAAATGAAAACGAAAATAGAAAGCAGCGCGGGCAACATACCGTAGCCCTTTGCTTCCAGTGCGTAGCATCGGCAGGGGGAAGCTTCGAGAAACGCGACTGGCTCATTCCGTTTGCGGAGCTAGCTTTTAACCCCTGGGCGCGGGCCATCGTGGTTCGCATGCTTCGCAGTTAACATTTCGACACGGCGGGGTCATCACTCTCGCAAAAGAAAATGAAAACGAAAATAGAAAGCAGCGCGGGCAACATACCGTAGCCCTTTGCTTCCAGTGCGTAGCATCGGCAGGGGGAAGCTTCGAGAAACGCGACTGGCTCATTCCGTTTGCGGAGCTAGCTTTTAACCCCTGGGCGCGGGCCATCGTGGTTCGCATGCTTCGCAGTTAACATTTCGACACGGCGGGGTCATCACTCTCGCAAAAGAAAATGAAAACGAAAATAGAAAGCAGCGCGGGCAACATACCGTAGCCCTTTGCTTCCAGTGCGTAGCATCGGCAGGGGGAAGCTTCGAGAAACGCGACTGGCTCATTCCGTTTGCGGAGCTAGCTTTTAACCCCTGGGCGCGGGCCATCGTGGTTCCGCATGCTTCGCAGTTAACATTTCGACACGGCGGGGTCATCACTCTCGCAAAAGAAAATGAAAACGAAAATAGAAAGCAGCGCGGGCAACATACCGTAGCCCTTTGCTTCCAGTGCGTAGCATCGGCAGGGGGAAGCTTCGAGAAACGCGACTGGCTCATTCCGTTTGCGGAGCTAGCTTTTAACCCCTGGGCGCGGGCCATCGTGGTTTCGCATGCTTCGCAGTTAACATTTCGACACGGCGGGGTCATCACTCTCGCAAAAGAAAATGAAAACGAAAATAGAAAGCAGCGCGGGCAACATACCGTAGCCCTTTGCTTCCAGTGCGTAGCATCGGCAGGGGGAAGCTTCGAGAAACGCGACTGGCTCATTCCGTTTGCGGAGCTAGCTTTTAACCCCTGGGCGCGGGCCATCGTGGTTCCGCATGCTTCGCAGTTAACATTTCGACACGGCGGGGTCATCACTCTCGCAAAAGAAAATGAAAACGAAAATAGAAAGCAGCGCGGGCAACATACCGTAGCCCTTTGCTTCCAGTGCGTAGCATCGGCAGGGGGAAGCTTCGAGAAACGCGACTGGCTCATTCCGTTTGCGGAGCTAGCTTTTAACCCCTGGGCGCGGGCCATCGTGGTTCGCATGCTTCGCAGTTAACATTTCGACACGGCGGGGTCATCACTCTCGCCAAAGAAAATGAAAACGAAAATAGAAAGCAGCGCGGGCAACATACCGTAGCCCTTTGCTTCCAGTGCGTAGCATCGGCAGGGGGAAGCTTCGAGAAACGCGACTGGCTCATTCCGTTTGCGGAGCTAGCTTTTAACCCCTGGGCGCGGGCCATCGTGGTTCCGCATGCTTCGCAGTTAACATTTCGACACGGCGGGGTCATCACTCTCGCAAAAGAAAATGAAAACGAAAATAGAAAGCAGCGCGGGCAACATACCGTAGCCCTTTGCTTCCAGTGCGTAGCATCGGCAGGGGGAAGCTTCGAGAAACGCGACTGGCTCATTCCGTTTGCGGAGCTAGCTTTTAACCCCTGGGCGCGGGCCATCGTGGTTCCGCATGCTTCGCAGTTAACATTTCGACACGGCGGGGTCATCACTCTCGCAAAAGAAAATGAAAACGAAAATAGAAAGCAGCGCGGGCAACATACCGTAGCCCTTTGCTTCCAGTGCGTAGCATCGGCAGGGGGAAGCTTCGAGAAACGCGACTGGCTCATTCCGTTTGCGGAGCTAGCTTTTAACCCCTGGGCGCGGGCCCATCGTGGTTCCGCATGCTTCGCAGTTAACATTTCGACACGGCGGGGTCATCACTCTCGCAAAAGAAAATGAAAACGAAAATAGAAAGCAGCGCGGGCAACATACCGTAGCCCTTTGCTTCCAGTACGTAGCATCGGCAGGGGGAAGCTTCGAGAAACGCGACTGGCTATTCCGTTTGCGGAGCTAGCTTTTAACCCCTGGGCGCGGGCCATCGTGGTTTCGCATGCTTCGCAGTTAACATTTCGACACGGCGGGGTCATCACTCTCGCAAAAGAAAATGAAAACGAAAATAGAAAGCAGCGCGGGCAACATACGTAGCCCTTTGCTTCCAGTGCGTAGCATCGGCAGGGGGAAGCTTCAAGAAACGCGACTGGCTCATTCCGTTTGCGGAGCTAGCTTTTAACCCCTGGGCGCGGGCCATCGTGGTTCGCATGCTTCGCAGTTAACATTTCGACACGGCGGGGTCATCACTCTCGCAAAGAAAATGAAAACGAAAATAGAAAGCAGCGCGGGCAACATACGTAGCCCTTTGCTTCCAGTAGGTAGCATCGGCAGGGGGAAGCCTTCGAGAAACGCGACTGGACTTATTCCAGTTTGCGGAGCTAGCTTTAACCCCCTGGGCGCGGGCCATAGTGCTTCCTGGTGCCTTCGCTAGTTAACATTTCGACACGGCGGGGTCCTCACTCTCGCAAAAGAAAGTGTCGCAACGAAAATAGAAAAGCAGCGCGAGGCTAACATACCGTACGGCCCTTGCTTCCAGTGACGTAGCATCGGGCAGGGGGAAGCCTTGGAGAAACGGCGACTGACTTTATTCCGTTGGCGGGCTAGCTTTAACCCCTGGGCGCGGGCCCATCGTGGTTCCTGCAGTGCTTCGTAGTTAACATTTCGACACGGCGGGGTCATCACTCTCGCAAAAGAAATGCCAACGAACATAGAAAGCAGCGCGAGGCCTAACATACCGTACGCCCTTTCTGCTTCCAGTGCGTAGCATCGGCAGGGGGAAGCTTCGAGAAACGCGACTGGCTCTTTCCGTTTGCGGAGG
>CM023453.1:114769606-114911887 GCA_013339765.2 Haemaphysalis longicornis
ATGGCATTGAACGTTTCGCAAAAATGCACAAGAACTAGCTTTTTTGCCGAAACTTGGAATATTGGAGATAAGCTACTTTAATTAGTGCTTCTTGGTTTTATGCCAGAAATTGGAGAGATTGTGTCGAACTGTATGGCCTTTTTCCACCGCTTTTTGTTTGCGGAGAGAGCAGTTCCGAGCGCCGCATTTAAAACATGGGCAGCTTTTTTTTTTCACACCGACAAGGTCACATCTGCGATCATTTTCGCTGTGCTTCTATTTTTGAAGACAGGCTTAGACCTCGGACAAAGTCTTCCGTGGCGTGGCTTATATTCTCTGCGGCAGAGTCTACGGGGCTAGACCTTCCCTGATCCTGCTTTGTGGTAATGAGCTGTCTTGACAAAAGTTGAACCACTGTGTCATTACACAAGACAATTGTCATTCCATTGGCACATGTCATTTCATTCATATATAAGTTGGCTTTCGCCGAGGAGAACGTGGATATGCGATATCTCTTTTCGAGATGGCTGGCTACATTGCTTAAGATGGACTTGTTTTGTAGATCGGTACGTGAAAAACAAGCGGTATGACTACCAGAATGGCATATATGCAAGAAAAACTAAACATAACTGATAATTGACGACCCGATTTGGTTGGCTGGAATAAGGCCGCCTGCTGGGATTCTCGATTGGCGATGGTAGTGCAGTGCTTATGTATTCGCTTTTTGTCGCAAAGGTGAGTGGTTCATCTTCGCTCGAATTTTTCTATGCGCCGACAGTATAATACTATGTCTGTTTAACAAGGAAATGTGCCTGTTATTAGCTTTTCTTTTCAACCACACGCAATTTCCCTAAGCGACTTCGCAGGTTGTTGATTTCTACAACTTGCTTATGCACGGGAGAGCACAACGAACTCTCAATTTATTGCTGGATATGGAGCCTGGCCTTTCTATTTATAATGCTTTGTGCATCTATGTTCAAGCTAGATTTTGTCTCGGCGCATTCAGTTTGCATCTAGTTGGATGAACTTTGCTGCGATACAGAGGGAGTGCCGAAACCAAAACCTTACCATCGATCGCCATTGCTTCTACTACCGGCTGGCCGCCAAGCTTCTGGAGTCGCGCACATTGGTCAGCTGGCTTTGGTTTAGTTGCTTGTACCATGATTTGTCGCTTCGACGAAGAGATACCACCGGTGATTTACGGTAACTGACGAGTCAACTTTGTGTACTAGTGTAAAAACAGGTCAGGGGTGTACCGTGTTAGCGGTATGCGTCTCCGGATAACCATAATGGTTTGCGGTCGCGACCAATTGTGAGTATTGCGTAGATATTTGAGAGCGTCCTCGAATGTTCCGTTGGCTGAACGGTTTCTTGCTCACAACCGACTGTCAACACGCGCGGTCAACCAGTGGGACACCGTTACGCCGCTCAAGGTTGAGTTCGCAACAGTGCCGATTTGTTTTTTTTTCTGTAGGTATTTATTTTTACGCAACTGCGAAATTGTATTTCTTCGCATCATTCTTCGGACCTGGAGCGCGGCAGTACGCTTCACGAAGCTTTTTTCTGACACACATAACTGTCTACCCTGCCCTGCGGGTACTAGTATTTTCAATGCGATCACTCAGTTAATGGCACTGCTACAAAGAAGGCTCTCTGCATTCCGATTGAGGGTACGATTGCCGAAACGGACGTCACACTCGCAGTGACGCACTCCACTCGCAGTGAATGTTTGAACATCCTGGTTTTTAAATGCGCACCAGAAATGGTGGTGCATGTGTATCTGCAGCGCCAAAACGTGCATTCTACCGGAGTTTGCTGCCACTTCGACACTACCTGCGTATCTTGCATGTGGTGAAGAGGCATAAGTATTGTTTGCCCGGTATCGTGAGTGTTCAAGCACTGCTAACGTTCATTACCGACTCCGAATAATGCACGACCAGGCGTGTAGCAAAGTTATAGTTTGCGTTGGGCCCTCGTTCTACTGGTGTCATGTGCACTGGTTCTTCGGGAAAATCATTTTCAGGGTCATAGACAGAGACCTTGGGGGTGGTTGGACTGAATTGTGATTTATGCTTTCTGTATTGCAGAGATCTCTCCTTGTGCAAAACCCAATATTACTACCACCAGTATTACAATACAAATGTGGATACCAAGTATATACAAGGAGAAGCTTTCCCCCTACATCCAGTGGTCATACCGTTCATACATATCCACACAGTTTACAGTTGAGGTCCCATTGGAAAAATATGACGCAGATCACACGTACGTAAGAGAAAATTACAGAATTCGGTTAATAAAGCACACACGAGGCCTTATCGCCAAACAGGTGCACTCATAACAGCTCCATCTCACCTGAAAAATTAAGTATTCACACAAGCGTACGTATAAACCCAGAGCAAAAAACTGGGCTGCATAACAATCCCAACCTTATTAGCTCACATTAGTTAAAAAATTCACTGAAATTTACGTCTGGGTCAAAAAAAAAAAACTTTAGCGCCACGTTTTCAATACGCTCAATCGGACATAAGGCTCAGTGCTGCCCAATTGTGCGGTCGTGTTTCCTTGCGCTCCGAGAACGGCGTGTACTGCAATGAAGGAGATCCGAGCGACAGCGAAGCGGAAGACAGCCGAAGCTAAGTATTTACCTGCACGGTTCTTTCTCACTGTGTCGGATTTGGAGTCGAGATAACAAAAACACGTAGAAAGCTCGTACAGTGTGGTAGCTGTCCGCGGCAAGTAGATACGGAATTTCGGCTGGATGGTGGCGAGGCAACCATAGGGGCAGGTACGTGTCGTCTGTGCTTAGTGGTGTGCGCGGCTAGAACGCGTAGAAGCGGGTAACTCGGCGTTAGCTAAGCAGGTTCCAGGACTAGAGGCAGCACTAAGTAACGAACGCGACGAACGCAGGGTCGTTGAGGGAAAGTTAGAAGCAGCTGAGAAGAAGCTATAAAGGAGCTCCATTTTACTAAGAAATGAAGAACACCTCGGTTCATGCAGTGGAGCGAAGGAATGCACCGAGGTGACACACGGGACCGAAGATAAGAAAGGCGACATCTGCTCCCACGTCTTGAAAGATAGGCCATTCAATCCAGTCGGATAGCGGGGTGACAGTAAAGACCAGCACTTTGCAGAAGATAGCGTGGTAATCTTTGCGGGAGATTCGTTCATGACGAGGAGCAGTGCTGTCGTGAGGGAAAGGGTAGAGGGGGATAGGCGTGGGAAGGGCGGGTGTTTCCCCAGTCAAACGATGCAGACGGTGATGACAAAAGCGAAAGGGTGGCTTGCCTGGTCGAGTAAAGCTAGAAACGTTGGGGTGATTGCCGCGGGCTTAACATCGCCTCTTGTATTTTACAGTGCCAAACGCATGAACGCTTCCCTATGGTAGTGGGTGGTATGCCTGCAGTGCCCACATGTCGTAAGGTTAGGCCGCGATCTGAACCGGGATCACCCAACTGTAACTTAATTCGAGAGAGGCTTGTGCCTGGTTGCCAATGTTACCAATGTTTTAGATTGCCAGGTAATGGCGCTCTCACTAGCGTTAGAAAACTCAGAGCCGTGGCGGAGCACGTTTTGTCAAGGTTGCCGCTTTCCACCACGCGTCGCCCCAAGATGAACCGGTCACGTGACTAAAGTACTGGGACTAAAGTACTGGGATTAGGGGAGAGTGGCCGGAGTAGAAGGAGAGGCCTTGGTTGGCCGGTCCGGGCTGATGCATTTGGCATTGTAAAAATACAGGAGGCGATGGGTTTAACGATTTTCTCCACGGGGAGGAGGCAAAACTTGCTCAGGAGAAAGGGATAAAGAGGTAAAGGGGAAATGGCCGGCGGGCAACATTTCCAAATGTTTTCATTACAGTCTGCACCATGCCAGAGGTGATAAAGCAGGGCGTGCACATTGAACGGGAAGTACTCGCTGCTAACAGCGAGATCGAGAGGCGCGGCAGGGAACTTGGGTTTGAAGTGATAGCCGTAAGCAGGGTAGTGGGCAGCATTGGACATAGGCAAGCTTTTCAGTGGGACGGAATTCACTTCAGCCTTGGCTAGGAAACAATGTAGAATAGCGCTAAGGCGGGAGAACGGTAGCTTTTTAGGGGGCCCGCAAAACTAAGGAAGGCAACCTAGGCGACAAATGGGAAGGGAGGGACATAGGCACACTTAACGCTTGAAGGCAAGCAGGGCTAGAGCTAACCGGATAACCTATAGACATAGCTGAGGACGTCGGCAGAGGGAATTAATACGAAGCAATAGAGCGAACAATTTTGTAAGTGACAAAATGCACAGCGTTAGCGGAAAGCGAAACGGAAAAGCAAATGCAATAAATATTTAATCAGCTGCATAAATATAAATGGCGGCCGGAACCTGATAAGTGGGCGGAAATCCAAAACCAATTTGAACGGGAAGAAATAAAAGTGTACGCCTTAGCCGAGACTCACCTACGATACGGAGAAGCGCCACCTGTCATAAACAATTATCTCTGGCGAGGATGCAACAAGACCGAAGGAATAAAAAAAGGGGGAGGCGTTGGCATGCTTATGAAAGAAGTACCTACTGAAAGACAGAGCGCGAAAGCTGTGATTAGCATCCATGGGTTAAAGGAACCAAAGCGGGGAAGAATACATGGTTAGGAGTTGTAAATCTATGCACCGGCAGCGGAGTTAAGAAGGAAAACGAGGAAATTGTAAACTGTCTTAGAAGAGATATAAACGAGTTTAAAGATTCAGGTGAAATAATCTTAGTTGGAAACATAAATGCCCACATAGAATGCACAGATTTTTCGATAGTCTAGTCCCTGAAAGAGTTTACGAACGTTTGGGGAAATTAGGATAGATGAAAACGGAACAACCGACCACAAGCGGCTTACCTTGCACTTTGGAGGAGCAACCCGGACAAATTTGGAAATCGGTACAGCGGGAGGAACTACATTGAACAATGAACCATTAAAGATCATCCAGGTAATTTTGGAAGCAGGTAAAATCATTAAGCGTAAAGAACGATATCCATCAAAAATTCCAGATTGATGATGAGGAGAAATATTTATAAGAGGAACAGGCATTCGAGCATATTCATCGGGTAATTAGTGAGAAGTTTAGGGAAACAGGGGAAGTGAAGCCTACACTGACAACAATAGTGCCACAAAAAAGAGCGGAAAGGCAAGCAAATGTGAGCAGGCTTGATTGAAAAAATGCAGCGCAAAAGCTTTCTCCCCAGACAGCAGTGCCCGGACGGAACACCAATGCAAATAAACCTGCTTGGACCAAAAAGTAAGGCATCGCTTATAACGGCAATAGATAAGGTGATACAAAGAAAGAAAATACCTGAGGATTGTCTAGAAAGCAGGATGAATTTTAATATAAAGGCAGTGTCAACAAAGCCAGTATTGATTCATACAGGCCAATCAGCGTAACCTCAGTAGTGTATCAGTTCGTATTACAGGTGATAAAATGAGAAATTCAAGCATGGACGGAAGAAAATGAAGTCGTTGGGGAACTGTAGAATGGATTTAGATAAGACAGGCGCTTGGATGGCAATTTGCTCGTGATAACAGTCCACAAAAAATTCGAATGCTCAGAATAGACCAACACGAATTACGTTCGTGGACATTAAAGGGGACTATGACAACGTAAACAGAGAACTGCCGTGGAGGGTGCTGAAGCTCCAGTGCTGAAATGAAGAGTTAATACTGTTTCTTATAGATATCTATAGTGATAATGGATTGCACCTGAAATGGGAAGGACAGAAATGCTCATAGGAGGTCAACACCCGCCGACGACTGAAAAAGGAATGCCCTTGGAGTCCAATACTGTAAATGCTTTGCATGGTAGGGTTAGAAAAGAAACTGGAAGAAGGTCAATTAGGGTTCAACTTAGCGCATATGTGGCAAGGCGAAGTGGTACAACAGCGTATTGTTACCACGGCCAGTTGGTAGAAAACCGAAGTGGTACAAAAGACGAAATTGTTCTTTTAGCTGATAACCAGAGCGATATGCAGCGGCTCATAAATATTAGCGGCGAGGAAGCCCCAGACCTCGGGTTAAGTTTTAGCACTGAAAAATCAGTAATAATGCTTTTCAATGACACCTGCACTGACGAAGTGTCAATTCAACAGCGAATTACCCTTACTCAAAGAACATAAATATTTGGGGGTGTAGATAAAGAAGGGGACAACTACTTAGAACTCACGAGGAGCAAATTAACAAGCAAGTAAAGCGAAACGCAGCTATAATGAAGCATCGAGCTCTGGGGGGGGGGGGGGGGGTATAACGAATATGAGGTAGTGAGAGGGATGTGAAAGGAATAATGGTTCCGAGCTTCACGTTTGCGAATGCAGTACTGTGCTTAAAATCAGGCGCTCTTTCATGCCTTGCAGTGAATCAGAGGGCGGTAGGCCATTTGGCCTCAGGAGCACGTGGTAAAACAACTAACGAATTAGTGCAGAGGGATATGGGCTGGGCGAAGTTCGAGAATCTCAGATTAAAATATGTTTTCAGAGGAGGTTTAGAGCAATGAATCACCGCACGTGGAGAGCAAAAGTATTTAGTTACCTCTAATTGAAAAGCGTGGACACGCAGAGGTTAAGTAAAACTATAAGGCTAACGATGTAATACGGAAAACACAGAGGCGAATCAAAAACCGCCAATGTAACCAAAAAGATGCAAGGCAGACAGAAACGAATAAATGGCGAAAAAATGGAAGATAAATCGTCGTTACAGATATAAAGGAAACAAATTATACATCAGAAAGAAAAATTTCAAGGGCAATTCTAAGGGCAGTGCTTGGCTTTTTGAGGCTAGACCAGGTTTCTTGAGAACTAGAAGCTTTGTGGGGAAGTATCGAGAATGTTATGGGGTATGCGTGGTCTGCAGAAAATAAACAGAAACTATGTTGCACATAGTTTTAGATGTTGTTTCGGTAACAACTAGCCATCCTGCTTGTTGACTCAGGTTGTAAAGTGCCCTCATTGGTGGGATCATCAATATTTTTTTGTTGAAGGTTCGAAACGGGACAAGCTTGGTGAACTTCAAGCTGCTCTTAAAGCTAAATTTGTTTTAACACGAACCCGTTTTATGCCATGGTCCACCAGGATCTGACACACGTCACATCCGCCTCGGAAATGACTCCGCCAGAAAAACTTCGATTAGCGCGGCTGCGCCAGGATTGGAACCACGAACTCCTTCGCCGTAGCAGGAGGTACGAAACACGCTCACGACTGCGCTATGAATAGACACGTAAACAAGACGACAAAGGCGCCTCATATCCTTCTATTCAGATGGTGGTGCCACCTGGGAGACGCGAAACGAAGTAGTGCATCATGACGCTAATGAGCACCGACAGTTGGCGCCTCGACGCCAGCGCCTACGTGCACGGCGGGCGCCCAGCGTAACCTGCGCAGAAGCCTTTAAGGCAACAACCAGAGGGTAAGATCGACGCCGACTTGCGAATGTCCCGCTCGTGGCACGGTCCGCTGCTCCTTTTGCTGCAGCGGAGCGTGTGTTCCGTAAATGATTCACTGAAAACCCGTTTAGTTTCGTTCGCGCGGACGGTGTGCGTGTGCCTGTGGTTTCAGTCAGACTTACGCAATGGTCCGGCGCATGCAATTTAATGTCTAACGTTGATGCGTATAACGGTGCCATACCGACGAAATATAAATAGCGATGTGTACAAGTTCATATCGACGCACAATAGAGATTCAACTGCTGCTGTGAAGGCACATTTCACTTTCGTATATTACCGGTTCCTATGGAAGAAAGATCAGCCACATTTTGTTGTAACATCTGGCTACAATTGGATGGATGGAAATTTTAAGTTCCTTGGCCTACCTTCTTGTCGTATTTTTGTTACAACATATGCTCGCGGTTAGCTTATTTATTTAGGCATTGCTCCTGAGCATTGTTTTAACTCTTGTACAACCCTGTAAATGTAGTTCTTCACTATCCAAATGATAGATTTGAAATTTTATTGCACGCAGACTTTCGTTCTGCTAGCCCATATTGTTGCTCAAGCTTTGCCCTAATCTGAATTTCGCAAACTTCATAAATTCACAAGATGAATCGTAAAATCGTAATCCACAGCATGAGCAGGTTTGCCTGCGTTCTTCGGGTACTATAAAATAAAATCACTTCATCTTTTACTCGCGATGCGTGAAACCAAAGAACTAGAATCCTCTGCACCGAGTTGGATTGCTTTCCGGCAATAAAGAATGCCATGACGCTTAGTAGGCTGGATATACTCAGGTATGGCTGAGTGTAGAAGTGTTCAACCGCCAGTTGGTTGATTAACTTCTGGCGGTATTAGAAACGATAAAAACAAGTCCGAGGTGCCGGGCTGCAAATACAAACGGGCTTTTATTCAGGATTTTTGCGTGCATACGCTTTTACCTGTTGTTGTCGAGCGGCTAATATAATCATGCCTGCCCAGAGGCCAGTTGTTCAATTCTGTTTTTTTCTTTGCTTGAGTGGCTTTGAGACGTCTGATATTGGAATAGTAAAACTCTGATAAGCATTCGAAAAAAGATCACAAACCAAGCAGGAAAATTCTGCAAACAGCCAGTAAATTGGAATATGTTTTGCCAGACACCTGAAGTGGTTGCGTCACTGATCACATGGATAGAAAATTTTTGTGGCGATAATATGCACGTCACGCTAGTTGTGCTGCCAACTGAGAGCATTGAATGGTCACCTAAGGTTCGTTTAGAAACGGTCATTTTAAAGGCGCCTCCTTAATTGTAGAAGTAATGAAATGTGAAAGTATTTTGCATTTACGTTCTTAACAGGTAGTTCAGCAGTTAAAAGTAGTTAAAGGCCCATTTTCTTCTAGGTGCATTTTCTCAGAGGAGGGAAATGTAGCGTACACGCTTCTCTGCTGGTTCATTTCTTAGCAATCTTTTAAAGAAAATCCTTCTTTAGAAAAGGCATTGCCGCCATGCGTTGCCTCCAAGAGCGGTCCAGGCGAAGACAACCGTGCCATAGACTGCACCTGTACCATGTCCTGAAGGGGCTACCAGCACGATAGTTTCCACATAATTTGGCGAAAGGTTTTATTTTTCAGATTTTCGATGTTTATGCTGAAATTTTGCAGCAAGCTATAAGGTCACAAGCAAGGGACCACATCGCAATCACCACGTCAGGATGTTTAAAATGCATTGGCATTGTGAGTATACAATTTTATTGAGTTGTTCTGTATTCTGTACGCTTTCATGTGTACCTAAACGATTTTTTTCTATTCAGCTGCCCACCTGTTCGGATTATTCACTATATTCGATATTTATTTTAGTGCAATATACAGTCGAAATTAAAAACAAGTTTGTTTCGTGTATTATTTTTGAGCACCTCAGCACACTTCTCTAAAGTCCCATAAAATAGATGCTTGATGAATATTCTGAGCGATGTCGCAGGACAGCAGAAAAGTGATTACGACACGAATGGACAGACCAAAATGCGTCCCGACTATGGGCTCACTTATTTCCTCCAAATCTTGTTTCATAAATTTATTCGCAAGAAGTGAAATCAGCAAGAAGTTAGCATTGAGTAGCTTCTTTTCTTTTCAGGTCATCATTTTTGTGCAATCTCTCGTATATCTGTAGTCATACCGTAATCCGTCCTGCAGTCATCGACGCTACCGTAGACAGCCAGCCATCATCTAAATATATGCCATTGTCTACCCGCATGCCGACATCCACCACTTTGTAATCGTCCCAGCATGCACTGGTCTGCTGTTACGCCATCATCAATGCCATTACAAAAATTGGTGGCGTATCACCTCCGATAGTCGAATGGCGCCCCTGGCAAGTAAATGCCTCAACTTCTCTTTCCCGCTTATCTCTCATGCTGTTCCTCTGCCGTCTCGTTTCTCCTAAGATAACACGCCAGAGGTTTGCTCAAGTCAATTCAAATTTACCACGCTCCACAGCTCTAATTCGGGTGCCTCGATGCCAGTGCTGCCGTAAGACAGAGACGCGTGTGAATTGAGGTACTCTACTACAACGTTTATAGAACAAACCTTGTCCTACTCCACCAGCGTTCCAAGCGGAAAGTCCAACCTACTTAGTGGAGCCTTTCGTTGCTGTTGCCATTTGATTTTCTAACACGAAAGTATTTCATGCCCGTGTTCCCCAATATCTGACTGACGTCATGTCCGTCACGGAAATGACATCGCCAGAATAACTTTAATTGATGCGGCTGCGCCGGGATTTGAGCCACGAACGCTTTCGCCGGAACGAGAGGTACGAAACGCGCTCTCGGCTGCGCTATGAATAGACGCGTAAACACGAAGACAAACTCGCCTCATACTATTCCTCTCAGATGGTGCTGCCGTCTAGGAGAGGCGAAACGAAGTAGTCCATCACGACGCTAATGAGCGCCAACAGTTGGCAACTTGATGCCAGCGCCTACGTGTACGGCGGACGCCCAGCTTAACCTGCGCAGAAGCCTGTAAGGCAACGACAACGGAGTAAAATCGACGCGGACTTGCGAATATCGCGCTCGTGGCCCGTTCGGCTGCTCCTTTCTCTGCAGTGGACCATGTGTTCACCAAACCATTCGCTTAAAACCCGTTTGTTTTCGTTCGCACGGACGGTTTGCGAGCGCCCGTGGTTTCAGTGGGACTTGCGCCGTGCTCCGGCGCGTGCAATCCAGTGTTTAACGGTGATGTGTGTAACAGTGCTATACCGACGAAATATAAATAGTGATGTGCAAGTTCATATCGATGCTTCATTAACCCTCAACTGCTCCTGTGAAGGCACATTTCACTTTCGTGTTTTACCGGTTTTGATGGAAGAGGGATCAACCAAATTTTTTTTAAATGCCGCCAAGTCGCGCGGGCAAGAGCAGGCGATGGTTTTCTGGAGTTAATGTAGTATTTTATTTGCTATCGAAAAAACCAAGCATCTGTGAATTTTAAAAAAAAGGAACACCGCTAACATCCGTCATGTGTTGATTTTCTGCCTTATATTTGCGTAATGTCTTGTTCTTGTTCAATAATGTTGACAAGTAAGGCCATTAACCCCGGAATTGGACGTTTTGATTGGGCTGTGGGTATTTAAGACTATTGCGCAGTTTCTGATTCACTTTGGCCGGGTGGCTGAATCGAGTCATAGACAGACAGACTGACAGACAGGCGTACAGACCAACCAAAATTTCTTCGTTTAAGTATCCCAAGAAAAGCTATCGTCTTTAGCAATCTATTATGATGACGTTTGACGGTGTCCATCAACTCCACATTTAAATTAGGGTTTTCCCACCATTCAGAGAAAAGTCGTCATTTATTATACTCCTTAGGATCATTGAAGAAGAGTAACGTAATAAACATCAACTAAGGTTGCGTTTATCGCCTGTACCAAGCATCAAGCGCTGAGCGCAGCGCAGTTACTGTATTCAAGACGCGAAGGTGCACTTCGCTGGCGCAGGAAGCGTGTTGGAGATGGTGTAATCGGTGCCTGTAAGTTACAGCCCATGGTAACTACCCGCACATGCGCAGTCGACACCCGCAATCACGGTACACGTAAATACAGTAATGATATGCTACAACTACCTATCAAATTCCGTGTTTAATATAAAGAGAATGACCTTAATTCGAAACATAACATAAAGCATTGTACATACGCCACTGCCATAAATGGCAGGAGAGTTATTAGATGACGAGGTTAAGGTATAAATCGGAGCTTTATTTCATCAACGGTAAGAACGTAACCCGGCCGCTACGAGAGAAATTATGACTTTGTAAGTGTCTTTCACCCCATCGTCACTTTCTTCTCTGACCCTTAGGCCATTGTGTCAGGGGGGACTTGTCATTCTTGTCTTCCACAGTATGCTTGTCGTTGGGGTCTTGAGGTTCGCTCTCGGCAATAGCCTGGGAAGCCGATTCCACTGACGCTCCTGAAGGCAATTAAGAACAGAGAGGGCGATGCCGATGTACTTCCCATGAGGCGCCTGATTAGGAATGAGCATCAAACTCGCCAAAAAGAGGTAATATATCTCCTTTACAATAGGTTTGCGTGAGAAATAAATGGCGATTTGTTTTGCATGAACTGCTGCAATGCAAACATTCCTAATATTTAGAGAACCTTAGACCGCAGGCATTTTTTGTATCACCATACAGTCTACTCACATCATAATTAATAATGTGGGAGTATTGATGAGCTATAAGCTTCACGACATGTCATTCTGTAAATTAAATACAAAAAACACAGACAAAAATGAGGACACACTAAGTTTATGTTTGTTAACTTTTACGTGTTCAAAATAGGTTGCACTATTCACTGTCAAGGTTTGAAGTCGTACGTCCCCCCAGGAAATTAACGTAACCCGCATCGTGACGAAGGAATATCAGAAAAATATTGCTTAGTAAGCAAACCAAACTTAAACTGCTTAGCATACAGCAGCCAAAACCAAAAAGAAATCTTTGTCACCACCTTCTTAAACCTTAAATACATTTGTCGCTGCTGCTGATCATTTTCTTCTATTATTTCTTTGTAAGTCAGGAACCCAAAGCCAAACGAACGAGCAACTGCTGCCCACCTACAAACCCTAACTGGAGTAAATATACACTTTCAAAGAGAGAATTGACTGCGCTTTTTTTCTGGCAGTATTCGTGCAAAAAATGCCTTTCTGTTTCTTTTATTGATGTTGTATTATGTATACAGTTTGATTTTGTAAACTCTAACCATATTTCAATTGTTGAAGGTAAAAAATTGCGTTCTGAAGTTTTTCTAGCCATGACTACTGCTTTAATTTATGACAACTTTTACTTTTTCTGTTCTCGACTAGGATTCCCGCTCAAAGCCTAAATACACTCATGAATGATCTGGTAGATGCATTAAGAACCATAGAATGTAAAGGAATTGTGTTGTCGTGGACGCCTTCGTACCCGAGACAAGAAGACCAGATACGACCAGGATAAGGAAAACAAGTTGCATCCTCATTATGACAATCGGGTTGCTCTGCAAAGGATAAATATTTTTGAAACCTTAGGTTGCATCATTGAGTCTAGGCGTTATCACAGCACAAAAGATCGTTTTGAAAAATGTTCAACAATGTTTTGCAACTTAAGGACATGCCAAGAAGGAGCAGATAAGGCAGAAAAAATATCTTGCAAGTAGTGAGCACGTTTCGTCAAGTTACTTAACTGCCAGAAATTCAATAGCTATTTCAACGTGCGCCAAAGAAAGTAATTGCGAAGCATGGCAAAAAAAATTGCGACTAAACTTAAGTAGTATTTGTGGCGTAGTGATTGAGAATGCATTATCGCCCATTTGCGAACCGTGAGCTCCCCCAATTATCCCGTCTTTCCCAAAGCGTCTTTTTTCGGCCCATTTGAGGGTTGCCGTTTGTTATTTAGGAGTACCGGAAACTACATAGAAAATATTCATACAGAAGAAGCACCAGAGTTTGAACAAGCGAGGGGTACTCCTTTGCTAAGTACAAAAACTAATTGAACAAACTCATGCACATTCGCAAAGATAGTCGGGAAGCTTTGCTGGAGTTTCGTCATCAACTATCATACAGTCTATGAGTTAAGAAGATCTAAGAAATTAACAGCATCCTTCATCAACAGAACATCGACGTAACCATCACGTGGGTGCCCGGCTATGCCGGAAACCCCGGAAATAAGGCAGCCCATTTGGCGGCACGTGCATCGTTCACAACCGTGCCCTAAGCCAGCTGGACACCTTCGGACTGCGAATATGACCCTGAAGAGCACCAGACCGACATCAAACAGCAATGGAAAGACTTTCTGGCCTCCCTGGTTAACCACACTCCCATTCCCAAGTCCTATTCTCGCTCTCAACAAGTCCGTCTAAGACAGCTAATGACACTTACGAACCTTTCCCCTGCAAAACGACAACAGTTTCTTCATTCGTCACCTAATTAAGGCAAGTGTATATCTTGTGAAATTTCGGACACCAGAGAACACATTATTTGCACATGCCCTCGATTTCAAACTGAAAGGCAGATTCTCCTAGAACCCCTTCCCGCTAACTTATGACCAAATTCCATAAATGATCTCCTGTGTCCCCCCCTACCCACTTAAACAAGGTTCCGGCGGCAGCGGAGACTCGGAGCTGACCAGCGGGAGAGGACCGGGGGTGGACCCACAGTTCCTGTGATCCCGTTCGAGTTCGAGTAGTTCGAGGCGTGTGATTTGGGGCCCGCCAACGTGTGTGTGACCCGCAGACGACCGGGGCGTGATTGTGTCAGTGGCCGAGGCTCGGGATCACGGCCCAGTGCGGAACCACTGCTGCACTCGCCACGTAGGACGTGGTGCATCTTCTGCCGTGTCTCGGGCAGAGTTGGCGAGAGACGGCCAGCGCTCGGCCGCGACCGGGGCTGGCGGCGACCCGCCATCGACTTCGCCGAACATCGACCGTCGAGGCGGCTGTGAGAATGTTTCTTTTCCTCACTTGAACTCCAGTTAGGGACGTTGGGCATGTGTATTTTCTTTTTGCAGTTGTGCTTCGCTACGGTACCACTTTTCCGCTGTCTCACTTTCTGATAACGCTGTCAATATACTTTGTTCCCTCTTGTTCTCTCGAGTCCCGTTCATGCGCATGTTACACCTACAAGGCCAAACGAGTCCATCACAATCTGGCGTCCACGGCAGGACCTTGGTCTTAAATCCACCTTAAAGAGCCTCGCCTTGTTACCGTGTGTGTGACGAACAAAAATGGCCAGCAGCCTAGGCTCACCAACTGCCGGCAGCCGGCAGTAGGTGAGCCTAGAGGATAAATTTGGCCTCTCCGGTACTGAGTTGAAAGAATTTGTTGACAGAGAGCATGCCAGAATCAGGGAGGAACGCGCAGTGGAACGGGAAGCGAATCGCGAAGCGGCGGCTCGCTTAGAAACGGAGCGGTCGGTCCTTGAACTCCAGTTACAAGTGCGACAGCAGCAACCCAATGCTATCGCAGAGTCAGGCACGTCTGCAGCTACTAGCGTTGCCCATGGCTACGAGAGCCCCCACAAGCTGATCCCGCCATTCAATGGAGAGCGCGATGACCTTGACGCTTACATCCAGCGTTTCGAACGCGTGGCAACGAGCCAGAATTGGCCGCAGGACAAGTGGGCGTTTTCATTGAACCTTTGTCTCACTGGTGAAGCTTTGAGTGTCGTCGGACGCATGGCTGCAGATGATGCGATGAATTATGCGAAGCTGAAGCAGACCCTGCTCAAGCGATTTCGCTACACTGAAGAGGGGTACCGCACCAAGTTTCGTGGAGCCAAGCCAGAGAACTCTGAGACAGGCCGCGAATTCGCTGGTCGCTTGTTAGGGTATTTTGATAACTGGCAGGAACTGGCTAAGCCCAGTAGAACCTACGAATCCCTCCATGACAAAATAGTCTCGGAGCAGTTTGTGAGCAAGTGTCATGATATGCTGGCCATTTTATTGAAAGAAAGGGGCTGTCAAACACTAGACCATTTAGCCGAGAATGCTGACAACTACCTCGAGGCCCAAGGTCTTACAAACCTAGGGAAACGCCGAGAGGAGAAAGAGTCTGGCAAGCCGCCAGTGCCTCCAAGAATGCTTGACCTCCAGGATGTCGAAGGAAAGCCGCACTGCTTCCTTTATTACAAGCGAGGGCACAAGCCAGCCGACGGTTGGTTAACTGGCGATTAAACATACTTTCTGGCCAACTAACTGAATGAAACTTGGAAAGGACTCGAGATTTACTCTACCGTACAAATGCAGGGCTTTCTCCATCACGCGTCGTAGGCATCTTACTGTCTCTGTAACATACAAAACCACTGTGCTCGACCAACAAGGATGACGGACAAGCCGCAACGGGTCGTTTGACGTCCAAGTTTAAACCTCCCCCCATTACAATCGTCATGCCATCAGGGAAGACGTCAAGCCTATGGCTGCGCGTGCACGCCCCACCTCTACTCGTCTTTCTACTCCCCACACGTGCACGGACGAACCGGCAGCCAGTAATGTGCACATGTCTTAAGTGAAAGACACTGGCAAAAGTGTCGCTGCGAAAGCTCTTCACGCTAAACAAGAAATATTGGCTCACGTCGGCGACCCAAGCGGGCAAGTTGCTGTTCATTCTGTAGAAATTAGCAGCTATTCGGCGAGCTGGAACTTGCAGCGGCAACAGCGGTGGCTGCAGCTTTTTGTTGTTTTCACGTGCATTCGCATGTTTGTGCGGTGCGACGCTCTTCAATTCCCGCTCTTCCTCCGAACAAATGACATGCGTCCGTCCCATAGCGAGTTAAAACCTGGAAGGACTGAAGCTTTATTTTAACGGTCAAACATGCCTGTTTCCTTTCCTCGAGAGGGCCATCTTACCGACACTGGAACACACCGACCCAAACCCAAAAGGCTTGCCCGCGGAGGATAGCTGACAGGTTGCATTCACACCTTGAACCTTAACCGGCAACAGGTTATTAGGTGCTTAGGAGCGAAATTCACACGTAAAAATGTCGCTCAGAAAGCCTTTCAATCTGAAGAATTATTATGGGCTCACATCAGCGTTCCAAGCGGGCAGGTTGCGCTACATACGGGTGGTTTTCGCAACTTCTACACGACGTAGAAGTCGCGTAGCAACGGTGGCGGCTAAACGTTCGGCTGCAGCGTCTACGTCGTTCTGACTCCCATTCGCGTTTCTCTTGATTGTCCCCTATCATGTAGTAACAGAACTACTGCCGTTATCACCAGTATGCGTAACTAATGAAAGAGGCATCGGTGGTGGCGAGGGGTATAACAGTTGCGAAACGGGGTCGGCGTTGGCGAGGAGGATCATAGGAGCGGCGTCCGAGTAAATTGGCTACGCCGGAATGAAAACTGGGGGTTAGACATAAATAGCTTCGCAGTAAAAATCGCTCTTTCAGGCATTACTTTATCTGCTGGCACAGGATTGAAGTTGCCGATCTGCATGCCGGTCTATGGGTGTTTGCGCGGGCGTGGCTGAGCGTGTACGCGTTTCGGGCGCACACGGTAATTGAAAGGACGTCTGTACAAATTACCGGCAACTTTTCCTTCACAAATTGATTTCTCTCCCGGCAAACAAAAGCAAGCCGTATAGTTTTTGTAACAGCTAATATTCCAAGATTCTGGAAATTAATCGTCAGGTTTCGGGCAAACAACAGTCATCAACACGCAACACAAGTGAAAGCATGGGGCACCAATTATTCGGTCCTACACAGCATCAAAAAGATTAGCGAGGACACAGAACCTCAAAAATTGTATAAGGGTAGGAGGAGCAACCGCCAGGAATTGCCCCGGAAATGAATTTATATTTATTTTTCACGTTTTTGCACCTGAGCTAAGGTTCCGACTGTATGTCTTGCGATACCGAAAACGCCGAAAACGAGAAGTGGAGACAGAGAGAGAGAGAGAGAAAACTTTATTATTTGCAGTAGGTTTAAGGGGTCGGGGTGGCCGCAGGCTCCAGCCTGGCGGCGACTAGCGTAGCCCTGTCCACGAGGGAGAGCTGTGTCCCTAGGTCAGAGCTACCCAGCGCCCCCTCCCACTGCTCGTCGGAGGAAATTAGAGGGAAAGGGTCTTTAGGGCAGCCCCACATGGAGTGGGGCACAGTGGAGCGTGTGCCACAGGCAGGACAATTGGGGGAAGGGTAAAGGGAGGGGTGGATGTGGTGAAGTACCGCTCGGCAAGGAAGAGTGTGAGTCTGGAGGAGTCGCCATGTGCGTTCCTGCACGTGGGTGAGCTGGGAATGGGCAGGGGGGTATTTGCGGCGGGCGAGGCGGTAATGACTGACAATGTCGTGGTAAGTAGTCAGTCTGTCCCTGGCAGATCTGGCCCCATGGTAGGGAACGAGGCTGGGGCCCGCTCGGATTGTAAGTCCTCGAGCGACGACGTGGTAGGTAGGTAGGTATAACTTTATTTGACAAGAGTAGCTGCCTCGAGGCGGCCGCCGATGGGGGTGGTCCCTTCTTCTCAGGGCCCAAACCAGGCCAACACCTCCCGCCCACGGGCCACTATGGCCTTGTGGATGTTGATGGAGGGGCTTGACCTGAGGATCTCCCATCGCTCTTTTGAGGTTGGGGCGGAGGGGGTTGGTATAACGGGTAGTGGTGATTTTATCGAGGTGCATTCAGCAATTAAATGACACAGCGTTCCTTTTTCTTGCTGGCAGAAAGGGCATGTGTCCTTGTACTGCTCTGGGTACATATGGTGCATTAGGGTTGGGTGTGCTAGTGAGCCTCCTTAGATTCGTCTTATAATTGATTGATCTTCCCTAGTTAGCGACCAGTGCGGCTCCGGAAGTGTCTGTCTATTCTCCTGGTACATGGAAATTATCTCTTTGTAACCGGTTGCGGGTGTCGGCGCGTCTGGGTCTTCCCCCTCGTGTGCCCTGGCGTGCCATCACTCAGGCGTGGTAGTCAGCGACTGCGTTGCCGACTAACGAGGAGTGTGAGGGGGCCCATATGAGCTCGACCGCGTTCCTTGGTGGCTTCTTGCTTCTTAAGATTCTAGCTGCTAAGGAGGAGATCACTCCCCTTCTATAGTTACTGTACGCTTTCTTGCTATCGGTGACCACTGTCCTCACTCCTGTGTGGAGTAACGCCATGCCAATAGCCGCTTCTTCCGCTATATCGATTTCTTTGGCCCTGATTGATGCTGCGTTGACTAGATTGTGTTTGGTTGTTACTGCTGTTGCCGCCTTGTCACTTCTGTGTACTGTTGATGCGTCTGTGTAAAGGACGGGGGGGCTGTCTTCCAGTCTATTTTCTAGGGCTCTTGCTCTTTCTTTCCGTCTCTCTTCATCTTCTCCCGGTGTCATGTTGCGTGGAAGGGGTCTCGTCATGATTTTGTCCCGCCATTCGTCGGTTATGGGCATGTTTGTCCGTCTGGGCTCTATTTTCCATCCGATCTTTTGAAGGATTCTCCTGCCGTGCTCGGTGTCGCTGAGACGCATTTTTTGGCCTGAGAGGTGCGCCTCCACGAGCTCGTCCAAAGTGTTGTGCATTCCCATATTGTACAGTCTCTTGGTCGATGTGTAGATGGGAAGCCCCAGAGCTTGTTTAGTGGCTTTCCTAATAGCGGTGTCGATTTTCTCTTTCTGTGTTTTGGTAATTTGGAGGTATGGTGCAGAGTATGTGATCATAGATATTATGAAAGCTTGGACCAAGCGTACCGCGTCATCCTCCTTGATTCCCATGTTTCTCTTGGCGACTCGTCGCAGCATTCCCAGGACTTGTTCAGACGAAGTTAAGATCTTGGATACGGCCGCGTCTGCTCTACCGTCGCTCCTGAGCAGTACGCCCAGTATTCGGCATTGTTGTACTGGCTTGATCACGATTCCATCCACTTGCACCGTGATCTGGCTTCTGGTCTTTTTGTTGGCGCCAGGCTGGACTACTAAGAGCTCGGACTTTTGGGGGGCACAGCTCAGGCCACACGACTTGGCGTATTCGTGCACCGTCGTCGCTGCTGTCTGCAGAGTTTCCTCCATCCACCCCTCAGATCCTGCTCTGTTCTTCCAGACCGTAATATCATCGGCGTAGAAAGCGTGATCTAGGCCGTCGATCTGTCCCAGGAGCTTCGGAAGGGGCAGAAGAGCTAGATTGAATAGCAGGGGCGAGATGACGGATCCTTGGGTGCGCCCCGCTCTCCTAATGTTATTCGGTCCGATTTTGCTCTCCCGATGGTGATGACCGCGGTTCTGTCCTCCAGGAAGCTCTTGATGTAGTTAAAGGTTCTTTCTCCGCACTTTGTCGTGTTTAGGTTACGTAGGATACTGGCATGTGTTACATCATCGAAGGCCCCCTTCAAGTCGAGTGCGAGGATGGCCCTCGGTCTTGCTCTTGTCGCCTGTTTAACCAACAGCTTATTCAACTGGATCAAGACGTCTTGCGTTCCTAGATGTTTCCTAAAGCCAAACATGGTGGCCGGCATCTGTTACATGGCTTCCAGGTGTTTCTGTAGACGCTGCAGGACCATCCTCTCCATTACCTTTCCTACACATGATGTTAGGGATATAGGCCTTAGGTTCTGGATGTATGGTGATTTGCCGGGTTTAGGCATGAATTTGATGTTTGCCGATTTCCATTCTTTCGCTAATGTTCCTGTTTTCCACGCCCTGTTAACATGTTGCAGTAGCTCCGTTGCTATTCGGCCACACATATTTGATAGCAGTTTATATGTAATGGCGTCTTCTCCTCGGGTACTTTTCTTGTTGCTTGCATCTATGGCTGCCCACAATTCAGAGATGGTAAAGAGTCGATCCAGATCTTCATTAGGAATTTCCGTGTATTCCTTCATGGGTGGGTGTGTTCCTTTTTCTGTTTGTAGATATTTGTCCTGTAGATCTTTGAGTAGCTTGCTTCTGTCCCCGTCATAATTATTGATGACCTTTATTAAATTCCGGTTGGTGGCCGATTTACTCTGCGTCGGGTCGATAAGATGTCTTAGTAATTTCCATGTCTTGCCCACAGAGAGCTGCCCTTGTATTCCTTCACACATTTTGTGCTAGCTTTCCCTGCAGAGCTTGGCGGCGTATGCTGCTATTTCTTTGTTTAACAGAGCGATACGCTTAGCCAGCCTCTTGTTGCGCCTTTGTCTTCTCCACCTTCGAGTGAGTGAGTGTCCAGCTGCCCACCGTTTGGAGAGCCTGGCTTCAATGTAGGGTGTGGCTGCTGTAGTGGTGATCTCTTGGGTGAATTTGCGTAGTGTGGCGTGTTGACGTTGTGCCCACTCTTCGTACTGTTCTTCGTAAGTCTCCGCGTCTCCTTCCTGCTGTTCTTGTTCCTTGTTTCGCTCTTGCGTGTACTTTCTCATTTTGTCACAGTCTGTTATTCTGGCTTTGCCGAACACTGCCTTGTACTGGGGTCCGTGAACTTCCAAGCTAATTATCTTGTGGTCTGACCCGAGATCCACGTCTTCGCATCTCCACGCGATTTCCAGCGGCCCTGAAGCCCACGTGAGGTCCGGTGTTGTGTCGTTACTAACGCTATTACCGGTTCGCGTGGGCGTGTCGGGCTCGTTATTGAGATGAAGATCGTACTTCTCCATTGCCCGGATTAGGTCCTTGCCCCTTCTGGACGCTTGTTTGTATCCCCATGTAGGGTGCGGGGCGTTAAAATCTTCGAGCACTATGAGCGTACGATCTTTGGCAACACCCTTCGCTTCCTTCAAAATGGCTTCAAAATCGTACTGATGTCTGGCTCCTGGTCGGCAATATATGTTTAGAATGAAGACGTTCCTGGCGTGCCCAATGTCTCTTGCATGTATTTCAATGAGGACGTGGTCGCAGCCGTGTTGTGCTGTGACGTGTTGCGTTGCTGCTACTGTGTTTCGGACTAGGACGGCGGTGCTCTTCTCTGTTGGGTCGGTGTATGTGATGTACCCTGGCATGCGAGGTTTGACTTTGGTCTCCTGTAACGCTAATATCAGTGGTTGTCGGTGACTGTCTTGTCCCCCCATGTGGAGGATGAGTTCCATTTCTTTCTCCTTGATGCTGCGACAGTTCCGTTGATATATCGTGGTGACCGAGTCCTCGTCGCTGCACCGCCCGGGCTTACTGCGTCTGTTCTGGTTCATCTTTATGGTCGATGTCTGCCTGGCCTCTTCTCTTCGCGATCGCCTCTCTGAGCCGCTCTGTGCGTGCCCTCTTGAGTGATCCGTGCTTTAGCTTGGCTTCCAGGGTGTTCATCCTGGTAGCTAGCCGGTCGTGTTTGGTCTCCATGGCGGTCATCCTTTCCTCTAGCCTGCCTAGTGCTGCTAGTATGGCTGACTCTCCGGGGGTTAGCTGAAGCTGTTTCTCAGCGTTCGCGCTGCCTTGTTGTGGGGTTTGCTGCGGTTGTTCATCAGCTTCCATTGCTTGTGTCTCGGTGTGTTGCACGGGCTGGGCAGAAGTCACAGACGGTGACCTTCTCCTTCGCAGCTTACGTGGTCCTTCATCTGTGTTGCCTACCGGTGGATCTTCGTGTTCTAGTTCGCGTCTGTTTTGATTGCCACTGGTTATGCTCTCTAGCTTTAGCATCAGTTCTCTGATCTGTTCGTTTTGCATTTCTATAATCTTTTTCAGTTCTTGGATAATTGCGCTTTCACTTTGTGTAAGTGTGTTGGGATGGTTAGAGGGGGCGAAGTGGGGGTTCGAGCTTTGGGAGACCCATCGGCCCAGCCCACCTTTGTACCGGCGGTAGTCCCACGCTGGTCTCCGGGTCCACCCCTGGATCTCGAACGCCTCCGCTCCCCGGCCAGGTAGCCTCCTCCTTGTTGGATCGTCTCGTTCTGCGTCGACGACGCCGCTCGTCCCGCCGTCTCCCAGCGCCGATTACCCGGGGCCGGTTGTCTCGAGCTGGAGCGACCTTGGCGGCCGCGAGTGGCGCTTCTTTCTCGGTTGCCGTTGCCGCCGCGCGACCGCGATGGGCTCCTATTGTCCGACGCCGTCTGATTCAGCGGCGGAAAGTCTGCTTCGGTGGCTGGTTGATTCATTTGTTTGCGCTGAGATTCCATTCTTCTCTCCCACTGTCGTTTCTTCACTATGTAGGGGGCCTTGAAGCGATTGCTGCATTCCTTTTCGCCAGTTGCGTGCTGCCAGCCACAGAGCTTGCACCTGGGCTTGCATAGTTCGTTATGTCCTTTTCCGGGATTCGGTTCCCCGCAGGCAACACAAATTCTTGTGTCTGGGTGGGGGCAGACGTCACTCCGGTGACCCACCTTCCCGCACTGCTTGCACACGTCATAGTCTTTGCGGTACAGGACGCACCACATCAGCATGGACCCATATTTGATGAAGTTCGGGACTTTGGCCCCGTCGAACAGCACGATGACCGCTGTCGACGTGCCAATGCGATGCGCCTGTAGTGCAGTAGTGTTGGCCGGGCTTACGATGTTATTGTTGATATTTTCGGGGGTGTCTGAGATGTCTACCCCCTTGATGACTCCCTTCGAGGTGTCTTCCATGGCAGCCCGATACGTCCACACTTCATGTGCTGTTCCTCCGATGATCACGCTCTTCATTCTGTTGTACATGCACGCCCGTCTCTCGTCCGGGGTGCTCACGACAATGATGTTTTGTGTCGCATTAGAGCAGATCGTGTCGTCTCTCGCTTCTTTCTTAGTCACCTTTGCTGCCGTTATTATGGCTGTCATTATTGTCGTAGCTTCCGTGCGGGCGATGTTAAGGCCGCCACGTGGTCTAACAATGATCTTCGCATCCTCTTTTGGCAATGCCGGCATGCGCGCGGCTCTCGTTATAGCTGCCGTCACTCTCTTTACGTAGTTTAGACGTTCCCTTGGCCGAGATTGGCGTTCTGTTGTAATCGACTCACCGGCTTTCGATTCCGTGCTGGACCGCATGATGCTCCTGCCGAGGGCCGTCCAACCCGCTGTGTCGCCAGGCACGAAGTCCTCACCGGCCACTTCAACACTAGTCCTTCCCTTGTGGTGGTTGCCTAGTTGTATTCCATTCGATGTTGAAGCCGGGCTCACGTCCATTTCCGTGGTTGTTGTGTCCATGGCGCACCGATGAATGGCTGCCCGCTGGGCCGGGCCGCCCGAAGCGGGTTCGATCAGGCGTTACTAAGCCTAGGCGTGGCTTCCGAACACACAAAGTCCGATAAAATAAAAAATTGGGGGTCCTCTGCGGTGAATGTGGCATCAATATGCAGCGGATGATATACTGCAACTCGTAGACCACTTGGATTTAACACAAATCAAAAATTTCCCTGAGAAACTGAACATTCCTCGGGAGCCGAAGTGAAGCGCGTCTGTTCGCTCCGGCGATCGCAGCGCCTCCGCGACGACGTGGGCTGCCTCATTTCCTCCGAGGCCGGCATGAGCCGGGGTCCAAATTAGTTCTACCGGGGAGGTTGGGGAATTTTGAGCCAGAATTTTGAGGGCGAGTGGCGAAATAAGGCCACGAGCGAAATTTCGAACGGCCGTTTGAGAATCTGAGATTATAATTGCGGGGGTCAGCCTGTGTGACAGCGCTAGCGCTATCGCCGCCTCCTCCGCCTCTCCGGGATGAGGTGTGTTCACCGTGAGGGAGTTAATGGGAGGGGTGTCGGGCCTGTTGATCACGGCTATCGCATATGCGTCATGGTGACGATATTCAGCAGCGTCCACTTAGTGGATACCTTGGCGGATTGGAAGACGCCTCTCGAGTGCTCGTGCCCTCTGTGTTCTTCGGCCCACGTTATATGTTGGATGCATATTGCGGGGTAGTGGCCGAACTATGAGTTGAGCGTGGGTGGCATGCGGAATGGAGACTTTCCGGTCTAAGCCTGCCGGGATATTAAGGCCAACTCTTTCAAGAATGTGCAATCCTGTAGGGGTAGTCGCTAGACGGGCTATTTGAGCAGAAAGGTGCGCTTCTACTAGCTCTTCTGCCGTGTTGTGCACCCCTAGATGTTAGAATCTGGCAGAGGATGTGTGCAGGGGCAGTTGAAGTGCCGCTTTGTAAGCTTTTCGAATAAGGCAGTTGATTTTTTCCAGTTCAGTAGCGCTGACGTGGAGGTACGGCAGAGAGTACGTGATCCTGCTCACGACGAAGGCTTGGATCAAGCGTATTCTCTCATTTTCTCGTAAGCCGTGACGCCGAGTCGCTATACGTCTTATCAGTCCGATAGTCTGTGTGACGTGCTTGCTAAGCTGCGTGAGGAATTGTGTGTTTGCCCTATTTTGTTGTATGAGCAGTCCGAGTATCTTTAGAGTGTGTACCTCTGGGATCGGGTGATTATCAATGGAGATTCTAATATTGGGTGGTGTTTTAGTGCCACGTTTTGGTGACATGAGTAGTAGTTCTGATTTGGTAAGTGAACAGGTCAGTCCAGCAAGCTTGGCTTCGTCCGCGACTGTCTGGGCTCCAAGTTGGAGGGTTTCTTCAATGAGAGCGTCACTACCTCCTGCGACCCAGAGGGTAATATCGTCCGCGTATAGACTGAATTTCAGGTGGGGGATCTGTTCGAGCTTTCTCGGAATGTGTATTAAGGCAAGATTGAAAAGCAATGGTGATACCACCGCACCTTGTGGTGTTCCTTGGATGAAAGAGGGATTATATTTGATGTAACATCACCAATCTGAATGAAAGCCTTGCGATCTGTCAAGAAATCACGGATGTAGTTGATAGATTGATAGCCTGGACTGATAGCCTGGATTGATAGATGCTACCCCTGAAGTATTGCTGTGTGCGAGACCCTGTCGAACGCCTTGGTTAAGTCAAGGGCCAGGATTGCTGCTGTGTCTAATGCATGAGGAGGAGCTATAATTTCCCGGGATAATTGAAGGAGGATGTCTTGGGTCGATAGTTCAGGTCGGAAGCCTATCATGGAATGCGGTAGTGCGCATGATGAATTTAGATGAGACGTGAGGCGAGATAGTAGGATGTGTTCCAAGACTTTCCCCATGCATAAAGTTAAGGAAATGGGTCTGAGGTGCTCGATGGACATTGGTTTTCCGGGCTTGGGAATCAGGGTACTTTTGGCGTACTTCCAGGACGAGGGCAATGAGCCGCGCTGCCAGAAGTAGTTAAAATAAGCTGTGAGAGTCGAAATAGAATTATCATCAAGATTTCGGAGCGTTTTGTTTGTTACTCTATCTGGCCCAGGCGCTGACCCAGGGCGAAGTCTGAGAAGAGCTCCTCTTACTTCCGCCTCTGTGATGTCAGCGTCGAGGTCTACGTTCTTGGGACCTTTGTACGGTGGGAGAGGATAGTTGGCCCCCGTGGGGATGTAAAGGAAACCGAGTTTGTCTATTAACTCCTCATTCGTGCCCAGAAAATTGTGAACGATGGAGGTGAGACGATTATTTTTCTCGGTTTTTGACCGGCTGGGGTCCAGCAGGTGTTTCAAGAGGGACCAGGTTCTTTTCATGCTTAAGTTCCCATGCATTTGATCACACACCTGATTCCATTGATCGCACGACAGGCGAATGGCGTGTTCCTGTATGACAGTTTCTAAATCGGCTAATTTGCGGCGAAGCTTGCGATTGCGTTTGTTTTTTCTCCACCGGCGTTGTATGCCTTTGTAAGCAGCCCACATATGTTGTAGGCGCGAGTCAGCAGTGTCCGAGGGAAGATCTGGGTCTATCGCCTTAGTGGCTGAGCGTGCGTCTGATCCGTGTCCTGTTCTCGAATCTGTCTAAAGTCACCCCAATCAGTAATGTATGATTGCCTAGGGCGCGGCTTCATGGAGGGGATGAGAGTGAGGTCAAGTTGGATGAGCTAGTGATCGCTTCCCAGTGAATTGTCGGTGCAGTGCCAATGAGCGTTTCTGATATTAAAAGTGAAGGTTAGATCGGGAGTGGAGTCCCGCTGGACGCTATTGCCAACCCTGGTGGGTGTAAGGGGATCTGTTTCGAGCGTAAGTCGATGAGACTGCACCTGATCCCAGAGGAGTCTGCCCTTTTTTGTGCAATGCGAGTAGCCCCACGCTGTGTGAGGTGCATTAAAATCTGCTACAATGATGAGTGCATGGTGTCCGATTTCCTTTTTGGTAAGAGAGAAAAGGTGATTGAAATTGTGTCCGTGTGCCTTAGGACTGCTGTAAACACTGACAATGTAAAGTCGAGTGCCAGTTCGTTTAGGGGGGTATAAAGCAACTAGATCATGTGGGATGTCTACACTGTCGAATTGGATTCTTTCGGCGGGGATATTACGTTGAATTAGGACTGCCGTCTTGGGATCATTAGAACTTTGAAATGCTTTATACCCAGAGGAGCTTAACCATCGTGCCGGTTTCCTGCAGGGCTATAACTTCCGGCGATGTATCGTGCGATTGAGTGTGCATCTGCAAGTTTGAACGTTTCTGGCGGTAGCCCCTGCAGTTCCACTGCCAGATGCGAATGACCTCCGCGTCTTTACTCGATGGGCGATTCATAGTGCGGATTCATGGCGCGGGGCAAATGCGATGGAATTGGTTATATTGCGGACAATTTCTTGAATAGAAGAACGCATTTCACAGCGAACAGCCCCAATGTTTGCCTGTAGAGCGGTTGGCTAGCCTGCAGCATTTGATGTAAATTGGTGTATTCAGATTTTTGCTCCAGCAGTGCTTTCTGGCAATTCATTTCGATGTTTGCTAATTGCTGTTCGGCCTGTTCTTCCACGCTAGAGGGTGGCGCATGGGGGTCTTCGGATGTGGCTTTACGCTTCGGCGGCGGAGGGTTTGCGGACGAGGGCTCGCCAGCGAGTGTAGCGATCTGGAGCCTAGCGACTTATTTTGCTGGCGGAGAGTCGCATTTTCTTGGCGAAGCAGGGTAATTTCAGCTCGAATGGCGGATAGTTCTTTAAGAATGTCGGGGGAGGGGACAAAAGGCGGGGAGGGGGGTTGCGACGAGCAGCGTGAGAGGGCGCTCGAGTAGGTCACCTTGTGCTCGTTGCCTTGGGGCTGCTGTTTCCGAGGCTTGGGTTCGGCACGGGGCTTCGCCGGTTCCCCTGCATTACGGGATGACTTCCCTCGATCCTTGGAGCCCCGAGCCTGGCGCTCGGAGTGGTCGGGGCTGGTTGTGTGATGGAGTCCAGGAAAATCGGCGGGGCCCGTCGTCCGGAGCCTTGGGCAGTTTTCTTTCTTCTGAAGCAACCTGAGCGTACGAGGGGGGTCGCTTGCGGGGCTGGAAGCGTCGGGGGCAGTCCGCGGATCCCGTGACGTGAGGGCCCTCGCAAACTATGCACCGGGGGGTGCACGGGTGGTTCTCAGTAGGATTCGTCGCGCCGCAGCTGGAGCACCGCGGTGGGGTCCTGATGTTCGGGCATACATCTTGCCGGTGCCCGACTTGCCAGCAGACCGCGCATGCCTCCGTCTTGCGACGGAAAGGCTTGCACCGGTACGTCGCTGCCCGGTATCGCACCCAGAAAGGGACTCGGTGGCCATCAAACAAGATTTGAACCATATTGGGGGTGTTGAGACGTTTAGCGTCAAGAATTGGTAAATCCCGGGTTGTAACTGAAAATACTGTCCAACCCTTGTTCCGGGCTGTCGTCCTCGGGAACATTGAAGATCACTCCTGTGGTGGTATTAGCTGGCGCGGACACATGGGAAGCTATTTCGTAACGTTGACCTCGAAGAACAAGAAACTTAATTTCGGCGTATCGGGTCGCACGGTCTTCTGAAGGTGTGCTTATAAGGAGATAATTGGCCACGTTGTGTATCCTAATCTGATCTTCACGGTTAGGCGCCACTCCTGCTTGGGCCTGTATTGCATCGGCCAGGGTGGCTTGTGCTACCGACGAAAGTGCAAGTCCTCTTCGGGGGCGCAGGACGATTTTAACATGAGATTCTGGTTAAGGTGAAGCCGGTGGCGGGCGACGCGGGGAACGTTTCTCTTGCTTCGGTGCACGCACGGCGCTCGAGGTGCTCGTGGCTCCAGTCGACGCACGTGCTTGGTCGTGCAAGGCGTGTTGCCGGTGACGAACTGTAGCCCAGCCAGGCTGCTGTAGCTCCTCGGGGTCGATATCTACTCCTTCTACGGCGTTTTCCATGCTGGTTATTGCGCTGAGCGGCGATGCGCCGAAACTGGCGCGGCCGCTTGCAGGTGTTGCGCCGGCAGCGATGGCGACTTCCCTAGGCCTGTCAGGCCTAGCGAAGCAGGTGGCGTGGCGGATTTCCAAATGTTTGTAACTGACCGTTGGGGTGGCTTACGGCCAGGATGTTGGTGTCCTCGGAATCCTTGTGACTTGCCGGTTCACGTGGTACATAAACTGGCAGCGTGAATAGGTGTCAAACGGCAAGACAGGGGTCCAAAAGCGGAGCCGATGAGGAATGCCTTTGCATCATGCGGCCTCCTAGCGGCCCCCTAGCGTTAGAGGTATACAGGGCTGAGAAATTGAACATCAGAAAGGAAAATTTCTACGATAATTCCAAGGCAGTGCTTTGCTTTTTGAGGCTAGAGCAGGTTGCCTGCGAACTAAGAGTTTTGTGGGGAAGTATTCACAAAATGATGGGGTATGCGGAGTCTGCGGAAAAGAAACAGAAACGATGCGGCACAAAGTGTTAGAACGTGAGGGTATCCATCCAAATCTACATGAAGGGAATATTGGGCTTCCAGAAGCCCTAGGATTTAAGGGTATCACAGAGGAAGTTAACTTCAAGGCTGTCGAGGGACGAAAAGAAGATTAGAATGCTGGTGGACGAAAAGCAGAGAGGGGAATATGGCCTAGGACAGTTACCACCTGTAACAGGGAAAAGAAAGAATTTCGGGCCTCATACGCTTTAGTGCCTGCCCTAAGCAGCTCTAGTATTAAACCAAGAGTGTAAAACATGGTTATATTAGTCCTTTTGGTAAGATGACATGTCATCACCCCGCTTCAAAGGGGAAACCAATAGCAACCATCATCAATCATCATCATCAGCACCACCACCTGTCCCACGTTCGGGCCCCTATAGCTGCGCGTGGCCCCTATAGCTGCGCGTGCATGCCCCCCTCTACTCATCGTTTTACTCCCCACACGTGCACGCATCAGCCGGCAGCCAGTGATGTGCACATGTCTAAAGTGAAAGACACTAGCGAAAGTGTCGCTGCGAAAGCTCTTCACGCTAAACAAGAAACTGCCTCACGTCGGCGACCCAAGCGGGCAGGTTCCTTTCATTCTGTAGAAATTTGCAGCTATTCGGCGAGCTGGAACTTGCAGCGGCAACGGCGGCGGCTGCGGCTTTTCGTTGTTGTCACGGGCATTCACACGTTTGTGCGATGCGACGCTCTTCCATTCCCGCTCTTCCTCCGAGCAAATGATGTGCATCCGTCACATAGCGAGTTAAAACCTGGAAGAGCTGAAGCTGTATTCTATCGGTCAAACATACGTGTTTCCTGTCCTCGACAGGGCCATCTTACTGACACTGGAGCACACCGACCCAAACCCAAAACGCTCGGCCGCTGAGGATAGCTGAACGGTTGCATTCAAACATTAACCGGCAACAGGTGATTAGATGCTTAGACGCGAAATGCACCGGTGAAAATGTCGCTCAGAAAGCCTTTCAATCTGAAGAATTATTATGGGCTCACATAAGCGTTCCAAGCGGGCAGGTTGCGCCACATACGGCTGGTTTTCGCAACTTCTACACGACGTAGAAATTCGGGTAGCAACGGTGCCGGCTAAACGTTCGGCTGCAGCGTCTACGTCGTTCTAACGCCAATTCGCATTTCTGTTGATTGTCCCCTATGATGTGGTAACAGAACTACCACCGTTATCACCAGTATGCGCAACTAATGAAAGTGGCATCGGTGGTGGCGAGGGGTATAACAGTTGCGAAACGGGGTCGGCGTTGGCGAGGAGGATCATAGGAGCGGCGCCGAGTAAATTGGCTACGCCGGAATGACAACTGGGGGTGAGACATATATAGCTTCGCAGTAAAAAGCGCCCTGACACAGGATTGAAGTAACCGATCTGCATGCCGGTCTATGGGTGTTTGCGCGGGCGTGGCTGAGCGTGTACGCGTTTCGGGCGCACACGGTAATTGAAAGGACGTCTGTACAAATTACCGGCAACTTTTCCTTCACAAATTGATTTCTCTTCCGGCAAACTAAAGCAAGCGGTATCGTTTTTGTGACAGCTAATATTTCAAGATTCTCGAAATCAATCATCAGGTTTCGGGAAAACAAGTCATCTACACTCAACACAAGGGAAAACATGGGGCGCCAATTACTCAGTCATACACAGCATCAAAAAGATTAGCAAGAACACAAGGACACAAAACTTCACAAATTGTATAAGGGTAGCAGGAGCAACCGCCAGGAATTGCCCCGGAAATGAATTTATATTTATTTTTCACGTTTTTGCAGCTGAGCTAAGGTTCCGACTACCCAGTATGTCTTGCGATACCGAAAACAAGAAGTGGATAAATGCACAGTAAATACATAAGAAAGCTGCAACGCTGAAACAGAGCCAGTATTGTAATACCGGTGCAACTTACAATGCCACGAGACGCGGGTTTTTCGGAAGGCGGGTATGTGCATGATGAGTCGCAGTTGAACGCCTCACGTGCGGCACGAGAAAGCACAACCGAGTATTTATATGGGCTAGGAGGAAGAGCCGCTAAGTGTTATACGAGCCAGAAATCGCCTTTTTGTTTTACTTTTAGTCAGTGCAAATTGACCATTGTAAAACAAGCATGGCTCGTGTACGTCAGTTATTGGTCGAGTTCAACAGAATCCGCGGGTTGGCTCGTAGCCTCATCTCGCCAACAATGGATTTGAATGGCCTAGTTTTCTGTGATTCCTGTACACTTCTTTGTTGTTTATAACGCTAGTCTAGCAAGCAACAGTGTTCGATTATGTAATCTTACTTGACACTAAAGAGGGAAAACTTTTGCGCTTTGAAATAACCGCATATATAACAAAAGTGCAAACAGAAAACTGTCCCTCCAGGATGCGGTTGTAGTCAGGTGCAATAATTGTTGAATCGGCACCAATAATCCTCCGTATTAATTGAAACCTCGGAGTTTGGATCTCGCTTACACTACCAGAACCAGAAAGTTGTGGAACCTGCATATTGTGCCTATTTTTGTATCTCCGATATAATGGTATTATTCTGGTGGGTTTTAATTTTGTTCTTTTGTGGGATGGCAGTCATTTACTTCAAATGTTTTACGTATTGTACTTATTTTAACTGGTTGCGCTCCTTAATAAACCCGCACCGGATGTGTAGCAGTGTGGGGTCACCACGTCGAGACAACTGATTAGCTGCAGTTTGTCATCTGTGACACCAAAAATACCAGCCACATACACCATGTGTGTTTCATGACCAACAAAGAACGCATTTTGTAGACTAACCTACAGTTTCTAATAACATCGCGTGTTTCGCTACATTTTGCGGTGTTGTGTTGTTGCTCCGGTGTAATAAATTGAAAAGGTGAGCTCCCCTAGGTTAGGTTTTCGGGCATTTTAATGCTTTTCCGCACCTATAAACTCTAGGCTTCCAATGTTTGCGAAGCACGGGGCGTTCCATAGCGCAAGGTGTTCCACAGCACGCGCTTCAGCCAGGTAGTTTCGCCGTAAAACGACCAGCGGCGTACCATAGAAGCCATTCTAAAGCGTATGACTCAATCGGATGGCGAAGCAAATCGCGTCAATCGGAAAGTGGACGAAGCCTTTCAAATTGAACATGGGGCGGAAAGGAAGCATTTCACGCATCCAACTGAACATTTTTTCTTGGCATTCAGAACCCTTAAAAAGTGTTTGGGTGTTCTCGCAGTCTCATTTCCGTGTTGGCATGGTAAGAATAACGGCCCCGACACACTCCCCGCTTCGTGAATGTTTGACCATTTACAAAGATAAACAAGCCGCAATTAGGTTACCCACGCGATAGTTGCGTAAAAAAGGCGCATAAACAAAATGTTCGTGCTACCACATTGAAACAACGCTTGTATCATACTTCTGGTACGCGTTAACGTTGTGTGTCCACACAACGCAGTGCTGTAACTGCCTAAAGTTCATTGAGAACCTCGCAAGGATACTCTAAAATGGCGGCACAATCTGAACTTAGCCGCACCACATCGAACGGAGTATGCCTGACCCCAAAATGCATGACATAAAAAAAACAATATTTTTGTGCTTTTTCTTTCTGTTATCAAAAACGAGTAGCTCAGGCACTTTCCTGGGTCGTTATTTTTGCGGACTGTCGTTGATTGCTCAGAGTGGGTAATTTAATCTGAAAGTGATTCAAAAACTTACCCTTGTGTTGTGCGCGTGCTCTCGCCAAAATATCTGCGGCTTCACACAAGTAACTGCACAGAACCATTTCTAGTAGGTCGCGGAGAAGAGCTCATAGATGAACTCCACCATACACACCACATCACAAGAAAGTCCCGTGTGCTAGCGAAGTTGTTGGTCTTGTCATCTAGCCCAATTTGTAAACATGTCAAAATATTTCTTCGACAATTATATCTATGAAAGTATTTTATTATACCAACTAAAGATGAGAATGCAGTCTGTGGCTACTGACATTTTCTCGGCATGCAACATTTATTGTTTCCTGATCGAATTACAACGGCAAGTTGTGTAGACGAATTATTTTGGAGGTGTTTCTGGAAGTAGGGGCTCCCCAGTCTGTATCAAGATGAGGCTGTAGGTGAAGGCCGCCTCCGCCACCTGGAGCGAGAAACAATGTAATATTTACACTCCTTCAGAAGCACCAGTCATAGTCTTCATAACCCCTCAAAATTTATGAAATGTACCAAGCAAGCCCACTTTATCGTGGAAATATGTTGGTGAAGGCGCTACCCCACTACACATGCTACGGAGCGTCAAAATAATAATAATAATGATAATAATAAAAATAATATAAAACCATAATAATTTATTCACTGTACATATAAAATACATATTCCAGCCCGCATAAGCGTATGGGGGTCGCTTGTGTGCTTGGCTGGGCAGCCGAGCGAATCGCAGTTTATGATTGAACATCATAAATGTACATCTAGCCGTGAACAAGAAAAATACTACATTTTAAACATTAAAAACAAGTGCGATGAATAGGAACACGAGCGCGGGAACACAAAAGACACTGCTGTACGTTTTTGCCGTGACTCTGTTCTTTAACGACAGAGCATCTTTTGTTATTAATGGATTGTCACAGAGAAAATCACTACGTTTGGACGTGTTCTTTCAATCCTACCAACACGAATATTTGATAACCACAAAGAATAAAAAGCAGCGTAGAAAATTTAAAGAGGGAGTGAAATACTGTTTCGTTCTAGTGCCTGTCACCGTGAAGACTCACAGATTTCCGTAGTACGCTGCACAAGCAAAAGCCATGCTTCTTCTTCGGGTGGAAGCCTTTTCATTATTTATGATTTTAGGGTTCGATTAAAGAAATCTTTGAGGCATTTCTCTTGAGCGCCGTCGCTCAGTCTGTCTAGGGAGATGTAGCTCTTCGGTAGCGTAAATAGTACTCGGAGTAGGAAATACATCGCTTCTCCTAAGTAAGCCACTTATCACTTTTGGTGTGTCTTACATGGAGACCTGTAAAATATATTATAGACACACGTCAACTGCCCTAAAACAAATAGAGCGTCTACTCTCTCTTTGTCAGCTATTTTCACCGTAGAAGTTGTTCAAACCTTGTGTGTGGATTTAAAAAAAATATTTGGACGTACGGGTTTTCGTTACACACCCTGCAGGTAGAAATATTTCTAGTACTATATACGGTATTTCATAACGCTACTGGCCATATAACGAGTCTCTGCCAGCACTGCGAGCTAGACTCGGGGAAAAGTTCGTAAATACACGACTTTTATGTTGTATTGTACTTAACAAAAGTCTGGCAATAGCACTCTGGCTGTTAAGGCATAAAGTTTGCTCTCAACCGATAGAGGCAACTGCCAGTGAAGTTTTGCTTTCGGTGAACTGGTGAAAAAAAGCTTGCACAGATCATTGATTGGTTGTAGGGTAGGGTTTAACGTGGCGTACGTAACGCAGGCGATGAGAATCGCCGTAGTGGAGGGGTTCCGGATTAATTTTGACCACCTGGGGATCTTTAACGTGCGCCAAATCTCATACACACGGGCGTTTTTGCTTTCCCTCCGCCTCCATCAAAAAAGTGGCCGCTGCGACCGGGAATCGAACTCGCGCCCTCGTGCTCAGCAGCACAACGCCTTAGCCACTGAGCCACCGCGGCGGATGTGCACAGATCAACTGAAAAAAGTGGATCAACCTCGGTAGAATGTGGGGTATGTGTGGCGCAGTACTGAACGAACCATAAAGAAAGACCATAACCGAAAGAACCATAACTGAAAGACCATAACCGAAGTGCCTAGCAAAACGGGAAATTCGTGTATATAGGGTGGTATTCACATAACGTTCGGCTGGCGATTTCTTCTCCTGGCAACACTCAAAATCGCCATGACCATGTACAACGCTTGTCAGCGCATGCGTCCACATCGGGTAGAAAAAAAATAACTGGCCCTGGCGTCCCGTCCGCCTGCGCCGTTACCACCGACCTATTCTCAGTGCCGTGGCGTCAGTAAATAGATGTGAATAGATCGACGTGGCATTGTGTTGTGACGCTCTACTTGCCATAGAGCATAGAGTTTCTTACTAAGTGTACTAGAGAGGAAACTGCGCCTGGTAATCTATGTCATCAGGGGGGTTAATGGGAGACCCCCACTTTTGGTTTCGGCTTGGCATGACAATGGGATTCTTAAGCGGTTTTTAGGGAATTTGCTTTCTTCACTATGCATTACCACACGACTACGAACTACGAGGAAGCGAAAATCTTCCCTGTTGTGTGGTAGCCGTGTTCGTGAAACAGCAGCAGTCGCGTGATCGCACCTGACGTTGGTCTTGCCGCAGTCAAAGGACGTATAACCTTGTTACGAACTCAGCGGGTAATATGCCGCCGCGAAATTTGGTAGCTGACGAAAAAAAGAAACGCAACGACTTCGATGAATACAAGATACAACAGATACGGGCACCTGTATCCGTCCTTTCTCGTGATCGTCCACGACTGTTTAACGAAAAAGAAAAACGTGTTTTTCTTTTTAATCAAGTATAACCAACTCGCTCGGCGCAACGGTTCACAATAAGGAGTAAGTTTCATATGCCCGCTCAAAAAACTTCCCCAAACTCTTCAAAAAAATTATTATTTACGATGTAAAAATTGGTAATATTATTAAAAGATGAGTCTCTATTGAGTTTCAACCCAAATAGTAACATTGTTCGTAACTGCCACGTTTGCCGCAGCAAATAGCAGCCACAAACCGTTCCCGCAAAAGTACGGTTGACTTCCTTTTTCCTCAGTTTTAAAACAGCCAGTTTTATTTTAACCTTGCATAATTGCACACTATTCTTCGCCTTTTTGTGGCACGTCGTTTAAATTTCCGGTCACTAAAACGTTCCAATCCAAGCCAATCATGGAAACTAAGGCGAGCGCATGATTAATGGCGTCCCATAACGACACAGACGGCCTTGATGTGAGCCGCTTAAACGGTAGCTGCCAGATTCCTCTCCATGTGTATATTGGTAAGAAACTCTATGCCCTATAGGTATCTGCATCGCAACTGGAGAATAGGGCCGTAATTGCAAAAGGAAGAGGCACGATTCACAAAATGCTTAGTCTCCACCACAGTTGCCTGCGATCTCGAAATAGACACAGGTTGCCCGCGCCTTGCCCGCGTCAGAGTCGTTCATTACAAAGGTCAAAAAGTGCGTCCGAAGAAATTGTCAGGTTCACGGAATGCCGACGCGATACGGCCGTAGAGTAGCGGCGTAGCAGTGCGTGCATTGTCAGCTGAAAAACTAGCGACTTCTATTGGCGAGTGTCCGAACAGCTCAAGTGGAAGCGTTCGTAGAGCGCTGAGAAATATGTGGTCGATAACGAAGCACGGCAGCTTGCGAATCACTTCCTTCGTGTCATGCGACAGGCAGACTGTACGGCGCTACGTGAAACAGCAGTTAACGTCGAGGTAATGCTTTGAGCTCGCTGGGAACGGCCTTATGCGTGCGGGTGCCATGCCCGAGCCCGCGCGTCCCGATTGCTAAGGCGACACACATGGTTGCCAGCATGCGCGCCTTCGTGCGAGCGCCATACCTCGAGCGCCATTTCGATTCCGTTAACTATCTGGCTTTTATTGATGCTCAACCCTTGAAAAAGAATATGCGACAACATCACTGCCGATAAAGTTTTGTGGTTAGAGAGTCAGGTGTAGGTAATTAGTCCACTATGAATAGATACTAGCCATTTTATTTCGCAGGCCACTTACCACTTTACTGAGGTGTGTCAGTTAAAAACATGGTCGGGTAAGAGAACCCTGGAATCTGGCGTCTAGCCTAAATTTACGGCCTGTTAATCGGTAATCAATTTTGTACTAAGTCAACCACAAAACCCCCTGTCCGTCTCTGACTCTTCATGTGTCCGAAATTCGCCACCAAAAGTAATATTCTATAACAAACTTCGCAGGCTCTGAGATTTCATCCTGGGTCTCTTGTGTTTGAATGCAGGCATATAACTGGCTACACCTCCCGTTCTTTCTCAAACCGGAGCCGAAAAATCGGCGCGTTTATCGCGCTTTGCAGCCATAGCAACGCTTCAAACATAACAACACTGAAACGATTGCAATGGTGCTCCAATAGCAACCATATCTGAGGAACTCTGCGCAGAGAGTAAGCATAGTGTTTCGTAGCCACAGACTACGCCGGGTTGTTTACTCCTTTCCTCACGGCGCCTTAGGCCACCAAATACAGAGTTCTGATGATTTAAAGCGTCCTGCGAACGCTAAAAATGGCGACTTGAGCCGTATGTATTCACAACTATTTTTTTATTTTATTATGTTTTGTTGGTATTTCCCATACGAAAACGGCGCCGAGAGTGAAATTTGAATCGGCGATAGCGGCAGTTTTGTGCGAAAGCGGCTTCTTCCTCACCGCTACTCAAAAGCATACAGCTGTGGCCGGGATTTCAGCAGCTGTTGCTGATTTTTGTTACCCCAGCAGCAATGATGACTACACCAACGATGTGACTTGGTTAGTTTGATGAAGACGCTCCCATTCAAATGCCTGGCTTCGACAGGTGCTCCCAGGTAGCTTCTTTTTTGACTTCGTGCTGCTATATATATATTCCGTATTCCGTATTCTCTCCAATCCAAGAAAGTACACCGTACAACATGCCCCTTTCAAATCTGTCCTCGGAATTTATAATCGTTGAAGGTGTTATTAACATGTTACTCAATATAAAAATTTGGGCCCGCTTGCACGAACACACGTTCTTATTGGCAGTCTTATTCACAGTCTAGTCTTATTCACGGACTTCAATATTGCCGCGAATAAGATTCGGACTAGTGCGCTTGCTCGAAAGCACTCTGGCCAGGCTACAGAGCGGTCTTATTGAAGACTATAGGGACATCAAGTACCTAGATGAGCACGAGAGAGGCCCCTAGGGAAAAGCGGGGAATACGCTTCAAAACTGCTTGTTGCCGTTACCGGCGTTGGGCAAGCGTTTATTTTGAACCATGATTGGATTTATTCAAGCAATGCTGACCATCAGATTGCGTATTTGAGCTTCGTCATAAATACGTTACAATGATCTGCCATCCTTGGTAGGCCAACTCACGCGGCCGGGCCTTGGTCGCCCGGCCGCGTAAACGAAGTCATAAACAAAGATCGTCTGCTAGAAGCGTGGGCCCGAGAAACCCACTGGGCTGACGCACAAAGCAGCGACCTTGACTCACGTCGCAACACAAGTCGTGCTTTTGATATCACCGTGAATTAGAAAGTTGCAAATTGGCTTCGGGTTCATCGTCGTAGACTTAGATGCAACGAGCACTCCAGCGGCTAACGCCGCCTGGAACGGCGACACGATCGCAAGAACCCGTTGCCTAGCGGCAGAACGCTAGCGAGCGCTGGAGCTGTAAACAATCGCGCTGTAGAATATAGCCGAATGCTTATATTATGCATGCTGCTTTTACGTGTTGCCTCCGGATCCCAAATGCTCAAGCAGCATGCGCAATCAAAGTACAAACCCAAACAATCAGGCTTCGTAACCGCCACTTTCGAAGAGAAGGAATGAAAGAGACGAAGTCTGCGCAGCTTCTAGTTGAAAACGCGATTTTATTTGACGCTTAGCCACCCCCCCCCCTGAAAGAAAAAAAGCGTTTTGCGGTGTGTAGTTTGCAGTTCTAGTGAATGCCATTTGTTTTTCCTGAGTAAAGGCTATGAAGATAAAATAGATGTTTGGTTCATGAAAAAGACTGCCTTGCCCCGATGTCTGCTCGGACAATATCTGATACCAGTTTAATCGCAAACTTAAAAGGAATAATCGATATATTAGATTAAACATTTGAAGCAGTGCCACATCAAAGTAGTTAGGCCTTGCGGCTTCTGGCGCCCCCGCTCACTTTCCGGCGGCAATTTCACTATGACATCACGCGTAGGAGGATCTTGTTTGTACGATTGGCGCCCAACGACCTGAGCCACCGCCAAGGAACATGATTGCGCGATTGTAGAGGGCCTCCATTGATCTTATCATTTGAATTACAACGTAGAGTTAACACACTCATAACTGCGTTTTAGTACTATATATGTAAAATTATATATATATAGACGAAAAGATAAAAACTCACACAGAGCGCGAAAAAAATAAGGTAGTAGAGACAGACACAAACGAGAAAGACTTAGAAAATAAAAATAAGTTTACTGACGTTTCAGGGAGAGGACTCCCTTTCTTCAGAGTACAAAATAAGTTCGTTTCAGAGCTATATATACAGAAAATGTAGCAAGCGCGAGGGCAAGGTAAGAGGAGGGAGAGTGTACAAATGGATCATGGTTGGTGGGTAGCAAAAGAATGAAGGGAGAGCGGGAAAATTAATTACAACAAGGATAATAAGAACACACAGTCACGCGGTACGAACTTGGAAAAAAAGAGAGAGAGAAGAACCAACACATAGAAAAAAATAATACATAATTAAAAAATAAAAATAAAAATAATAATAAATAAGGTTTTTTTCCTTCCCCGTGGCAACGGGGGTGAAAGAGGGGTGTTCTTATTATCCTTGTTGTAATTAATTTTCTCGCTCTCCCTTCATTCTTTGCTACCCACCAACCATGAATCCATTTGTACAAACTCTCCTCCTCTTACTTGCCCTCGCGCTTGCTACTTTTCTGTATATATAGCTCTGAAACGAACTTATTTTGTACTCTGAAGAAAGGGAGTCCTCTCCCTGAAACGTCAGTAAACTTATTATTTTCTAAGTCTTTCTCGTTTGTCTCTGTCTCTACTATACCTTCCTTATATATATATATATATATATATATATATATATATATATATATATATATATATATATATATCACTCCTGCCGATATTACGTCACTGCAGCGCTAAATCAGAACATTTTTGACATTTGTTGCATTGCCTCTGTTGAAAAAAACGTATGAGGTCGGAATGGAGCTGTGTGTTACCAAAGGCTTGTTCTATCAAATTGAACAAGGTTGTATTTTGTGTTCATATAGCCCTTATAAGGTTCTCTCATAATATTGGTGTGGATTATGATTGTATTTGTGCCAGGTGAAGTTGCAAACTTGGCGAAAATCCGCAGACCGCGTGGTACAAATCTGTGCCCGTGATACGGGCCGTACATTGCACGCACGGGAACCTTGTGCAGGCATTGCATTAAGCCGCCACTTTCACGTGATTACTTGCTTTATTTCAACGCGTGGAGTATGATGAATGTTACATCCGCGATAAAATGACGTAGGCCGTAAGAATTAGTTTTTTTATTTAGTTGTTCTTGTCCAAAATGCAAAAGAAAATGCTTTGCATATAAGCATTCAACGCCCGTACAGTAGCTGCCAGTGTAAGGCCAATGGAGTTCATTCTGTGCAGTATACATCGAATCTATGAACTTGCGTTATGTAAGGCGCAGGTGTTATCTTTAAGCAATGAGAGGTTATGAATTATGCATACAAGAAGCGTTCTATCACTAGCAATAAGTTCAACAAATATCAACCCTAAACACACAGACATCCCGTGCAAGAACAGCGCTGTTAAGGGTTGGAAAATTACGCGAACATGGCAGGATTAGCCCGCACGCAAAGCGGAATAATTCATCCATCGGTATTTGTTAAGTCATGCCAGCTTAAATCCGCGCTTCTGTTCTGAGTCTCAACGCAGCCCACCTTGTAGCTTCTATCAGGACTCCGGGTGGACATGAGACGCTTGTGCTTTGTAACATAGTGAATCTGGTTGACCTTTCGGCACAGCCCAAATGTCGAGTCTGCTGTAATGAGCTCCCCCTTGGTGTTCTCTAATAGTGGCATTACTCTCTGTCAAGTTTTCAATGCTTCGGGCATAAATGCCCTATAATCTTCCTGGAGGCGCGTACTATCCGGTAAGTTTTTTGGAGCGGCCACCCCCTTTAGGTGTAGTTACCACTACCAGATGAGGTAGAGCAAGTCATTGCAAATTTCACCATTAAATGCTGTATTGAACATTAAATTTAGCAAGAAAAAATAATGATACAAAGACGGCGATGTCTGACCATACTCTTGCGGTTAGGTATGTTCTTTGCAAGTTGAGAAAAATATTGCTGCGTTTTGAATTTTCTCGTGAGATCTGAGAAAGGAGTTATAATGAGGTCCTACCATTTTGGTTTCAAAGTTTAATGAAAAGACAATTTTTTAGCTGAAGCGTGCGCTGCCATTTTTCAACCGAGTACACACTGCCTATTTTAAAGCTAAACGATAAAAATACATTTGCAGTGCATGAGCATGGGCGGCTGTGGAATGTATAGGGCGCACAGGAGTTTTGTAGTTTTCGTTAGAGACGCGGGAAATGGCAATTATGCTGGGAATATCCTTGATCCACCAGAAAATGGAGGAGTGGGCAGTTGTACAGAGCCAGCATGACCTTCGGACGTGATGCGAAAGAAGTCAGCATTTTGTTTCTCTTTCCCGGAGTACTCCAAGAAAACATGCGTATTGGTATGGCCTCGCATACATAAAGGCCAAAGACTAACGTATGACACAGTTAAAGTAGCTCCTTGGTTGACAGCGACCGTGATGTTCAAACTGAAGCATGGTTTCAGGCTAGGACGTGATAGATTGGCTAAAAATTGCAAACTTGTTTACCGTGATAATTCCTCGGTCAGTTCGGTTACTTAAGAAATGCTGACGATTGCTCAAGATGTCATTCATGAGACATTTTAGAATATCTCATGTTACGTAGCACTTGTGGATCCAGGCAGAATCACATCAGCACGCACCTCTATGTGTGTGTGTGTGTGTGTGTGTGTGTGGGCAAGGGGGGGGGGGGGAGGCGGAGGTGTGCCGGTGCTCTTCAGAGGGCCTGTAGTCTGTAGCCTGTATATTTTATTATGAAATTCTGTTTTCATGCCAGACCGATTGAGCACTGAAAGAACGATAATCCTGCACCCACAGAACTTCAAAGACAGCCAGGAAGAGTTAAAGGAAAATTCTACCAGAAAGGCACAATGGTTTCTTCGCCACCAGTACAAAGGTCCTTCACTTCCCACGCTGCTAAGATGATTTTAAAATAGGGTATAGCAGTGGATGAACACGAGGGTATGAAACGCGGTAACAAAAGCCCAATAACGGGCACACCATGCGACAGCGGCTACCTCACGTGGGGTTGAGCCCAGTAAAAGCGAACTAAAACTGCAGCCAGAACAAATATCTTTTTCTCCAACTTCGTGCATAATAAAATATTTAGGCATTTAAACAGATTGAATTTATGTTTTCCCTCATTAAGTCACCTATCTACTCCACCGCGGGCACTTTCAACGACGAATTCAAACACAAATACTGCATTCGAAATAAAACGAGATACACATCTTTTAGCTCGCAGACACAAGATACTGTGGCATCGTGTAAATATTAGGAAATATTTTTCAAATATCAAATAATTCAGTTGATCTACACCGCACAACTTAACGCACAATGCAACCTACATCGCCAAAAGACATCAGTGATCATGCAAGGATTAATCAGTGGAAAAAAATGACTTACAATTCGAGGCCTCTTTTGGGTGTTGGCACTTGGAACATGAGCTTCTCAAAACCAGGGGCGCTTCTATCCTCGCGGCATATTGCCGTTGTGTTTCAAGCCCCTGAATATACACTGCTCTGGGCAGCCGCCGTCCAGGGAAAAAGCGGCCGTGGACGCAATGGAGGGGCTTTAATTGTGATCGAGGTAGAATATGGCCATCTGATCGTTGTTACTGTCGCGACGCCGTCTGCCAGTGGCAGGGCTGGTGACCGTCGTGCCTTCACATTTAGGATAAATTCAGGGACTGGCTGAGCGGGCCGCAGCACGCCTTTTTTGTTGACCCGCTGTTCTCCAGTTTCCTAGGTTAGGGAAAAATACCGCCGAACAAATTTGCCTCATCGTGGGGGTGAAAATGACTGACGCAACATCGCCTTCGGAAGGGGACACTCAGTGTGCGCAATCTGAGCCCATACAATATCCCACTCCAACAGAACCCTCTCGGGCTCGACAGCCTAACGCGAAAAAGGAAGAATGAAGGGGTGACGCGAAGAAAGGGCATACTTTGCTGTGCGCCTCATTCACAAGGGCCCTCTGCCCATGCACGATATTCTTCCAGCTAAACTGCACATATCACTCATTACGTAGCCCCATCGCATTCTTCAGTTATCTTGCAGGAGTCTTGAATGTGTGCCCACGGCCGTTTGATCTCCCCTTTTTAGGAGATGGAGCGGCCGTGGTCAGCCACCGCCGCCTGCACGTTGTTCTGCTTAACATACAAAGATCGTCTGTTCCCTTTGGGGCCTGCATTGTACCAGTCTTCACCTATCAATTGCAGGCGGTCGCTCTTTTTTTCCGCCACGAGTTAGTGCGGACCACTCCTTTTCTTGCGTACCCAGCCATACCGTGATGAGTCAATCTCCTCTGCTGAGAACGACTCAGCCGGCCAATTATTCTCCATGTGGCGACAAGTCAGGCACAAACGGACACAACACACGACTTTGGCGTCTCGTGCGCTCAGCTTACCCGACGGCACCGTCGCTTGTGGGACTGCACCCCTCCGCAATCATCCCTGAGCGGTTCGCACCCCTCACGCACTTCGTTTTGTTTAAGCACCCATACGTAGGGCGGGCATTGAGTCGTGAATGTTTCTAATAGCGGCACTAGCGAAGGATATGCGCCTTTGTTCACAGGCGACGTACCAGGCATAACAGGCAGCACGGCGCCGGAATGAAAAATTTCGGGGGGGGGGGGGGGGCTGAAGCCCGGTCAGCCCCCCCCGCCCTGGCTACGCCACTGGGTTGAACGGCCGCCGCGCTCGGTGTCGTTCGCCACTTCTACGGCTACTGCACTCGTTTTTCACGGTATGGAGGTCGATCTTTATGATGAAATGACCGACCACGTCAGCATAAGAGTGTGAATAAGACTGCTCGGAGCAGGCTTATTCCCAGTCTTATTGCGTTCTTACTGTGGGTCTGATTCGCTGTCTTATAAGTTTCCCGAAAGCGTGTTATAGCCTAGGGAACATAAGACCCCGAATAAGACTGCCAATAAGATTAGACTGCGAATAAGACTGTCTTATTTGGCTTCGAGCAAGTGGGCCTAGATCTTCCTTTGGCCCCGACAACATACCCCATGCCTTCTTTGCACCGATACGCTGAGCTCCTAGGGCATAATCTTACTCACCTTTTTAGGCTATCATTTGACTGTACCGAAATTCCTGACGACTGGCGCATGGCCTGTGTCATACCAATCTTCAAAAAAAAGAGACCGCCTCTTTGCAGACAATTACCTCCCTATCTCCCTTACTTCTGGCATCTGTAAACTCTTCGAACCTGTAGAATCAAATTTTATTGTCTCGTTCTTAGAAGCCAACCATATTCTAACGCCTTTTCAGCACGGGTTCAGAAAACGCTTATCTACGCTTACCCCGTTAGTAACCACTATTAATGAACTTGCGTCTTCACTCGATAAGGCTGAACAAATCGACGTCATTTTTGTAGATTTCAGCAAAGCACTCGACCGTGTTCTTCACACTAATCTGATCCTAAAGCTTCGAAAAAAATTGGCTTACCAATAAAACTCACACAATGGATCCAGTGCTATCTGTCTAACCGCAAACAGTTTGTTAAAATCAATAGCTGTTTTCCCAATACTCTCTCTGTAACTTCCGGTGTTCCTCAGGGCAGCGTGCTGGGACCTGTACTGTTTTTATTTATATCAATAATATTTCGGACGTTATTAACGCATGGTCGATTGGTTTAAAGTTGTTTGCGGATGACTGTGTACTCTTCAAACGAATTTCATCCTTAAGTGACCAAGCTAAACTGCAATGTAACCTTGATTATGTCTCAGAATGGTGTGCGAAATGGTCCATGGAACTGAACTGTGACAAATCTGTATTGCTCCAGGTAACTAACAAAAAAATGCATTCACGTCTTCTTACAGGCCTAAAGACCACACGCTGAAACAAGTAGACGAATGTAAATATCTAGGAGTTACTCTAGCAAACCGACTAACTTGGTCCAGTCACATTAAAAAAATTTGCGTATCGGCCTCCAGAAAACTAGGGTTCCTCAGGCACAAACTAAAAGCCGCACCTTTGCTAGCTTGTAATTTCATTGTTAGGCCGCATCTCGAGTAGGCAAGCGCAGCATGGGACCCATTCTTCAAAATAGACATTTCCAAATTGGAAATGATGCAACGAAAGGCAGTCCGGTTCATATTTAACAGCTATCATAGCCGAGCTTCTCCATCGCTTCTCATGGCAAACAACAATATAATGACCCTGGAAAACAGGAGGCACCTTGCAGAACTAAGGTTTCTGTTTTTGCCTAATTTCCAACAATTTAATGTTAATCCAGGACTTTATATTTACCCCGCTTATCTCGTTCAACTTCAAGCACCCATGAGCACAATCTAACTCCAATTTTTGCACGCACTAATCTTTTTAAGCACTCCTTTCCCCGCACACTCGAGCAGTGGAATAGATTGCCCGTTGATGTGTTTTTGGCGCGTGATGTGTCGGATTTTGAAAAGCGTGTACTTTGTGCAACATTTTAAACATTTACTGTGACGCCACTTTTCTTTTTGTACTGCTATTATTTCTGTCTTTTGTCAGTTTCTTATTTTTTCTTTGTTTTTTCACACTTGTTTGATTGTTATCAGCAATCTGTAGGAATTTACCATGCAGATTGATGCTTTTTTATGTAATTAATCCCTGCCCACCAGCTTGGTCTTCGGACTGCAGTATAAATAATAAATAAATACACAAAACTGCTTCCTATTTGACGATTGCGGTTTTAATTTGATGAGTAGGGCGCGGACAACGTACGGCGGGGATATTTTGCCAAATGCACCACGCAGTATCGCGTTATCAACTGCAAGATAGGCCGGCGCTACGGAGCGATGCGCGACGCTTCTCAGGAGCGCTAGATGTCTTTTTCTTGTTTTTTACCACTAGAGTGATAAGGGTTTTTCGTGAGGACTCAAAAAAGCATGCTTGGATGCTTATTTTAGAGAAATCGCCGCGCCCTCGGGTGGCTTCGCGGAGTGATGATGGTTGGGTTTTTTTGGCGCAAGGCCAGCTGGGGCAAAGAGCGCCAAGCAAAATTATACAAGAGAAAACAGTGGCTACTAAAATGAGTAAGCCAGAATAACAGTAAAGTCAAATAAAACCAATAGAGATGGCTGGTGTATATGGCCAGTGTTGATTACGCGTGATAGGATATGAGGTTTAAAAAGTTACATCAGACAAATATTTAAAAACGCGTTGCACATAGACGATGGCATTGTCACCCAAAAACAAGGAAGGGTGTTACGGAATGTGTTGTCTGTATAGTTTCTTGAAGTGTCTGTGTCTTGTTGTGTCGAGTGCCTTGCATGTGATTATTAAGATGTTGACTACGGATAGGCCCTCCCACACCTGCTACACATGGGTCTTGGAGAGCCAGTGAGCAGGTGTGAGTGTGTTGCATGTGTATGGCCTATCCGCAACCTAGCTAAGGTAACTTCAATGTGTCTGTTGTGTGAGTCAGTAGTGTATGCTCCCAAGTGTGGTTTTATTACGTGTAACTTGTTATCTGTCTGTTCACTCCAGTGTGTTTGCGATGCGTTGCGAAGTTGGTGTCTAATGTGTGGCTTCATGTCTGTTGCTTGTCCACTGTCCACTGTTGCTATGTCTGTTGCTACTGTATTCAAGAGTGTAAGAGTGTACCAGCAGTGGCCATTTGATCTGCGGTTTCATTCCCGGCTATTCCACAGTGGCCAGGAACCCAACATATTGTTATTCCAAGACTTGAGGCGTATGCCGACATAAGGGCCTTAAAAACAAGATTGATTACATAATTTTTTGAGCGTTTTCTTGACAAAAGTGCACGTACAACACTAAGAGAATCTGTAAACACTATGGACTTTGAAATTTGATGTTGAACGATGTGATGTAAAACAAGTAAAATGTCGTGTGCTTCAGCCGTAAAAATGCTGTTGTGGGAGTTCATTCTTTTACACACGTTGAGGTTCGGCCCATGCGCAGCACAAGACACAGCCGTACCTGTCTTTGATGCGTCGCAGTAATACTCTGCGCATTGATACTTCTCCTTCAGGAAGAGGAAATGCTGAATAATGGCTACCCTTGGTGCCCTGTTTTTGTCAAATTGCAGAAAGGACAAGTCACAACAAACTGCCCGGAGTTGCCACGGCGCAATAAAATCAGTAATGGGTGTGTTGTGGATGTGTGAAAATGACACAGCCAGCTCAGAAGCTTCTGCTCTCACTCTGAGAGGGAACAGCATGGAAATAGAGGAACGATTTGCAAAGAGCTGCTGTGATGACGCATCATGAATGGTTGAATTAAAAGAATGATTTGTCATAGACATGATTTTAGAGGAATACAATAAGTTAGTGTATGTCCTCTGGTAATACAGGGACCATTTGTGACACTCTGCATAGAGGCTTTCAACGGGGCTAGTGCAAAATGCACCACAGGCAAGACGAAGCCCCAAATGAAGCACCGGGTCAAGCATTTTTAGCGCCGTCTTCGTCGCGGACCCATAAACAGCACTACCATAATCCAAGCGAGATCCTACCACTGCAGTATAAAGCCGCAGGAGGAGCTGCTTGTCAGCACCATAAGATTGGTGTGACAGGACTTTAAGAATGTTCATTGTTTTTAGGCATTTGTATTTAAGGTGTTTCAAGTAAGGGATAATTGTGAGTTTACTGTCGAATATTATTCCCAAAAACTTCTGTTCCCCCCTGACAGGGATTACTACGCCATTATTACAGATATGAGGGTCCGCATGCATTCCGCGCTTCCGGGAGAACACAACACAAGTACTTTTTACAGGGTTCAGTTTAAAACCGTTTGTGTCCGCCCAGCCAGCAAGTTTGTTCACCCCAAGCTGGACTTGGCGTTCACAAATTGAGAGATTACACGACTTAAAAGAAATTTGGACGTCATCTACATATACAGAACAGGAAATGGTTGGTGGCAATGCCTTCCGGAGCGAGTTCATCTTAACAATGAATAGTGTGCAGCTCAGGACACCGCCTTGAGGAACGCCATTTTCCTGCACATATACATTGGAAAGTGCACTGCCAACCCTCACTCGAAAGGTCCTTTCCGACATGTAGCTAGCGAGGGTGTTCAGCATGTTGCCGGAGACACCAAACGACTTGAGGTCACTCAAGATGCCATACCGCCAGGCAGTGTCATAGGCCTTTTCCATATCAAAAAAGACTGTTATGCAAAACTGATTATGGATAAAGGCATGTTTTACATACGATCCCAACGCAACCAGTTGATCGTTGGTGGATCTCCCAGCCCTGAAGCCAGCCTGGTAGCTGTCGAGAAGACCATTGTACTCTAAGAAGTACATGAGTCTCCTATTGATCATCTTCTCGAACAGCTTACACAGGCAGCTTGTGAGGGCGATGGGACGATAACTTGCGGGAGAGGAAGGGTCCTTCCCCTCTTTGAGAAAGGCCACTACGATGGCCTACCCTCCATGACCTTTAGAGGTTCCCCGAAAGAAATATTTTGTTGTAGAGGTGAAGGAGGGTTTCAAGTGTGTCTGTGTGCTAGTGTTGAATCATAGTGTATGTAATGTTGTCTGCGCCTGGAGCTGAAGATTTACATGTACTAAGTGCGATCTTCAGCTCATGTAGTGAGAAGGGGGTGTTATAAGATGACGTCGACTTATTACTGTCTCGCAAGGACTTCTTCTCACAGGATGTTTTGTGTTTTATGAAAGTGTTGGTGTAGTGCGCTGAACTGGACACATGTTGGAAGTGTTGTGCGAGTGTGTTAGCCTGGTCTTCCAGTGTGTCCCCTGTTGTACTAACCAGGTGCAAGCTGTGTGTCTGTTGTACTTTTAATTTACGTATTCGTGTCCATACTTTTCGCGTGTCAGTGTATGAGTTTATGGAAGTGAGGAAGGTGCGCCAACTCTCCCTTTTCGCCTCACGACGCACTCGCTTCCCAAACGCCTCTGCCCGTTTAAAAGAAATGAGGTGATCTGACGTGGGGTACCGGCGAAGGACACCCACACGCCTTGTTCTGGGCCTCTCACGCCCGCCTACATTCCTCATTCCACACGGCCTACTTTGGTTGCGCGGAGCGCTGGAGGCGTGGAGAATGGACTTTTCGGCAGTGTCGCGGATGTGTGCCGTGATGAGTTGGGATGCTTCCTCCACGTATAGGTGTTCTATGGTTGTGTGGTGTAGTTAGATGTTTCTGTGAATATACTCCAGTTTGCTTTTGATTCATTAAAATTGTTATGGGAAGATGGACTGCATGGGCCTTTACCTATATATGTTAGGGAAGTGGGGAAATGGTCACTACCATATGGGTCAGTGCCCACGCCCCACTCAACACATGGAAAGAGAATTGCAGAACCAATAGCCAAGTCGAGATGTAGTATGTATTATGTCCTAAGTTATGGTATGTAGGCTGCTTTTTGTTGAAAAGGCATGCTCCTGAAGATGTAAGAAATTTCTCTATCAGGCGACCTCGGGCATCCGTTCTGGAGGAGCCCCAAAGAGTTGTGTGCATTAAGGTCGCCTGTTAGAATGTACGGTTCGGGCAGCTCGTCGACCAGCGCCTCGAAGTCAGAGCTGGAAAGTGCATAATCAGGACTAATGTAAATTGAGCATACCGTTATGAACCTATTAAAAATTATTGTGCCTATTGCTACAGCCTCAAGGACAGTGTTGAGAGCGAGAGGGTGGCATGCTAGGGATTTCTGGGCTATTATGGCTACACCGCCCGAAGAGTGTGTGCAGCCAACCCTATCCTTTCTGAATACCATGTACCTATTTAGGAATTTGTGTGATTGGGATTCAAATGCGTCTCCTGAAGACACGTCACACTTGGCTGGTTCGAATGCAATATCTCATGGACATCATCAAGATTTTTAATGAGGCCTCTACAGTTCCATTGGGTAATATTTTCTCTTCCCATTATGGAGATTTAAAGCTACTGAAGTCTGTGTGTATGTGTGTTCATGTGTCTTTCGGGGCTGTTACTCTAGGATTTGGCTTTTTGGGCCGATCTGCTGCTGGCTTGGGCGTCGGAGGCCGCTCCTTGCGCTGCGTTGCAGGCCGAAACGGCCCGACGTCCATCTCGTCGTCGGATGTCCGAGGGGTGCCCGACGGACCAGGCCCCCCGGACTTGGCTCCCCTTCGGGAGCCCTTCGTTTGAGCCGCCACCGCCGAGGGCGTCCAGGGCACCAGAGGTGGCATGAGCGGTGCGGTGGTGGTGGGAGCCGGTGCGGGGCCCGTGGTGTCCATCACCTCGGTACCCTCCAACGCAATGGATAACAGAGAGACGGAGGCGGGAGCGGCACCGGTCCCAACAGAAGTGGTTTGCACCACAACCGCTGCTGCCTCAGAAAGCGGTGTGGTGCCGGGTTGGGCTGCGTGAGGCAACCCAGCAAGGGGCGGAGGCGGGACCAGGTCAGACTCGCTGAACTGGGTCCCTGTGGACACCAGATGCCGCTCCGCCCCCCGGCGAGCTGCGTCGGCGTACCTCCCCAGGGGGAAACACGCGAACCTCTTTCGCGCCTCTGGGAAGGTAAGGTTCTCAGGGACTTTCACCTTGATGATCTCCTTCTCCTGTTTAAATTTCTCGCATGTTCTACAGTAGGCCCCGTGGAATCCCTGGCAGTTACCACAGATGAGGGTTTGCGATGGGCAGTTGTCAGATGGATGATCGTGTTGTGCGCACTTGGCGCATGTTAGTCGACCACTGCAGGCGGCAGTGCCATGCCCAAACCACTGGCATTTAAAAAATCGGCGGGGTTGGGGATGTATGGCCTGACGGGGCAATGAATCAAACCTGCATTTACTGATTCCGGTGCTGTGGAATGGTCGAACGTCAATATTACATATTTTGTTAGGATTTCCTTGTTATCTCGACGAATCATGATACGCCTCACTGCTGTCACACCTTGGTCCTTAAGGCCTTCCAACAGATCGGTGTCAGTTTCATTCATCAGATCTGACTCAGAGATCACACCCTGGGAGCTATTAAGGCTGCGGTGGGGTGTGACCCTGATGTCGAGATGTGCGATGCGAGTTTGAGTCAAGAGATTTGTAGCTTGTTGTTTGTTATTCCCTTCCACAAGAACTTCCCCTGTTCTGAGTTTTCTGGCTTTGTAGGACTTACCAACAATGCCCTCAGGAAATTTGGAGATCAAGAAGACAGACTGTGGCAAGGGGGTTCGATGCATCAACAGATTCAATTTCCAAAAACCTAGCATAGTTGTCCGGCTTTGGGAAACTCGTCGTTGGCAACCGACGAAAGGATACTTTGGTGCGGCCCCTTTTAGGGAGCCGATCTTTGGATTTAGAAAATTTGGAAACCATATATCATAGTATAAAAGCAGGGAAACGGGGGTACTTTCTCCTTTGACCTTACCCTAGTAGTCAAAGAGGTCCCGGAGCTCCCTGCCTGGAAGACAGGCAGGGAGCCCATCGGCCGGAGCTTGACCAAGGCTCCGACGGCCACCGTTTACGGCTTCTACCATTCACCTTTAAAAACCTCCCCACGGTTGGACACGGCTTATGTTGGGAGCTCGTGGTCCGCGGTGTCGCTGCTCACCGTCACCATGAATACTCAAGGTGCCCCGTGCGGGGCGCTTCGCGGAGTGCCACAGCCGTCATTTCTGCTAGGTAGACGGGTCCGCAAAGATCCAAAACAAGGATCTAAAAACCACGGAACGTAGGAACAATTTGTATATCTTAGAATTCCTAAAATATTTTTGCTCAGTACAATCGCCTATATACGTTGTGTGTACATTTTGTTCTGCATTTGTTTGTGATTATTCGCCCATAAGCTGTAAATAACTGTACCTTTCTGAACACTGCTCTTATGCGTTGGGAAGAGCAGTCTATAAGCTACAATTCAAGGCTAAATGTGTCCACTAGCTCAAGATAACAAAATAGTTTTGTGGAAGCACTGAAAATTGGCCATTTTTTCGCCGCAACGAAACAGTTAAAAAATAAAGGTTACTCGACGAAAGCCGTGCCCCGCAATATGCTCAAAGGAAACGTGAACATCCAAGAAGGACTCTCCCTCTTCATGTCCTCGTATAGTTAAGATTTAGGCGTTGTAACAGCGCTTCTCAGTCTTAAAGATTATTCAACGGTATTCTGCCAGATTACTCTGGGGACCGCTGCTTATAATTGATTAGTTGCAAATCTTTGCATTATTAAGTTGACTCCAAAGGATTTTTCAACAATTTTTATTCTTTGTCTCATAAATGTGCCGGTAAATGAGGACACTGTGCTGTTGAGAATATTCAGGAGATCCTTTCTTCAAAGCTTGAATAAATGAAAAGTTATTGCTTTAATACCCCTGAACGTCGTACTCACATGCAGAAGGGTCTTCGCATTGATGACAAATAATCCGCCTCCTTTAAGACACATGTTCCGAGGTTTGATGGTGTTGTGCAAAAATGAATCTGCAAAAGCAAGTGTTGTGTTTTCAAGAAATAGGAATAAAAATTTCTGAATGTGTTCATTTTTCGCCCTACCATTGGGCTGTGAAGGACATTCCAACACCTTAAAAACCCACATTTATGCTAGCGCAGCAACCTGCTAAATTTACGGCAGAGATGGTAGAATAGCTCGTTGGAAATTCACATTGAGCCCTCCTCGGAGAGGTGTGAAAACCTGGATGATGAAACATAAATATGTCTAATGACGATGAAATATAAGGAAAAGCTTAGGGGCTTTTTTATTTTACTTGGAAGGAGGTAAAAACAATGCATGGATGCGTCACTGGCATCGTGGTCCTCATACTGAAAAAGTCAACTTTTTAATCTCACTCAGCTTTGTGGTATATTGGCCGAATCTCGTAGCTCACACAAATTCTTATTTACCGAATTATGCCGAATGAGCCCTGCGTATTCCTGCGACGAAATATAACTTTAGGCTGTTTGACTTCTTACCTGGGATATAAAAGTCGTTGACATTCCACCTGTGGCCGTATCCGCCAATAAAACTTTAACATTTTCGGTCTGAAAGAGACATTGGGAGGTTCGTGTGATTGCGTCATGGGAATGCATTTGCCTATAGCGTATGGTGACTATTCTGATCGCGTTTCAACTGATATTTATTGCCCGAATTACTATTTTAAAATCTACGTAAGTTTTACGCATTGTATTGTATGTTATATATTGTCCATGTAGTCAAGGTGTGCAGTATTCGAAGGATACCAAGCATTATGCACCCCAATGCAAAACTTAGTTATCGCTAGTACTTAGGATAGCGCACGAAGGTGTAGCCTAAAATTGTGTCTATTAGTTGTACAATTGTGATAAATTCAAATATGAACAACAGTACATGCTGCGCTCGCTGGGGACGGGCCGTGTATGCACAGCAGGTTGGGAAACTCCTCTGGTAACTTTTTCTTACTGCGCAGGCGCAACCCCTGGCTTAGAATGCGGATTATGTACTCAAAACCACGCGCACCTTCGTTTCTAATTCTGTTTATCACGATAATACAGCGTGACTTTACATAGCGCTCCTGAAAATATCGCGTTGATTTAAATGCGGCCGTGAAAACAAATTAACCGTGTTGGTCTCCCTACGTTAGTGATTTTTAAAAGAAACTGAAATGGCACGAAATGCTTGTGCAACGTCAAAGCCGAAAAGCACCGTAGTTCATTGTGCTATTATTTATAATCTGAAACACAACGAGCATCTTTCCAAAAACACAATGCCTAACATTCGGAACCTACATGGAACCCGTATTGCAGGAAATAAAAAGCGATGCGACTACTATTGCAACGCTTACATTGTGAAGAGCAATTCACCAAGAATACCGAGTACCTACCTCTTCTTCCAAAACATTGCTTATTGATGCAATGTCAATCAGGCCAAATGCAACGTACAGAATGTAGACCGAAAGGAAGAAGCTGTAGTAATTGGTAAAACCTAACCGAAATAGAACATAACCCGATATGGATATCACGCTAAATGCCCTCAAGCTGAAAAGGACTATGCAAGGATTTAAAATCGCGTTTATGTCCTCTTTTAAACCTTTATGGAGATTAGTTTTAGGCCGACGTCTTCCAGGGCTGGGAGATTAAGGCCTATTACTTGGTGCTGCTTCAAGGCGTCTGCTTGAATCCTCACGTACTGGACCAAAACTCCGCCTACAGCACGGATAGTGGCTGCGTTTCCGTAGTCACAACATGAGTAGATAACGCTCGCTATCAAGGCGTAAGTGGTTTGCAGGATATCCGAAAATCCCAGGAGCTTATATCGCCCCACAAGCAAAAGTATGGCCGTTAGGAATGGACGCAGGGATATGCAAACGAAAAACACCCATTGAACAACCTTGGCAACAAACAAACCATTCTTGAGCTATAGGTGCGGGGCACGACCAGTGTCTTCTCAAACAACGTGGCAGCGCGAAAGAACTCTAGCATAGCGCCTGACTTCAGGGACATAATGAAAAACACTAGCATGCTTTCCGCATTGATCACAAATGCCATAAATGTGTACAAGGAGCTGAAAATAGCACCGTGCGCGTCAGCAGTCGTGTACTTAAGTGTGCCGTAGATGATGTTTATTCTAAACGTGCAGAGGATGGATCCGCACACAAGAAAATAAATGGTGTAGAACGACCTCCAGGAAACCTGAGCTCGGTTGATGAAGCGTGGATTAAATTTAGCGACAAAATAGCAGCCACAGACACGCCACATTAAAACGATCCAGTGCAACTTTCCTTCCACGCTAAAAGCCGCAGACGACACCGAGGGTTCCGAACAAGCAATAGTGGTGATAGACGGTCCGGCGACCGGCGAAGGAAGCATGACTCTGATAGCCTGTGCGTCCTCTCGTGTCACACGAAACTTCGTAACAACGAAACGTATCTCCGTTTTTAAAGAACCGGTTTTCCTGCAAAGTAAAACGAACACCCCTAGAGGGAGCGTCCCATCAAAAGCTGTCGCTTGCCTCTGGGATATCAAAATGCATGAACGTAAAAGAAACACACATGACACGAGCGCACACTGCGCGCATGCTAGTTGAGCACGTGTTGGCGATTTCCGTGTCAAAAAACTTTTTAGAGCAGTTGCTGCACGGACGCAACTCCTCGAAATCTTTTGAGATAACGCATATCAAACTAACGGAACATCGGACTAGGAACACTGTTGTGATTTAATATGAGAGTGATTTATTACCCAATATCAAAATAGAAGCACATAAGTCGTACACTGGGTTATGCATTGCTAAAAACTAATACCTATCATTACCTTCTGAATCAATGTTTCATGGAGATGCTAGGACAGATTTCTGTAAAGTTTGAGTATGTTCGCAGTTGCATACAAAATTCTGTTGTTCCGATGGCTGTGATATTGACGACAAATGAACGCACAAGATGTGTTACTTCTATTTTTGTGGTGTTTGCGGCCAAAACTTGCTGTTTTTTTACATGTGGATTTCTGAACACATCTGCTTCTGCTTCCAAACCAATGTGAATCCTAGGAAGAAAGATTCTGCTTAAAATTACAACGAACGGAGTTTTTTGGGGGTACGATAGAACCAAGAAACTCGGCTCCATAATTTACTGGAAATGACGCGGTCATAATAACTAGCACATATATTCCGCTGGGCTAAAAAGTTTGTAAATAAAAGCACCACGTGCGAAAACCGCATTTCCAGTTTTGAATCCTAACAATAGGTAATGTTACCCTGATTTCCGCGATTTAATGCATCGAAGTGTCACTACAGATTGTAAGATTAGGATGTTTAAGGCTTTTGCTTTTGTTTGAAAATAATCAGATTAGCTGCCACTCTGAATCAATTGTTAAAGGAAGACACAACTTGTGATGGATAGACTCACATAGATAAATTGCGACAGAAGACAGTAGACAATGCGGTCCTTCACGTCTTTCGTGCTATAAAAATCTGTTATGATGAGCATAATCACTCTCAGTGGTTTTTAAAGACCATAAAATTGTTTATTTTAATTGTTCCTGCTACATATATATATCAGGGTGTCGAACCGAAAAAAATACCGGTTCGGTTACGGTTCGGGTTCGGGTGAAATAATTTCGTTCGGTTCAGTTAAGGTTCGACAAAATCACGTACCGAACCGGTTCGCGAACCGGTTCCGGAGCTTGAACCGGTTCGCGAACCGTTCATGAGGTGAATATCACTGAAATTAGAAAAAAAAAACATTTACTAGTTTCAAACGACCGTCAAGTCAAAACACAAACAAAAATTCAAAATTCTGCTGTTCCCCGGGGCAGTGGCGCAATGCAAAGCAAACTTTAAACAATCACGAGATATTAGAAAAACAGATGGCAGTGGCGACGATTTACCACCTTCTTTTCGCTCCGACTTTATGTGTCCAGCGACTATTCATAAAGCCACCGCCAAGAGATATGACGGTGGGAATATTTCTGTCCTTTCCTTTTTTGTTGAAATCGCAATCGTCGCTGTGAAATCACCCATCGCGCTAACCTTGAAGCCTTAAATTTAGTCCTGCGTACTTGCGCGTTCAAATACCAGCGCTTAATACAATGCGCAATTTTTTTAATTTGTAACAAAAAAGAAAAATCCTACAACAGGCAATAAATACTACCAATGAATTAGAATATTGGTCACCCTGAATAATTTGTTAGCTGTCACCTTAGCGAAGGTGTGTTAGCCACACTTTTGTTAAAAGAAGCTTTAGTTAACTCTCAGTCCCTGCATTATTGCTCTGACCACTGCAATTCTTTGCGAACCGAAAGGTGCATTACAATCAATATGTCATCGTACCGCCTGAACCCCTACCATCGTTCCGTGTGCTACATTGCGGTATCTTATAACAGATAATCGTTACAAAATGAAATGGAAATTTGACACGCGGAGCATTGAGATGGGACTTTTTGGGTAGACGCTCTTTATTCGTCCACAGCAGTACTCCCCTCCGGAACGAGTCGGAGTAGTTGTCGCAATGTGGCGAGTTGGGCAAATGGCTTAGCAAACGGCTGGCCACTGAGCAGCTGTGCGGTCACACAGTCAAGTATTAACAATTTGCCAGGTGTCAGGACCTTTCAAACAAATTATGAAATGCAAAAACTTGCACAATCGGGTGTGCGCTTTCGCTGTTGCGCAGTGGGCACTCCTGCAGCCTGATTGCTCATGAAGCGCAACTAGGGAAGGGGGGCAAAGTCGTTTTATATTCCCTGCAAGCTGCCGAGAATGACATTTCGTTTGGTCAGCTGCACTACGCTCGCGCCTCCAGCAGCAACAGACCAGTGCTACATTGGTGCTCATTCATTTCCCCTGTGTTTACATAGAGCGTGATAGTTTCAATTGTCTGGAGGGGGGAAAGTGCGCGAGCAAGTACGAAGTTGATGGTACGTGAAAGAAAAAAATGGCTGAATTGCATTGACTGGCAAATATCAACAGGGGTCGAACCGTTTCGGCATGAACCGGTAACCGTTATTTTTTTTCTTTTTCGGTCAGTTCCGGTTCGGGTAAGGTGCTCAAAAAATAAGGTTCGGGTTCGGGTTCAGTTCGGCAAAAAAATATCGGTTCGGTCCGGTTTTCGGTTCGGTTCGGTTCCGGTTCGACACCCTGATATTATAATATTAGAGAGAGAGAGCAACGTGCGCAAGAGAGCAGTGCTACACAAGCAAGGCTATAGGTTAGAAGAAGAGTTCTGCAATGTGGGCCACATACATTATTGGAAATATTTATGTGGCCAATAACAGTTTAAGTAGCCATCGCTGAATATGGACGACTCGGATTAATACCTTTCTGGCTACCGCACCTTGTTGGGCACTTTCCCGGGTGATATAAACAGGATAAAGCGAATCAGGAAAATCGATGACAAACCTCTTAGTCCCCCCTCCCCCCCCCCCCCCCAAAAAAAATTACTCCCACCTCCCCTCGCGGGAACCCCTTGTAGATGCGACGCATGGGGGCTCCGTTGTTGTTTCCGTTAGGTTGATTCTCCCATCGCGTGAAACGTGCCGTGAACCCCCTGCCGCGGCTATGACGCAACGTGGCGCGGCTATGACACAACACAATCCAACACAACCCACTTTAATCCAATCCCAATCCAAATCCAATCAAATCCAATCCAATGACCCTCGCGAGAGAGTGTTCGCTATCGGAGAGGAGAGGGGGTGAGCGGCGGAGAGCGCAGCTCGCGCGGCGAGGAGAATGGGGGAGGGGTGTGGACGGACAAGGACGACGCCGTATGGAGGGACACGGCGAGTGAATGAGATGCAGTCACATCTATAAAAGAAGATGAGCATGCCTGCTCTAACAATCAATAAGACCAGCACAACCTGGGGATCTTTAACCTGCGCCGAAATCTCGAACACACGGGCGTTTTCGCTTTTCGCCTCCATCAGAAAAGCAGCCGCCGCGGCCGGGAATCGAAACCCCGTCCTTGGGCTCAGCAGCACAGTGCCATAGCCACTGCTGTTAAAGTTTAATGTTTTATTTACTGAAGATTTTTGCCACCTTTAATCATTTCTGTTGCAAACAGTACAGGCGACCGAAGGTGCGCACTTACAATAATTAAAATGCCTAGGATATAGCCGCTTTGAGGAATGGCGCTCCGCACAACTATAGTGTCGAGAGAGAGAGAGAGAGATATCTTTTCGAGAAAATAAAGCCGATATGTTTGTCCGAAGGAGTCGGAGAAAGGGGCAGACTTCTTTGAATGTGGTGTTGGGTTCGAGTGGCTCCTTTCCGGAACGACGTACAAATCGGCAAAAGGAAGAGGCAGGGGTAAAAGACGGGGCCCGATAGATTAGGGGGCCGAAGATAAAGAAAGAAATGAAAAGTATAAAAAGATAAAAATAACAAAAATACAACAGCGGCTCACAGGTCTTTTTTCTGTAAATTGAAGCTCTCTTTCAGCTTTTGCCTTGCTGCTCCTTTTCACGGTGCAGTGCCGTAGTCTAGGTCATCGCTCAAGAAAGTAATTGAATTTGGACGCTGCGAGATCGCACTTATTTAATAGAGAACGCCAGAGTTCTATAACCCTCGTGTGTACTCGCTCGACCCTGATCTGCAGCGTCGCCTACCTGCTCGCATACCGCGGTCGGATGTTCTTAAAGGTTGTCGCCTGTGGCTAGTATTCCCCTTTACAAATGCTTGCTTTAGTCAATATCGGCATGGCTAAAAGCCAAGCTTGTGAAGCGTATATCACAGAAGAAACATTTGAACACCTATTGTGCCACTGTGTCCCAGAACGTCTCAACCACAATCCGGAACTCGCCGACAACTTGCTCAAGGAGCACGCAATTTTGCGTTAATCCAGCCGTGTTTGATTGCACGTAAGCAATTTTCCTTCAGCCAAACAAATGCAAGGTAGCCGATGTATGAACTGAAGCAGTCGCGTTTTTTTAAGGTTTAGAAACAGTCCATGAGCGACTCCGAGGACTTGTTGAAGGTTGGAAGAAGCTTCAACTGATACACATACAACTTTGAATGGTGCGGCTGATTTACAATGTCTACTGGTGCACATGGGAATTTACGAGAATACACCTGCTATAAGTAAAAAAAACACAGAACTGATCGGAACCACTTTCTAGTAACGTGCCGGTGAGCGGCCTCAACCGCCACCAATATCTCTTGCCAACATCTGACCCTTGACTCTTCGCTCTTACACGAAACGCCCGCCTCTTCTTTCTGACTAGCTCGATGTAGCATTCCCCACACCTCAATAGCTAACTGAGAAAGAAACAAACTATATATAAGCAAAGAAAATCATCATCATCATCATCATCAACAACAACAACAACCACAACACCAACAGCCACTAGGTACACCGTTGGTCGACGGCATCTCCCATCGACCTCCAACAACTCCTGTCCCGCCCAGTTCCAGTTCATTCTTTGCCACCGAAATTCGTTATTTCTCTCCTCCGAGTAATTGGCCTTCCCCTTCTTCTAGACCCGTCTCTCGGAATGCACTCTGTGACCTTGGTAGTCCACCGGTTGTCATTAGGCCTAACTACGTGGCCAGCCCAAGTCCATTTGTTTTAAGAGCGAAGCTGTTTAGCAAATCGTATTTTTTTCCTGCCCACCGTTAAATATACCAAGGAAACACGGAGCACGCGGAAATGAGCGCGCGCACGTGAGCGCGTGCCTCGCGTCGACCGCCTAGCGTCCCCGGCGCACGTTTGTCAAGCCAAGCATACCCACCTAAGAAGATTTGGCAAACGTGGCCAAAAAAAAAACACCTTCAGGGTTCCCCGTAATCGTGGCAACACTTGCTCGGAACACGAAAGACACGTCATAATGCACGCCTCTCCAAAGTGATGTTCAATGATTATCACTTCCAAGCAATTAAAGGAATACCGCACTTATAGCAACAATGATGGACTAAAGGTCGTTGTGGCAGCGAAGAAGAAAATAATCGGCGGCAATCGTGAACTTATACCATCGTGATGGTCGTGAAGGTTGCGTACAGCTTCGCTAGAGGTCTTACTGGTTAGAGTGAGCTTTCTTCATTTTTTATTTATTGGATATGTAATATCTCCCACTCTAGTTCTGTCTCTGATCCAAGAAGCTCGTTTCCTCTCCCTTTATATTACTCCTACCGTTGTTCCATGGCCCGTGGAGGCCACCTAAGTTCGATTTAAAGTCGTTTAGTAAGGTCCCAAGTTTCTGCTCGATATGCCGTACCCGAAGTACGCATTGGTTCTATAATGTCCTTTTCAGTGATAGAGGTAGCTCACTTTTCGTTATTTGGGACTGTATACCGAGTGCACCCCAGGCAATAACTACACTGCGCCGCATTTCATTCATGTGCTTGGGATCAGCACAGAAGACCTCCGAGGTAGTTATAATCTTCTACTTGTCCTAGCGCTTCGTTACATACGCCAAAAAATGCGTTTTAGACATGTTTACTCATCATTACTTTCAATTTATTCATGTTTATCTTTAGCCCTAAGGCCCTTATTTCTGAATTTATTTCCTCGAGCATTTTTGTTTCGTTTTGCAGGCACTCTTAGCAAGACTATGTCGTCTGCAAACCTCAAATGGCTCAAATATGCTCCGCGTATATCTAATCTCGCGTTTTTACAGTCGAGATTCCAGAATACCCCTCCAGACGAGCTGTGAACAATCTTGGCGAGATGATATTGTCACGTGGCCAAAGACGATGCAGTTGTCTTGAAGGGAAACAAGTTTATTGGAGCGAACTTGTGCTCCCCGAACAACTCAAAGAATACAGGCGGCGAAGCAGCTGTCAACAAAGTAACGTGCGAAGGCGAGCGTAGACGATTCGAATTAACGCCACGGCGTCTGCTCTGCAGGCTTTTCTTATCTTTCGGCGCGAGTGTTTCTCGAACCGTCGATTTACATCCAGAACAAAGAAGATTATTCTAGGCTGTTCACGTTAGTTCGGGATGCTCGCCCTATCAGAATATATAACACAGGCGGCATAGAAAGAAAGAATTGAACACGCGCTTCCCTTGACACACAGATAACACAGACCGGCGCCGCCGGGCGGTAAAAGCAAAACATAAATAAACAAACCAAATACATGATTCGCGGCATTATCACCCTGTCCTACGCCCTTTTGTCCCTCGGCTTGTGGAGTATTATTGTGCCCGTTCATCCTTTATCTATGTCGTCTAGGAGTCTTATGGAGGTCTTTTCTATCCTCTGGTGTTTCAATGCTTTTAACACGGTTGCAATGGTCACAGAATCAAACACTTTTTTTGCAATGGGTACGGAAAACCGTTTGTGTGTGTGTGTGTGTGCTTAAAAAAACAGAGTGCGACTTGGACGACGGGACAAGCGCTCACTTGCAACTAACATTTATTGAGGCATCGTCTTATATTTATACATGAATCATCAGGAGCATGCGCACGCGCACTTCGGTGTACTACATGGAACGCGTCCACCAGAGAACATGATCAAAGTGACGCTTTCAAAAATTCAAACTCGCTGGCACGTAAAAACACAGAAGTATCACTGACGCACTGGTCCCCTTTCTGCTTAATATAAAACGCTTCCAAGAGCTCCCTCGCCACTGTATGATCACTCCTGCCGAGAATTCTAATCTGCTCAAAAAAAGGTCTGCATTTTTACAAAGTACTGACAGGCCTGCAATCTTGGCAATGCGCGGGTAAATGCGTGCGCGTGTTATTTTTAAGAACTATGCTCGCGCGCCCGGTCATTCACATATCTGCCCGTCTGGCCGATGTAGGCCTCGCCGCATAAAAGCGGTGTCTCGTAGACTACCGCGACGTCACAGGGCACAAAGCGCTTGGCATGCTTCTTTTCGCACTTCTTCGGTTTGGGCTTGCCGGAAATTTGCGCACACAGGCGGCCAAGTTTTCATGGAGCAGAAAACACCACAGGCACTTGGTACCGTTCTGCCACTTTTTTCAGATTGTGCATAACTCTATGTATATAGGGCAGAACAACAGGCTTCGCCGTAGGTTGTTCTGGCCGCTTCGCACCTACTTGGCCTTTGGCTTTCCGCAGCAAGGCTTCGGCAACACCCACCAAGACATAGCTCGGGTAACCGACCGACAGAAGTCTCTTGAGTTGAGAGTCGAAGCTCTCTTGAACAGCATGTGCACAAGACGTCTTCAGTGCAGATTCTAAAACCAGAGACGCTATGGCCCTTTTAACAGTCTTTGAATGAGATGATGAAAATGGCAGAAGCTGTTTACGGGCACGCGGGTGATAGACCCCACAAATATGGTCGGATGAAAACTTAAAATTAATATCTAAAAACTGCAGGGTGTCATCACTAGGAACCTAGTGTGTAAATGCAAGACCCTTCCCATGGCGGCTAAAATTCTCTAAAATGACTTCTGCGGTTGCAATGTAGTTAGGTGAACACTGTTTTCTTAAAACCACAAAAAAATCGTCCACATATCTAAACACACGCGGAACAACATCCTTGTCAAAACTTAAAAGCAAGTGTCCCGGTTGACACTAGAAAGAAATATTGCATAAGATTTGGGCTCGACGCATGACCCGATACAAATAACTTGTTTCTGAATATACGTGCGTCATTCGAAAGAAACAAATGTAGCGTCCGGACAAAACTCCAACAACCGCATAAAACATTCCAACGACATACCCCAAGAATTCTGAAACTTGACCACGCCGTTCACGTCAATGCATTGCCTAACAGACGCAAACAGTTCCGAGTGCGGCACAGAATAGAATAAATCTTCAACGTCAACAGAAAAGGCAAACCCCACCGAGGCGTCATTATTAATATAATCTATTACTTCAAGTGAATTCTTGGTGATAAATGTGTCGTTGATGTTAAGGCTACCGAGATGTCCCTATAAAAACCGGCTTAAATGCGACTGCCAAGCTCCGTGCTCACTAACAATACACCGAAAGGGCATCTTATCTTTATGCGTCTTAGCTGTAAAAAACACGCTCAGACAATTGCTCTTGCAACTAAAATGCAGAAAATTGGAAAAATGCAGACCTTTGGAAAAATGCAGACCTTTCCTTGAGCAGATTAGAATTCTCGGCAGGAGTGATAATACAGTGGCGAGGAAGCTCTTGGAAGCGTTTTATATTAAGCAGAAAGGGGACAAGTGCGTAAGCGATACTTCTGTGTTTTTGCGTGCCAGCGAGTTTGAATTTTTGAAAGCGTCACTTTGATCATTTTCTCTGGTTGATGCGTTCCATGTAGTGTACCGAAGTGAGCGTGCGCATGCTCCTTATGATTCATGTGTAAATATGAGACGATGCCTCAATAAATGTTAATTGCAAGTGAGCGCTCGTCCCGTCGTCCTTCTTTAGTGTCGTTTGCCAAGTCGCGCTCTATTGTTTAAATTATAATGCCCCAACTTGCCCTACAGATTTGCTTAATGAAGTGTGCGTGTGTGTGCGTGTGCGTGATGTACGTGTGTGCGTGCGTGCGTGTGTGTGTGTGTGTGTGCGTGTATGGGTTAAAAGTGGATGTTTCGATTCATCTTGGTCCATCTGGTGCTTTGGATCAGTGGTTTCTTGAGGACGAGTTTTAAATGCAGAGCATTTCTTTAACTCACGATGTCACCCGTTCTAGTTGTCCATCGTCGTCCGCACCCCTCCCCCTACACTATATAAAAAAAATAATACTTACCGGCGCCTGGTTTCGATCCCACGACCCTGCGGGCGGAACGCAAGGTACATGGTGCTCTACTCACTGCGCCACAAAGCGGACACAGAATGGAGGGCTACGAACGCGCCTTATATCCTTGACTCATTCAAACTACGTCAAGAAGCTGCTGATACAACGCATTCACTTCCTGTGGGCGGAACGCGAGGTACATGGTCTCTTCCCACTGCGCCACAATAATCATACCTGTTGCGACGGATTCAGTCTGAGAACCCGAAGAAGAAAGAAACCCCGCAGAAGCGGGAGAATGGACGAAGCAAAGTGCGCGCCGCCGCCGCCGGGGCTGTCAACTGGGACCACCGGCGGAGTGCGCGCGCGCACACATATGGTTCTTGTTTCACCGGGGAACGTGGCCCCCTCTCCCTCGAAAGAAGGGACCGCGGCGGCGGGGAGCGGGGGGCCAGTGGGTTCGTTGAAAGCATGTAAGACGGAACGCTGTAACCTTCTGTGCTTCTGTATAAAGAAGTCCTGTTGTTTTCCTTTGCACTCGAACGAGTAGTGGTGTTTATTGAACGACGACAGCGACCGAAATGATCTACACATATTCGCTACTACATAATTTTGGTGCCCAAACCCGGGATCGGGAAAGATGAACGTACAGTGAGTGCATCGGCGAGCAACAGGGATCGACTGTTCCGTTGAACGTGGACGACGATCGGCATAGAGCTACAAAAGAAGAAACGAAAGACCCTGCGGGCTCAAGTAAGTCGACTCGTTGGCGAAGCAGAAAAGCTGCTACCGCTGCCTATGCCAAGTGTCGAGGAACTTGAAGTCCTGATCGAACGTCTGCTGCTTGTGGAGGCTCAGCTGAAAGATGTCAACGTGGCAATTGAGCCTTTACGGACCGACGAAGACGCAGAAGACGAGTTCACGCATGCCATTGAGTAAAGTGACAAGATCGTAACCTGCCTGGCGAGACTGAAAGGCAGGGTCAAACGAAGCTGCAACAATAACTCAGGTGGTGGCAACTCCGAACAAGACAGCAACGCAATAAGAGCAAGGACAGCAACGGCGGCAAAAGTCAAACTCCCGAAATTGGAGCTTCTAAAGTTTAACGGAAACCGAAGGAATTGGCAGCCTTTTTGGGAGCAGTTCGAAACCGCCATTCATAAAAATCGGACTTGGCGCCATCGGAAAAGTTCAATAACCTGAGGGCTGCACTGATCGGAGACGGAGCAGCGGCGATTGCGGGTCTGCAGCCAACATCGGAGTGCTACGATGACGCCATCGACATCCTGCAGCAGAAGTTTGGAAACCAGGCGACGCTCATCCAAGACCACATCGACAGCCTAATGAACCTAACACCGGTCTCGTCACCACGGAACGTCCGAGCACTGCGCCGTATGTACGACAACATCCAAGCTCACCTCCGAGGCCTGAAGGCGTTGGGTGTGGGAGAGGAGCCGTACTGCGCCATGCTGTATCTCGGCCTACTTCGCGCACTTCCATCCGACCTGAGCCTGGATTACAACAGGAAGGTGACATCAAGGAATGCGGAAGAGGCCAGCTCTGCGGGAACATCGAGCAGCGATACCAGCTCCGAGACTTCAAAAAAGCCGGTGCACATCGGCATGCTGAGCGACCTTTTGAACTTTCTCCGCATCGAGGTAGAAACCCTGGAAACGTCCATCATCGAGCGACCTGACGGAACTGGTAAGCCTCCATCTCGCTTCCCTATGCATGAACGTGACAAGAAGCCACAGCAGTTTGCGAAGTCACGACAACCATCAGCGGCCGCGCTGCACGGCACAGTTAAAGGGATGGAATGATTTCTGTGCAACTCAAAAAAGCATGCCACAAAAGACTGCACCGAAGAAATCCCTCTGACAGAGAAGAAACGCATGTTGCAGCAAGGCAGGAGGTGTTTTAGGTGCACAATGCCGCATCATACAGCGAGAATGTGCACGTGCATACTGAGTTGCGGCAAGTGTCACGGCCGGCACGCTACCAGCATGTGTGACCCTGATTACACTCCACCTAAACGGATCCCTGACCAACCGGTCCACGCGAAAAAAGAGAAGATCCGAACGAGGCCGTCAGTCTCCAGACTACAGAAAAGGGCAGCGTGAGACCAGCCGTTCTATTGCAAACCGTAACAGCATGGGTTGAGAGTGGCAGGCAGATGAAGTTGGCCAGGCTAATGTTTGACAGCTAAAGCCAACGCACCTTTATAACGGAAAAGCTGTTACAGGAACTCAACTGCAAACTTCTCGGAACGGAGATTCTGGCGGTTGGCGTATTCGGAGGTGAAAGCAAAGAGCGCACAGTTCTGGTAACCTTGAGAATCCGACTAAATGACAAAAAAATTGAGATCGACGTGCTAGAAACGCCCAAGATCTGTGAGCACGACCTTCCCAGCCCTGATGAAAGCATTCTGATCAAGTTAGATGAGATTGACCTCTCAGTTGGGGACGATTTGAGTGGACAGAGCGATCGAGACATTGACTTGCTGCTGGGATCCGACCACTACTGGACTGCGATGACCGGGCGGATCCACCGACTGACGGAAAGTTTGACTGCGGTGGAATCCGTATTCGGATGGGCAGTCCAGGGACGAACGGGGTCACGCACAAGCAGAATGAATTGTTCCCAAGCTATCGTGCTGAAGGCAACGGCGCCAGATCTCGAGTCTTCCTCGCTTCTAAGGAGCTTTTGGGAGCTCGAAAGTGTGGGAGTCACCGACGCCTTGGATGACGACCCTCCGGGGGAACATGTTAGGCGAAACTTTGAAGCCAGCATCACTCAGTCGAATGGCAGATACGAAGTTGCCCTCCCTTGGAAGGCTGACGTGAGGCTCGCCGACAACAAGCAGGTGGCGTTAAACAGAATGGAGAACGTGAGGAAGAAACTGTCAAAAAACAAAGGTCTCCTCGAAGAGTACGATCAGGCAATTCGGTTCTATCAGAACAGTGGAATAGCAGAAAGGGTTGATGACGAAGGTAGGGATGAAGGAGCAGCGAAGGTGCTGTATTACATGCCCCACCAGGCTGTAGTACGAGAAAACAGCAGCAGCACAAAGCTCAGGATTGTATTTGACGCTTCATCCCACTGTGCAAACTCAAAATCTCTGAACGACAGCTTGGAAAGCGGCCCGAACCTTAATCCGGATCTGGTCGCCTTGCTCCTGAACTTCCGGACACATCCCATAGCTTTGGTCGCGGATGTGGAAAAGGCCTTCTTGCAAATCGGAGTGAAGGAAGAGGATCGTGACGCGCTCCGATTCCTCTGGTACAAAGCCTCCGCGACCAAATGAACCATTCCGGAAATCGAGACTTGGCGAATGACGAGGGTGACTTTTGGAACGACTGCAAGTCCGTTCTTGCTGGCCGCTACCCTTCAGCACCATTTCCAAGCTATGGAGAGCGCCTACCCAGGCACTGCACGGACGCTAAGGAAATCGGTGTACGTTGACGATTTGTTGACTGGGGCGGCCAGCGAGGCAGAGGCGAAGCGACTGTATGCCGAAGCGAACGAAATATTCATGCTGGGCAGGCATGAGACTCCACAAGTGGGGCTCAAATAGTGCAGCTCTAACAGGAATGTTTGAAGAGAACGGCGGCGTTGAAAGAAACTTGGGCCAAGTAGCGAACGTGCTGAAAGTGCTGGGAATGACTTGGAAACCCAAGCAGGACTGCCTGACCTTTTCTCCGGACCAAGTGGTCGAGTTCGCACAGCGCGGAGGAGGAGACACAACACGTTTCGTTCTCCAGACGACAGCGAGATTATACGACCCTCTCGGACTCCTGTCACCATTTGTCGTGAGGGCCAAAATCCTCTTTCAGGAGATCTGGAAACGCAACCTTCGATGGGACGTGCTGCCAGAGCAGCTACTGAAGGAATGGATCGCTTGGTGCGATGAGTTTGCGAACCTGAAGGAAATCAGCGTGCCGAGGTATTACGCCACGGAACTTTTGGGAAACGTGACCCATCGAGCGCTGCACATTTACGCAGATGCCAGCACGGTGGCCTACGGAGCTGTAGTCTAACTCTTAACTATCGACGACACTGGAGCCCACAACGACGGACACTGCTTCTGGCAAAAGGCCGAGGGGCGCTACTGAAAGAGGTCACCTTGCCCAGGCTTGAGCTGATGGCCGGCTTGATAGCCGCGAGGCTGTATAAGTACGTCAAAACGTGCCTCGAGATCGAAGTGAACGAGGTTCACTTTTGGACCGATTCATCGATTACCTTGCATTGGATAACAGGAGACCCGAGCAGATGGAAATTGTTCGTCCGAAACCGCGTGCGAGAAATCCAAAGCCATTCTCTGGCGCGACATGGCATCACTGCCCTGGGAAGAACAATCCGGCCGACTTGATGACACGAGGTTTGAGGGCAATCGAAACTGGTGTCATCGGATCTTTGGTGGAGAGGGCCGGAATGGTTGTCATTGCCGGCGACGGATTGGCCGAAAGAAAAACGCACTGAGCTCCCACAAGACCACCTTGAGGAGGGAGCGGCAACAACGGGCTGATGTGTTAGAGATTGCCACGGAAGCCATCTGCGGAACTGCTTCACATTTCCAGATTCAGCTCGGCGTCCAAGGTCAACCGAACGACCCCGCTTGGATTTTCCGCTTCCTCACAACCTGAAGTCCACGGAAAAAAAGATCGGGACCCTTGACCGCGACGGAGATCCAAGCAGCGTCGAACACACTGGCTGAGAAAGGCGCAGCAGTCGGCGTTTTCGGCTGACCTCAATGTGTGACCTGAAGGAACCAAGTCTCCACGTGATTCTCCCCTCCGAGACTTCATTCACCTTCATCGACGACGAAGGAGTTCTTCCGGATCAAGAGCCCGCTTTCACCTCAGCAAACATGACTTACGACGAGCGAAGCCCCGTCGTCTTGCCCAAACAGCACAGATTATTCAACGCTGCTGACGATCGACGCCCACCGACAGGTTCTGCACCAGAAGGAGAGAACACCGTCGTCCAGCTTCGTGAGAAATACTGGATTCTGCGAGGCAGAGAACTCGTGAAGAAGGTGGTGCGTGCGTGTGTGTGACGTGTCAGCGTTTCAGGTGCTACACCGGGGTGCGCGCCAACGGGACCTCTGCCGATGATCGGACAACCAGAGCAGATCCGTTCGAAGTGATCGGCACTGACTTTGCGGGCCCACTTTATGTTAGAGACAATGGTGTCACGCGTAAGGCCTATATAGTGCTATTCACCTGTGCGATTACGCGAGCTGTGCATTTAAAACTGGTACATGACATGACAACTGCTAGTTTTTGTTAGCTTTCCGCAGATTTGTGTCCCGGAGAGGGCTGTGTCGCGTCGTGTACTCTGACAATGCTTTGACATTAAAGCGCGCCACCAAAGAACTGCTCGAACTGTGGAACGTGTTGCGACATCCAGACGTGATCGACCACTTTTCTAGCGCAGGGATAGAGTGGAAATTCATTGTCGAGCGGGCACCATGGTGGGGAGGCTTTTACGAAAGGCTGGTGCGTTCAGTGAAAGGGGCACTGAAGAAAGTGATCGGGAGGAAAGTTTTGGGCTGGCACGAAGTGGCCACCATTTTGACAGAAGTGGAGGCGGTGATAAATTCCCGTCCCCTCACGTATGTATACAGTGACGTGGGAGAGGGCACCCCCCTCACACCGGCCAGCTTTCTCACTGCGAGGCGGCTAACTACACTGCCGACGGAAGTCGCGCAGCAGCCTGCTTCGACGCCCGAGGCACTCCGCGTGCTCTGGAGGCGCCGAAAACGCCTGTTGAACCAATTCTGGGTGGCATGGGGAGCCGAGTACATGCGAGAGCTAAAATCCGCCTATGCTACCGACAGGAAGGAGTCGCCACCTCCCAGAGTGGGCCAGCTGGTGCTCATTAAGGAACCGGCACCGCGCTTGCTATGGAAGCTTGGAAGGATCGAAAAGGTTTTTGAGGGACGGGATGGTAAAGTGCGCTCGTGCACAGTAAGAGTGCCACGCGGCGTAATGTTAACGCGCCCAATACAGCTCATTTACCCGCTAGAGATGGAATGTGCTTGAGCCCATTCGGTGGGGAGTGTGTTGCGACGATTCAGTCTGAGAACGCGAAGAAGACAGAAACCCCGCAGAAGCGGGAGAATGGACGAAGCAAAGCGCGCGCCGCCGCCGCCGGGGGCTGTCAACTGGGACCACCGGCGGGGTCCGCGCGCGCGCCACATATGGTTCTTGTTTCACCGGGGAACGTGGCCCCCTCTCCCTCGAAAGAAGGGACCGCGGCGGAGGGGAGCGGGGGGCCAGTTGGTTCGTTGAAAGCATGTAAGACAGAACGCTGTAACCTTCTGTACTTCTGTATAAAGAAATCCTGTTGTTTTCCTTTGCACTCGAACGAGTAGTGGTGTTTATTGAACGACGACAGCGACCGAAAGGATCTACAGATATTCGCTACTACAGTCAGTGCGCCTGTAGCGTGCGCGGCGCTTTTTCGCGAGCAGAAAACGCTCCATGAGGTTCATGCTTCAGAGAGACTGGCCTTTTTCACGGCCCGCTTCACTTACGACGGTTCACTCCGCGAACCCAACAAGCGAAGCGGGAGCTTGCAGCCGAGTGCATCACGCATGCCGCGAAACGGCCCTCCCGCTGGCGCTCGGAGCAGAGAGGGCCGGCAATAAAAGCCACCTAAAACTACCTATTATTTATAGCAGCAACCATTGGAAACTACAGCAAGAAGGAAAGTTTTTAGCCGCAGTGCGCCAGCGCTGCAATGACTTGCTAGATGAAAACACTGTATCGGCGGTACAGTGACGGTGCTAACACAACTAACCGCGGCAAACACGACAACGGGTGCTAGGGAGTTCAAGTTATCAAGCCGAATTAGTTACAGTTGAACCCCGCTACAACGAACGCCGCTTCAACGAAATTTCCGCTTCAACGAAATATTTCCAATTCCCCGTCAGCTAGCCATAGAAGTCAATGCAACAAGTCCTCGCCACAACGAACCATTTGTCAGGCTTGCTTTCGCTTCAACGAAATTTTAGATGATTTGGGCTGGGTTCGAACAATTATTTTACAATAAAATAAGCATAGCGCCAGCTATCTGTAACTTTTTATACATTCAGGACGCTTAGTTTCACCGAAAACATGCGCGTTGCGACCACACCGCCACCCAAAACAAAACAAAAAATAACTCATAGGCGCACGCCATTGCTTGATGGTGATAACGATGTGGCCGGCCGTCTTTACACGAGGCGCAGGCCCGCTTCGCCAAGGCGGAGCCCCAGAGCTACAGCCATTCCGTATCCAGTTGAAATTGCATGAATGTGCTCCGCTGCTGGCGCGGTGCCGTCATGTATGCGTTGTGAGCAGCTGTCCTTGCCGTTTTCCTTCTACCATTCTTCATAGCCAAGAGCAAAATCATGTTTGCGTGTTTGGTCTTGAAGCCTAGTCATCCTATCTTAGTCGCGAGCGCGGTCATGTTAAATGCAAGCGCGCGCGTCTTGCCTGCCAAGGTCAGTAGCTGCCGTGCCCTGTCAGAGGATAACGGCACTGCTCCTGCCACAAGCGAGAGGGGGGCTTCTGACGGCCTAGCAGTTATCTGCAAGTAATCAGCTCGGTGGGCACGCCTACAGCGATACGTTTTGCGCCTGCATATCTTCACCCCCCTCTGTAACGCGTTCTTTGGGTGGTGAAAAAACAGATAACCATTGGTATGTTTGTTATCCAAATAAACATGAGTTATTGCGCGTCACTCCTTTTTCTAAACATTGTATTATGCTGCCAATGTTGCGGAAACATACGGGGCTATTTTTCTGGCCTTTCCGTGGTGTGCTGGGGCAGATTTCGCCTCAACGAATTTTCGCTTCAACGAAATTTTTCGCACGTCCCATCAATTTCGTTGTAGCGGGATTCGACTTACATGTCTAGAGACCACTGTGAAGTAGCGCTTGTAACAGGCTGCACGCGATTTGCGTGACACAAATTTTGGCGCACTTTTGGCGCACTTGCTTGCAAAATCGTTGTTTTTTCCCCAAAGAGGTTTTTCTCTAAAATCTGCAGACATAAAGCCATACCCCACCTTATATTTGAAGCTCAGAGTTGCTACTTTTTTTTTTTTTGAGTCTCCAAGCAGTACCCTGAGTCACCTTATAATCGTGACCGCCTTATAATGGAAAAAATATGGTACAGTAGAATCTCGATGATACGAATCTTGCGGGACCGGAAAAAATATTCGTATCATCCGAAATTTGTATGAACCAACACAGACCAAAAAATTGAAAGCTGAAAAAAGTTTCGTTTATTTTTTTTTTCTTTCGCGTGAACAAATCCGTGATTTTTTCTGCTTTTTAAATCCCCACGTCACAAAGCAGTCCTTTCTGTAGTGCGTAACGCTTCGCCTAGCTTCGCGCTTGTCTCTCTTCCGGTTTCAAGCTCGCTACCCGCCGCCCAACAGTCAAGCGTGAACCGCATGGTGCGTTTTCGCACGCGCTTCGCACGCTTCGGCTTTGCGCGCGCTGTAATTTCACGGCCACATTGACGATTTCGCTCCGCAGTATTTTCCTACACTGACGACTTGCGAAACGCTCGAGAGCCCGCTGGCTCCGCCCGAGATGTTTAGGCTTAGCACTCGCAGATTTTTATGGGCGCTTTCACTACGGCGCGGATGGTTTTGATAGTACAGTTTTCGCCACCTTATCAGCTCCTTTACTGCAAAGAAACTCGTGTCTGCCTTGAGCGGCATTTTAAAGAGCGGCTAGAAGCAGTCGCTCAAGCTGGCCGTGCCACTTCGCAGGATTGAAAGCTACTACTGCCTCCATGTTGCCTCCCTTACGCTGCCCCGTGGCGCGCGCAACGTGCGAAAGCTATCGCGGCGTGCAATGGGGTGTGCGGGGCGCGTTTCTTCGAGCACAACAACAGCCCCGTTTCAGGAGTCTGGGAAACATGCCAGAACACAGGGGAGCGTGCAGGGGGTCGGAGGAAGGGGGGGGAAAGGGGGGGGGGGGGGAGAGAGGAGTGACCGTCGGAAGCTGTATGAAGCTAGTTCTCACTGGAACCAAAGACTTCAGACGGCGCCATCAGCGACGGCTCCGGAGGGTTGTCCACTTTTGACGTGCTGTTACTTGAGGCAGCATTACCGTGAACTTCGCTTCCTTTATAAGTACAGCTAATTTTCCCTGATAGAAGCACAAATTCCATGAGTTTTCCCTGAGTTTTTCCAGACTACTCAAAATCCCAGAGAATTCCAGGTTTTTTTTCCTGTTTTCCAGGTCGGTAGACACCCCCCCTCACCTTAAAATCGTGACCGCCTTATAATGGAAAAAATATGGTATTCTGTACAACTGCATTTACTCTTACTTCTTCCAGAAACTGTGCACACAAAAGCATGGCCACTCTTCATCGTTCACCTGTGACAAATTGGTGTGATTTTCTTAGCAATGCGGTCCCTGCCGTACATTCAAGACACCAAACTGATGTATTCCACTTCAATTTGTCAAAGGCATTCGACACGATGTCACACTCCTTGCTGTTGCCTAAGGTGGCTTCACTATGGAATATGCAAGACATACTTGATGCTCTTTGAAAGTCATTTGTCTCACCATACAAACGTTGTACGAGTTTTGGGTTGTTTCTCTGGCGAATTTCGGTCAAACTCTGGAGTGCCTCAGGGAAGCGATCTTGGCCCCCTGTTGTTCTTGATTTTTATCAATGACTCGGCTGAGCGCATGCAACACTCTGAAATGCTCCTCTTTGCTGATGACATTAAGGCCTACAGATAGAGTTGGCGCGTGCTCTCTTCAACAGCATGACATTCACACCGTCTCAGCACGGTGTTCAGCAACCGATCCATACCATCATCGACAGGTGCCGATTCAGTTTCAGTATAAGCGGCACAGGGGTTCCACTACTCACGTGTCAACAGTACGGGACTTGGGAGTGCACACTGACTCATCACCGAGTTCTAAACAGCACGCTGAAAGAACAGGCCGTGAGTGAGAGTCCCTTGGACTCTCAACACGTGTCACCAAAGAGTTCACCCATCCTACCTGCTGCTATTGTGTGTTCCTGGATAGAGTTGTGTGGAACTCTGTTCCTCAATATTACACGCACGAGAGAATACTTGACCACACTACATTAAGCACACAGAGTGACAGAACAACACTACTCGATATGTGCTTTCTTCACAAGCTCATTCATGGCGCTGTTGACTGCTGATTTGCTAAGTGCTATCAATTTTCATGTCCCCACACGATGCCGTTCCTCGCCGCTATTTTATCCTGCCGTCAATCATAAAAGTCCTATCCAGGGAACGCAACTCCTTTACAACTCACTTGAAGCACCTGATCTTTGACTTATCTTTGATTGACTGTTTACAGCACTTTTTGACTGTTTACAATTTACATATCTTTGACTGTTACAGCACTTTTGTATGAGCTGTTAAAAATGTGTCTAAAGCCTGTGTCATAGTGACTGAAAGCGCAGAAAAATGCAGGACAGAGAGAGGAGCTACACAGGGTGAGCGCTTGCGCAGTACCTCGTCCTGTGTTTTTCTGCGCTTTCAGTCACTACGTCTCCATACCAACTTGTCCACTTGTCAGTGCTCCGAAAGCCTGTGTGTGTTCTTTTGTGTTGTAAAACCATGTGCGAGTCAGTCAGGTGATATTCATTCCATTGATGTTATTATTTTCATTTCTTATGCTCTTCTTTCTCTATTGTACACATCTCCCTTTCCTTTGTTTCTTCTGTGCACCACACTGAAGGCATCATGCTGTTTTTGGGCACTTATCCAAATAAATAAAGAAGTAAATACAGTTAAACCTCGATGTAACGAACTTCAATGTAACGAAACCCTCGATGTAATGAACCACGGAATATTTTGTAACTTGAAGTGTATCACACCATGTATTTTCCCCCTCTGTGTAACGAAGTCCCGTTTGCCGGAATTGCAATGTAACGAAGTTTCTTGGAGAACTAGGCACGAAATTTAGGTTGTAGAGGTAGATTTTGGGAGACGCAAGCGCCGAAATGGGGTCTCAATAAAACGCGAACGGCGACACGGGCCGCACAATGCCGCAGATGCAGCCAGCCACGGAGTCTGAGTGAGCCCCTTGCCTTCTTCCCTTCGTCCTCGTCTGTTCCGTGCTGCAAAAATTGTAAAGAATAACTGCGTGGGTGTTTAGGATTCGCGAACGGCGACACGGCCACCCAATGCATACACGGCTGGCGCACTGTTCCTGTTTCTGTCGGAGCTTAATCGCCTACGCGGGCATCAGCGTGAATCGCACGGAGCGTTTTCTTCCCTCAAAAACGCAAAACGCGCCCTGCCGCAAGCCACAGGCACGCTGACCCAGCCGCGGAGACCACCCGTGCAATGCGGGTAGCTCCAGCGATCGCTTCTAACCGCTCACTGAAACGCAACTCAAAGGGCACGCGAGAAAAAACGCGGATAATGTGGGCAACATTTTCACGTCTTAAGGGGGGACGTGGCCTTTGAAAACCGAAAAATCGCGAAATAAGCGATTTTTGGAAAACAATGTATTTGGGTTGTATATGTCATAAACTTAGCTTTTCTGTAAAAATGTCAAAAAATGAATATATAACCAGCCGCGGCATCTCCCGAGGGGCGAGCAAACACGAAACGGACCCAAATTTCCTGCGAACGCAGCCGCCATGCCGCTTTCCGTAGAGCCGCCATTTTTATCTTGTTTTGTTTGTGGATTCTTGCGCCTTTTTTTTTCAGCCATTACTGCTGGCGGCCGAGGCAATAAGTGCTTTCGAGTTTCCCGCGTCCCGTGTGCGAAGCTACGATTGGACCATGCGCGCTGCTCGGGCAAACGAGCGGACGCGCGAATGCTATTGGCTGCTGTGCATGATGACGTGCGCTTCTTCCCAGCCGGCGGCCTGTGCCGCTCACATCCACCAGATTCCCTGCGCCATCGTCTGCTTTTCGCCGCTCCTTTGTTGTTCTGCCTCACTGTTTACCACCTTTTCGTTCGCTTGTCCGCTCATTCTACTTAGTTTTTTGCCGTGCTCACAATCGCTGACGCACTTCAATAGTTTGGAGTAGCCTGCCAGATCGTGTACGTGATCGGACACAATGCGCGGAGTGAAGTTCAGGATGCTACATGCATTCGGTGTGCGGAAGTGTTCCATGAAGCTCGTTAGCATGGCCAAGAAGGTGGCGCAGAGCATCGCTAACGAGGGTGTCCGCACTTCCAAGACGTATCTCCTGCCCTACCTGTGCAAGACTTCGATGCTGCGAGTGTGTCCGGCGTCTCGAGCGCATCGACCTCGGCGACCGCGGCCTCCGTCTCCGGTCTCGCATCAACCTCGACAAGCGGGAACGTGTCGCGTACAGTTCACTTGGAGACGAATTTCCTGACACGCGAGCAGGTCGAGGCAGCGAACAGAAAACGTGCTGCTGTTCAAAACGAACTTGGTGCTATGCTGGCGGCCCATAAGAAGTTCCAAGCCACGGAGCCCTACCCTGCGCCTGCCATCCTTACAGGTGAAGGTGGGAAGTTTCGCTTAGCGCAAATGGCCCCTGTGGCCCCTGATGCCCATGGAGCGACATGTTTCATTGATTGCTGTCGAGACAGCACTGCATGAAGCCATGCTGAGGTACAATGCGGGCTGCTACAGGGCTACTCGAGAAATATCCGCGTCTGTGGGGCTCATCACACCAGGCCATCTAGCCCTTCAGCGAGCTGCTGAAAAAGGTGCCCTGCGAAACAGAAGAGGAAGACAGTGCGCCAAGACCCCTCTAGCTATGGTGTGGGGTCCTTCTAGAAGTGAAGATGTGTACACAAACTTTGAAGGCCGTTTTCTCAAAATCAACTTTTTCCCTTTTGTGACTGCTTATCCCAGTGATATCTCAAGAAGTGGTCGTCAGATTTGCATCCTGTTTTCTTTATTCTGTCCCTTAATAAATTTCCTGGGCAAGACAAGCCCGTTTTCTGAAAATTTTTATCTTGATTTTATAAAAAATCAAAACAAAATCATGTTTGCATGTTTGATCAGCAACACTAATTTTAGTGCTGTGCTAAAATCCTTCTGGCGAAAAATTTAGAAAAAGGGCTCTGCCTTGCCCCGAGGTACATGTTCAGGAATTAGCATGACGAATTTCACAGTCACAGCACGCTTATCCCAGCAGGACCGGGATCAGAAGCCTTAACAGACCTCGAGGTCCTCCGGCCGCCAAGCCGTGGAGAGAGAGCGGAGAGCGCACGTCTGATGATAATGAGGGCTGTAATCGAACAGGGTCGCGTGGAGCGTGAGCGCATGCCACTGCTCGGTCCATGCTGGTGAAGATGATGATGGTCAGCGTCTTCTGCCATGTAGGAAGACGAAGAAGTTCCTACAAAGCTTATACAAACCACCGTGGTATACCCTCATAACTTGAGAACTAACCTCCGTAGCTCGATGAAACTTCACACTTTTTCTAATGTTGATGCTATAACAATACCCTGAAAATTTCATTCAGATATCTCAAGAAACAGAAAACTTAGCCTTTAAGGGTAGCCTCCCCCCTTAAAGTGAAAATTTCGCCCACGTTATCGGCTTTTTTTCTCGCATGGCCCTTTCGTTTGCCCCTCGAGTTGCGTTTCAGCGAGCGGTTAGAAGCGGTCGCTGGAGCTACCTGCATCGTGCGGGTAGTTTCGCGGCTGCGTCAGCACACCTGTGGCTTATGGGGCACGTTTTTGCGGGGAGCAAACGCACCATGCGGTTCACGCTGATGCCCGCCAGACGATTAAGCTTTGATAGAAACAGAAACAGTGCGCCGGCCATATATGCGCGCCACATTTTCTTTTGCAGGAAACGCTTCATGGGTGAACACTTCATTATAACCGCGAATTTTAATGTAGCAAAATTTCAATGTAATGAAGTAAATTACGAATTTTACCGACTTCGTTACATCGAGTTTAACTGTACTTTGCAATTTCCTACGCGCCCGGCATCAGCGACGCTCTGTCCCACATGCTCCGCTCATACAACGTGCAAGACGGCACATGTGCTGTCTTGCAAACTAAGGCATGAACTTGTGAACGTGAAGGACAAACTGCAGACAGAGAGGTATCCAGGAGTTGTTTATGTCATTCCTTATGCAGATTGCCAGTATGTGTATATTGGCGAGTCAGGAAACTTTGCGGAGCGCCTGCAGCAACATCGCAACGATGTGAACAAGAGCCACATGTCGAAGAGCGCCCTTGCCAAGCCCTGCGATACCACATCGCACACAATCAACTGGTCTGCTGCACGCGTCCTCGCAAAAGAAAGGAATGCTACCTTACGCCTGTTACTGGAGTCACCTCACAGACGACGGAACACACGCTGAATCGCAACTCTGGAAACCTGCCGCCAATCTACGCAAGTTGCCTGCGCAGCGTTGCGAAATGTACTTAAGGCGACTATTTCCTTTCAAGATTTTGTTGTGACCAAGCCTTCCATGTGGAAGCTGAAACGTTAATTCCTTTAAACTCGAAATAACGTCCTGGTCTTTCTTCTTCAAAACGCATCCCGACCAGACGGGCTTCCGTCCCACCCGTGACTTCAAGACTAACATCATCAATTTCCGAAATGGACCAAAAGGTGGCTTCAACACTGTGCTGCATACTGTGCAGGTTGTACATGTGCTTCCTTTAGTGTGCTGACTATATGCGTGGCGTTTTCGCGTCCAGCGTAACGAAACGCTGTACAGATAGCGTGTCCATAACCGCTGCAGAGCTCACCGGCTGCTAGTCATGAGGTGGGCCTGCTGTTTGTGGCGGGTGGGCAAAGAGCTCCAACCCGAGAGAAAGTGCCCCTCGCTCAGCGTCTACTTGCCCTGTGCAGCAGCAGCACGGCGGCCCCCCGGCGGCCGGCCAGGGGCCCCAGCCGGGGCCAGGCGTGGTCGAGGCCCAGGCGGGACAGGTGGCGCCGCAGGGTGCCCCCCGGCCCCCCGACCAGCAGGGCGGCCGCTTCCCCCAGGGGCCGGCTCGCAGGTGGCCGGCCCCCCGCACAGGGCCGAGCCCCCCGCCTGCAGCAGCGGCCGCTGGCCGTCGCTGGGCCGACTGCCGGCCACCAGCACGTGGCCCTCCACATCCAGGGCCCCGTGCAGCACGTGCAGCCGGGCCCGCCCCACAAACCGCCCCACGGCCGGGGGCAGCAGCACCGCCAGCACGCCGCCAACCCGCCCGGAACACCCTGCACAGAGCGGGGGGGGAGACTGGGGGATCAGGGGCTGCGACGGACATGGTTCTGAGTGCCATTCAGTGGTTTGCGGAAAGTACCACGAATTAGATGATTGCGCATCATCCAGATTTGTTTTCACTGAGGACTCGCAAGACTGCCTTTGCTCAGACGCTATGCTAGGAAAAAGCATTCAAAAGTACGCCTGTCGTCAAACTAAATGTCACACTAAGCGGGAACGCTCTATAACCAAACTTGCGAGACGGGCAGGCCATCCATGAAGTGCCAGCAGCAGAGCGAGCACGGCAACACAAATGACATTGAGAGTTGGAACTCCCCTCACACGGCAAAGCAATTTACTTTCGATGCTGACACAAACTGCAAAATGCTTGGGATGGCCATTCTTTTGGTGGGAACACCGACTCCTACGGCATACGCTGGCCAGACCACCAGCCAATCTAGATGAACCTCACAGGTTCAGACTGAAATAACTTCTTCAAAAGTAAACAATTTTTATTTTCTTTTGCCTTTTTAAGAGCAAAAATTTTCTTATTAAGAACAACTACCAGCGCTGGGGCTTACATATACGTCCCACCGTAGTTGGCAGAAAATGGCAGGCCTATTCACTCAGGCATATTGTATTGTCACTCCTGTATACAATATCAATGAACAAATAAAATCTTTTTCAGATTCTGATATTCCACAAACCTCCTCGAATCTCGTCTGCTATTTATCTGAACATGCAGTTCTATTTTGTACAGCACCTATTTTCAGCAAACAACTTTCTTGTGCAAAGGGCAATTTGTAAACAGCCAACCGTGCACTAAATGTTTCTGGTCAAAAACACAACAGTATGCACAGCTGTAGCTATATTTCAAGCCCACAGAATATACAGCGGAATCTCGATGATACGATTCTGGGTGATACGAAGTTCCGGACGATACAAATTTCTGATAAGTCCCGGCAAAATTGCATTGCTTGCAATGGGAAAAATTTCGGCTCTTACAGGGGTGAGACAGCTCAATCAGATTTGGGAGCAGTTTTTGAAGCAGCGAAATCTCGAGTTTGGAGCAGAAAAGAACGACATTCATTTTCTCACCTTAGGAGCCTGAAAAATCAAATTTTTGGCAACTCTGGGGGAAAAGTGCACTTTTTAATCGGTTTTGAACGTACATAACACTAAAACAGCCTTTCAATAAAGTTTCTTTTATCAGAGTATCACAAAGTACGAACTGCACTACATTTTTGCACACCATTTTTATATGCATAGATAGCGTGGAGCGCCGTTGAGAATATCGAATTGGAAAACTAAGCAGTCAAAAGGCATTTTTATTATCATGTGCATGCCGAAATTGTTATTTTTGTAATTCCACACTTGGCTTTACACACAAGCGTAGATCCACAGCAAAAGTTGCGCAAAGCGAGGTGACAGTCGTCGCACTCCAGCAGCCCTCCCATTTCAATCCCCAAGGTGCACGTTCACTACAATCGCAATTTGAGTAACGTTGGTATGTTCAGCCACCTCCCTTTTGGCATTAAATTTCACTTCAGATATATGACCATTATTAAAATAATAGCGCCTGTCCCGCTATCGGACATTGCTTGAACATTCTGCGGCGATGTAGCCTGCGCCGCCACTTCTGCAAAGCCGATCGTCCCATTCCCACCGCTCGCAAGCTCTCTGCCAATGGCAGCAATAACTCGGCGTTTTATGACACCGCAATGGGTCCGAAATTTCCCTTCAAGCAAGCACCGTGCCTCACACTCAAAGCTGACACACGGCGAATTCGCAGACACCACGTTGTTTTTCATGAACTTCCATCTTTCAAGTGGCGCAACTTCCCGCAACAGATCGAACGACTAAATGTAAACCCAGCCACTCCAGATAACCAAAACCACGATAGAAATCGGCGAAGAGCTGTCTGCCTGAACCATGAGCAACTGCTTCGCCCGGCACCCAGTAACGTTGCTCCGGAGATCTGGCGTTTCAAAAATTGCTCTTTTTTCATCAACTTGCACAAGTAGTTTGTCACCTAATATACAAACACATAAGTATTTTTTCTACAGGACTTTGCAATGGTTTTCGATGGGAAAACTTTAAAAACTAACAGAAGATAACATGTGCAATCCAACATTGTGGCTTTAGAGAAAGGTATGTCGGGGACCATTTTATGCTGTTTTTTTATTGAATGTTCAATTAATTAATTGAACCTTTACAAACAGCATTCCCTTGGAGAAGAATTCCCTTGGAGTAACAATTCCCCCCCCCCCCCCCCCTCCCCCTTCTGAAACTGATGGGAGCGTTAAAATCCTAGGCTCTCAGACTGTTTTGGAGCAGTTTGGCGCAATTTTTGCAATTTTCAAGTTTTTGGAGTAGCCTGGTGCAGGGAAACAAATTTGTATCAAAACTGCGCAGTATGCACAGCCGTCTCACCCCTGCTCTTACGAACGGACCTGCGCGGCCCGGCGGATGATACAAATGAGCCGGTGAGGCACCCGACTGCCGAGCGAGCAAGCGACAGCAACGTACGGGCTCTCCCTCCCCTGCTGTTGTTTTCTGCTCGCGAAAACACGCTGCGCACTCCCCAGGCGTGCCGACACAGCCGCGGCAACATGGCGGTGGCTTCAGTCGCCAAGTGGTGTGGGGCTCGAGCCTGGCCTCCCTTGTGCCATCTGTGCCTACCCAGCCGTGGGGAGAACAAGGGGGGTGCTGCCGCCGATTTCGCTGGGGCGCGCTGGACAGGGCGGCGCACAGCCCGTGAGAGGTCCAATGTGGCCACTTCTATGGCTAACTTTTCCGGTATCATCCACAATAGACTGCAGAAAGGACATGTGCCGCGAGTATTTTATTCGAACATGATTTCAGTTCGGCTCAATGGACCATAGTACGTGCATCTATTGCAGCTCCTGTTTGCTTGGATACAGTGATCTCTAATTTAATTTGCACAAATATGCACGCGCGTGGCCATCGACAAATTAACAGTGCTGAACTGCAAGCGGAGACAATACAAGAAGGTGCATGCGGAACAATGTTTCCATCCCGTCTCCCCCGCCCCTACGGATTGAAATTGAATCAGTTTTTTTTTCCTCCCATCTTTATAATTTCATTACTTAGCTAAACTCAGAAGCTGTGGCCAATCCCCCCTCTGTAAGAAGCACTAAATTAAGGTGGCGAAGCATGCGAGTCAAACAAAGATAAATTGACTGCATTTTTCCTTATGCTTGACACAAGACTCATTTATCTTCGCGTTCGCTTCAAATGTGACAAGCACAAAGACAGTTGTCACACAGTTGCAAGACTTGACATGTTTTCGTGACAGTGGCTTCTGTGAAACTGGTTTGCAGACATCATTCTGGTCTTCAACCGAAGAGGCCCTGCGCAGATCAGCCCTGCTACATCTTGGCGGTGCTGGTTGTCACTGCGGCAGCAGCACTGTAGAAGCCTTGAATCACAGATGGCTGGCACAGCTGCCTCTGCAAGCTTCTTCAACGGCTTTACGAGTGCAATGGCTACAAAGCGCTGCAGAGTTTCCAGGACATACAGGAGCTTGTCTGAGGGATACAAAAGGCCTCCTCTGTCCTGATGTAGGCTGAGCTGCTGGAGTGGCTTGGATGTTAAAGCACAGCAGTCGTCACATGCTGCATGCTCGTGAACATTCCGAGCCACCGGCGCAGACTGTTGCCGAGAGCCGCACCGTTGCAGACTTTAGGCGCTTCGCCACATTCAGAGCTGCCACCGGCCAATCAGCTGCTTCGCTGCACTCCTGCGGCCTTGGGAGCGGAAGCGCCCTGCTTCGCCCTGGTTGGCCACTGCGTACCACATTGCTTTCTCCTGACGCAGCTGCGATGCCAGTCTTCAAAACTTTTTCAAATCCTAATATCGCAGAGCGGGCATCCAACTGATCATAGCAGCCTACTGACCTCCGCAGTGTTCCAAAGAAAGATTCAACAGGATCACTGCTGAACTCCCGAGTCCACAAAAAAAAAAAAAAAAAAAAAAAAAAAAAAAAAAAACTTTTCTGTCTTCAGCAGGTAGTGAATGCATGACACTGTTGAGTATGTTGTGAGAAGCAGTGCCTCATACGTTTAACTGGTGAGGAAGCCCTCAGGAGAACTTGCAAGTGTCTTCAATTCCGCAGTATACATGGGGCATGTCACTTCAAGCCATTCAAGCCACTCATCCTCTGAATCGTCATAGTGCCTGACATCAGGGAATCACTGATGGACATGCTGCCCCTTGTTACTTGTGTCATGAAGAATGAACCAGCGGTAAACATCCATCATGAAAATAACCAACGGCTTACAGTTGCGAAAGAAGAATGTGAACCCTGTTCAGCTTGGCTCTTCAGAACTTCCAGTGATGCTGTTACATCAGGAGCCAACACTTCCACACCACGTCTAACATTCCCCTTCTCAATATTATTTGGGCAGACGTGCTTTCTGGTTAGGCTGCACACTGGCTTCACGAGCCACTCCTTCTGCAAGTCGTAGAGTTTCTTTACATGGGAGGAAGACATCTCTCCACTCTTTCCAAACTCCCGGGACAGAAACTGAGAGCGAACTTCTCAACTATGCGGCAATAATCAAAGCTAAGAACAAGCAGTCTGTCCGGGTCACACGGGTGCCCAATCCTGTATGCCAGAAAACCGCCACGAAGATTCCTCATAGCAGTGACAACCATAACCTTATGGTTGTCACTTACAAAGCGCACAACTCGAAAACCTGCTTCTTCCACTTTTGCCATCACATGGCGAACCAACTTTGACAGCTGCAGTCCCCTTAATAAGCCTTTCGTAAAAAATACGAAACTGGAATCCTGTAGGATGTGCTAAGCCCATTTATTATGAAACAGAGCAAAGAGTTTGCTCACTGCCATTTGCTACAGCCATGTGAACATGACCCACAAAGCAGTCCTGCTGCTTGTGGTACTGCAGCTTCGCCTTTATCCGCATCTCACCTACAACGAGTGAACATACGCGAGATGCCTCCAGCTTCTGAATTCCGGCTTCCAACCGAGCCTGTTGGCCCCGGCCTCTCCCGAGCTGCTGCCTATGCTCCTGCCAGGAGGTTTCAGCAGCCCTTGTGTGTTCGTTGGCAGGTGTCGCAGTGCTACACAGCGGTGCACGACATCCCCTGTCCACGCCTGCTCCCGCACGTACGCGAGGTCCCCAAAGTGGCAGTCTTCTTTCACTCTTTTCAACTCCTCCCCAGAGTGTGGCGCAGTCCCTGTCTCTGCGCCTCCACTTTGCCCTCTCAACAGCGAGAATGCTAGGCAGGCGGGAATCCACTTGCACGGCCTTGTGTGAAATGCTTGTTTGCCCACACGGTGCCCTGTCTAGGCTTGCTCTGGTGATGGTTCAGCAAAGCGCTCATCGATTCCAGGCGTGTCATTTCCATCGCGCTTCCTCCTCTTGGCCACTGGCTCTTTGTCCACAGCATGCGCCTCTGCCCTCTTCCTGATGCTGCTAGTCTCCCTTTCTTTCAATGGTTGCGGCCTCGTGTGAGTAGGGTACTCCGGAAACACAGAGGGAGCAACGCCCTTCTCGAGGCCTTCAGCGAAATCAGTCTCTCTGCAGGGTCTGCTACACAGCCCCGAGTAGTTTGACGTAGTGTTTGGAAGCCAGTCATCTCGATGTGTAGCTCTCGCCACTGTCTCCCGCAGCACTTCGACAGCAGGGATATCATGAAAGGAGACGCCAGGAACTTCTTCTTTGCGTCAGAGACCGGCAACGGGGCACACAACAGTACGCCACTGGGCTCTGCAAACAAAAATACGGCAGCATCGAAATAGCTTTCAAAGGGTGCATCGAGCGATAAAGAAATGTTAAGTGCGAATAATAAGAGCCTATTTACAAAATTCCAGAGCCAGCATCGATAAAGCTTCGAGTAAGAATATTTTTTTGAAGGGACAATCCCAATTTACAAAAAAAAAAAGAGGCTGTAAATGAGTGCATACTATCCGTCCGAATGCAGCCCTAGCTAAAGCAACGCGAACGAAACCCGTGCAGTGCATGCAAGTTACTGATTACATATTGGTTGCGCCGTAAAAGGCCTTCTGTTTGACGTAAAAGTTGGTTTAGCGTTAACAGGCGGCAGAAGAACCTGCATGTGTTGTTGCTCGCCAACCTCTTGCAGCTTCAATACAACAGTATCGTCGGTTGAGATGCTGCAGACCACTTAGCGCGAGGCTCAACTAATGAATGAGCGTTTCAAGAAATAACAAAACCAGGCTGGGAAACGTGGTCCCGCAACGTGCAAAATAGCTGCTACGACTTGGCTGCCAAGTGGCGGCAGCCGCTCAGCTCGATCAGTTCCCGAAACACCCGAACCCTATGTCGCTGGCGCCGCCTTGCAACGGAAAGTAGCGTAAGCGCTGAGGAGAGACGACGGCCGCACAAAGGGCGCTTAGCAGGCACAGAAAGTATAAAGGAGGCTATGGCTTGAGCGACTGCTTCTAACCGCTCTCCAAATGCCAATCCAAGCACACACGAAGTTTCTTGTGTGGTAAATGAGCTAATAATGTGGACGAAAACGGCGCTATAAAACATCGTCCGCGCCGCTAGTGAAAGCGCCCATTCAATATCTGCCAGGGTGCTAAGCCTAAACATCTCCAGCGGAGCTAGCCGGCAGTCTCGAGGGCTTCAAAACTGCTGCCACGAGGCGCACGCCTACCCATTGGCACAAGTCGTCAGGCCCCTCCCACTGCCAGGTGCGTCATGCGTCCTTTCCTGACCGAGGCACAGGCGGCCGCAGGCGCAGCGACGCAGGCGTGAAAATATCACGCACGCAACGCCGGCACGCACGAATCGCGTGCAAAAACGCTCCTGTAGTGAGCTTGGGCACCGCGAGTGAGGAGATGAAAGTCCAGACAGGACCGCTGGGCGACATGGTGGTTAAAAAAAAAGCAGAAAAAAAGTCACGTATTTCTTCACGCAAAAGTACGCAAAATAAATAAACGAAAACTCTTTTAGTGCTCATTTTTTTGGTCTGTGTTGGTTCATACGAATTTCGGTTGATACAAATATTTTCGCGGTCCCGCGAGATTCGTATTATCGAGATTTTACTGTAGTTCAACTTGTACCCATCGTTCCCATCAAAGCGTAAGCTTGCCTCGAAACTAGCGCCAGATTCCTCTCTAGGTATTATTGTACGAAACTCTATGGGGGAAACCGCTTTGCTAACCGTTTGCTGCCCGTTGTCGGGCCCTGCCCGAAAACGCAGCATTGCCAAGGCAGTCCGCTGTTGGGGTATGTCCGACTTTGGGTGTTCAAGGCTAAATTTTGCGGTTTTTCTCACACATGGGTAAAACATCCGTCCATTCCGGTCCGGACCTTTTCATGACCAGAACGGCCAGAAAGTCGGTACAGGGTCCAGACCGGAAAGGGTTAATCAAGTATTATAAGTTGTGTGTGTTTTCAAGACAAAGTGAAAATGGTCATTGCAGCATTCATCCCCTACCTAGCCAGCCTCAACCAAATTCCCTCTGCAGTAGGCCACATCGTACCAAAATTCAGAACAACTTGTTCAGGTTTGTTTATTCTTTTCGAGATTTTGTGTGCATAACATGCCACATCGATTCAAAAACAACTTAACTCTTTCGTTATAGTGGAAATTGACCGATCTTTAGGGGTCTAACAAAACATTTCTCTGTGACATAAAATGCAGATGATTCGATGCCCTTTCCAACAATACGTTTTAAAGGGACACTGAAGTGATATGTAAACATTGCGGGATTACTAGCGCAAATTGTAGTCCGGAGTCCCCAGGCCATGTTTCGACACCTCTGGGCGCGTTTACGCGATTTTATTTAGTAAAAAAATTATTCGAAAATGCTGTCCTCCTCTCTTTACGCTCGCCCCATTTTCTGTGGCGTTTCGTGTGACGTCGGGAGGGAGGAGAGAGGAGAGAGAGAGAGAGAGAGAGAGAGAGAGAGAGAGAGAGAGAGAGAGAGATGAGAGAGAGAGAGAGAGTAAACTTTATTAAAGAAAAAGAGGTCAAGTGGTCGGTTTCCCTCAGGTCCAGGACCCCGTGGAGCGTCCAGCCGTCTCAGCCCGTTGAACCAGCCGAAGCTGTTCTTTCGGCGGTCGAGCGGGCCAGTTCTCCTTCCCAATGCTCAAACCGAGGGGTTGAGAAATCGCGGAAACTGAGGGGTTGAGCTGGCACTCCCACCCCATGTGTATAGAGTGCAGGGTGCTTTGCAGACTCGACACTGCGGGTGGTATTGCGTAGGCCAGATGAAGTGCAGCTTGGTAGGATGGGGAAAGGTGTTTGTTTGCAGGAGACGCCAGTAGCGCTCCTCTTTCTTGCTGAGAGAGGGGTGTGCAGGGGGAAGCGTTAGCCGGGCTAGCCTGTAGTATTGCGTCACCTCCCGAATGATGTCAAGGGGAATGGCCGTCTCTAGCCAACTCTCTCGCGGCGCTCGACTGGTCAGACCTCGGAGCAGTCTCGTGGGCAAAGACATTGCCACGGAGAGAAGTGTGAGCGGGTGTCCAGGACAACCAATACCCTTTTCTTTGGAGGGTTCTGGCTTAAGATCTTCATTGCGGTGTGTGAGATGCGGCCTTGAAGGTAGCTCCTACACGCTGACTGAGAATCCGTGATGACTACTTCCGCAGGTGTTTGCGTTATCGCCAGTGCTATCCTCCAGTGCTAACCGTTATCCTCTTCGGCCTGTAGCGTTGTTACTTTCGTGAGAGTGAGGCTCGTGACGTGGCTGTCTATCTTCGTTACGGCCGCCACCATGACTCCGCGTCTTGCATAATCTGTGGCGTCCGTGTAAAAACATTTTCGTTGGAGCCATATTTTTTCTCCAGGGCTCTAACTCGCGCCTCTCTCCGTCCCTCGTGGAACTGCGGGGTGCTTGGGCAAGGGGGCCACTGTGATTGTTACGGCGTAGTTCACCAGGGATATTTTCCGTCGATTCTAGAGGGCGATCAGGGATGTTCATGCCCAGTCTCAGTAGAAGGGCCCTGCCCGCATCCGTCCTTGATAGCCGGTAGCGCTGACTGAGCAGGTGGCCCTCAATCAGCTCGTCCACAGTGTTGTGAAGCCCAAGCTTGAGGAGACACTCGTTGGAGGTGTAGGATGGCAAACCCAGCGCTTGTTTGTACACCTTTCGCAAGAGCGTATCCAACTTGTTCTTCTCAGTCTTCGTTAGTAGAGCATAGGGCGTAACATAGTGAACCTTGAGACGACAAAGCCTGGACAAGTCGAAGTGTGTCACCCTCCTTCATGCCTCTTCCTTTGACCGTGATCCGACGAAGCATGTGAGCAATCTGTCTACTCGTGCTTTCCAAATTCCTTATCATCGTGGTGTTTGCGCAATCTGCTTGGAAAATCATGCCTAGAATTTTGATTTGCGGAGACGGGGTGATGGTGGCACCGTCCAGCATGATGTGCATTGAAGGTGCATCAGCTCGCCTACCGCCTTTACGGCGCACTAGGAGCAGTTCCGATTTTTCTGGGGCGCACGAGAGTCCAGAATTCTTGGCATAACTTGTTCATCGTATCAGCCGCCATTCGGATGCGGTCCTGCATCTCCCCGACCGAGCCTACACCGGTCCACACCGTGATATCGTCGGCGTAAAGACCATGGTGTAAGTCGGGGATTGACGCCAGTTGTGCAGGCAGGCCGATGAGGGCAATATTGAAAAGGAGGGGCGACAAGACCGCTCCTTGGGGCGTGCCGCGTCCGCCGGTGCGAATGGGTTTTGTTTGAAAGTCTCCAATCTTGAGGGTGGCTTGGCGTCCAGAGAGAAAGTCCCTGACGTAAGTGTACGTGCGGGTTCCACATCCGAGTTCATTGAGATTAGTCAGTATGGCTTCGTGAGTGACGTTGTCAAAGGCCCCTTTTAAATCAAGCGCTAGGATGGCTTTAGGTGTGTGTCTGTTGGCGCGATCTATAATGTCCTCCTTCAGTTGAAGCAATACATCTTGCGTCGATAGATGCTGTCGGAACCCGTACATGGTTGGTGGCAACTGCTTCGTGTCTTCGAGGAAGTTTTGCAACCGGTTGTGCACGACGTGTTCGAGCAGCTTCCCGATACACGACGTGAGCGATATCGGCCGTAGGTTTTCGATGCCGGGGTCCTTGTTTGGTTTAGGTATTAAGCGGGACCTCGGCGGATTTCCATTCGAGTGGTATAGTTCCGCGCTCCCAGCAGCCATTGTAGTAGCGCGTAAGGGATGCGATAGAGGCTTCATTGAGGTTGGCCAAAGCTTTGTTTGTGATTTGGTCCTGACCTGGCGCGGTATTTCGGCCGGATTTTATGAAGCGCGGCTTTCAGTTAAGCCGTGGTAATGGGCGCATCCAGTTGCGGGTTTGGATGTCCCGTGTAATCAGGGGGCCGCGTAAGGGGGGGTGCGTGAGCAGGTATTTCTGCTGCAGTTTGCCGAGCAGATCCTCTTGCGATCCCTTGAACTTGTGTATAATGGTCTGAATTATCTTGGAAGTCACGCTTTTGCCTTTCGCAGGATCAATGAGGTATCTCAGCAGTTTCCAGGTTTTGGATGCGCTGAGGGTCCCCCGCAGCCCGTCGCAGAGCTGGAGCCAGTTTTGATTGCAGAGCTCCGCTGCGTATTTTGAGGCCTGCTCAGAGAGTGCGGCTATTCTCTTTTTAAGTTTCTTGTTGTGGCGTTGCCGCTTCCACCTCTTGATGAGGCTGCGGCGGGCCTCCCACATGTGTAACAACTTGGGGTCAACACATGGAGTCTGAACCGTAGTCTTGATTTCTTGCGTTACCGATTTAATATCTTTTCGAATTGATGAAACCCAATCATTAATGTTCCGATTTCTGAGGTAGATTGGATCGCCCGATGCTCCCGGAACTTCGTCCAGTCCTACGATTCGGGCTACACCAGTATGTACTCGGTATTCCTTCCCCTTCGACAGCGGTAACTACTAACTGCGTGGTCACTACCTAGGTATTCCCCGGTGTTTTCCCACGTGGCTTGAGAGACGTTTCGCCCAAAACAGTGAGATCCGGCGGGCACGTGTCTCTGGATACACTATTGCCCCAGTCTGGTAGGTGCAGTCCAGTCGGTGAGGAGCGTGAGCTCGTGCTCTTCAATTGAAGCCATGAGTTCGTTTCCTCGCCTATTTGAGTAGGGTATCCCCATACCGAGTGAACTGCATTGAAAGTCCGCCTAAAAATTAGCAAGGGACATGCGTCAGCCATCTGTACTTGCTTGCTGTATGAGACTGCGGAGAGATCTGACAGCTTCCTCTTTGGCCTGCAGTACAGGTTAAGAATAAAAATGCTGTTTCCTTTCCCAGTTTTACGAGGTATCAGCTCTGTAAGAGTTCCCTCCGTTCCGGATTGCCGTAGCGTGCGTTGCACTGCAGTTACTCTCTTGCTGACAAGCGTGTTAGTGTCGCCCCGTTCCGGGTCACCGTATGTGACGTAGCCAGGGAGTCTGGCATACGAATTGACTTCCTGCAATGCGATAAACGTCCGGTTTGTCTGTGCACGAACTCAATGTACTGTGAGAGTGTCCCAAGTTTTCCTTTGATGCTTCTCGCGTTCCATTGCCACAACTATAAGTTTTTGCTCTTGCCTCCCCTTGTGGCTATCCATGAATAGGTCGAGTGAAAGTCTGCCTGGTCATGGGTATCTTGCGAGGACGGACGAAGATATGGCTGCTCCCTATGTGAAGTTCGCACCGCCGATGCGCTTTGGCTTTCCAGTGCGTCTAGTCTGCTTAAAATAAGGCCGATGGACTGTTGGAGTTTAACTATGCCATCCGTCATGGTTTGCGCCACTTCATTTAGCTTGTCGGCCAGGTTCTCCTCTCCCCCTGTTGTCTGCATCTCTGGCGTCTCACTACGTCTTGGCGTGTCATTTCTGCTTGTTATTGTCGTCTATCTTGCGCCGCTTCTCCGCTTCTCCGCTCGTTTGCGGGGAGGTTGGTCTAGCCTGTGAGGCAACCTGAGCGATTGTAGCTCTGAGGAATTGCCATTTCTTTCTTAAGGGCTTCATATTGCGACTGCAGTTTATTGCATTCCTCACATTGGGGTTAAGGGGGTTGAGCTGTGGGAAGGGCAACTTGAGACCAGCTCACCTGTGAAGTCCCGGAAGCTTGGGCCCTCATGCGTCCTCTGTAGCGCTCAGCATCCGCGGCTGGTCGGGACCCTGGATCTGGAGTGGGATCTGGAACCGTCCTCGGGTATCGTGCCTGGAGTCTTCAGGTCTGTGTTTTGAGCGGGACCTCGATCGCCTCTCAGCTGCCGTCGTGAACCTTTCCAGCGACGGCCACTGGCTGCGAGGACTGGAGCGAGATGATGATCTCAGTCTTGGCCCGTCGTCCCACGAGACCAAGTGTTCAGATCTGTCTTTGGATGCTCCTCTTCTGCCACTTGAGTTGCTCTTTACTCTTCTCCCAGGCCTTGCGCCGGAGAATGTATGGTTCCCGAAAAACGTTTTGGGCATTCTCTACATCCTGTGATGTGGTCGCCATTGCAGAGGTCGCATTTCGGATGGCATGGGTGGTTCAGCGCTGGGTCTCTCACGCCGCACCTCTCACAGGTGCGGATTCCGACGTTGACACATATGTCTGCTCTATGTCCTGTACAGTGACAGTTGGTGCAGTATGGAATGGTCTTCTTGTAGATGAAGCATTTCATCTCAACGCCCTTGTAATAAATGTAAGAGGATACCTTATGACCTTGTATTGTAATGACAATACCAGCCCGACATGCCCAGGCGGCGGCAGCTTAGGAATTCATATCCTGGGCACCAAATGTCGTCCAAGACTTGCTCCATCGTGTACTGCGTTGGTATGCCACGAATGACACCTTTGCACGAATCGTAGGTGAGAGACCATAGAGATTCACCAGGTGGACCCTTCCTTGGACGGTGAGCTGAGTAATCTGGCTTAGGGCTTTTGCTGCTTGTTGGTGTGGCGTGCTGATAGTTAGAATGTTCTGCTTCTCGTCGATGCGGACGCGGATTTCAGCTTCCCTCCATGACAGGTTGGCTGCGTTGAGAATGCTCTCTGCCAGAAGTGCCGGGCTGACCGAGCCGAGGTCGAGCCCATTCTTTGGGCGCATCACAAGCTTGTAGTCTTCCTGTGGTAAGGGCGGCGGTTTGGGCCTAGACGTTTCCCACCGTGGTTTTAAAGCTGGCTTCCGTTGGAGTAGAGTCCCGTTGTTGATTAGCAGTTGAAGCGTTGGCCTTGTTTCTTCGTTTCGCCGACTTGCTCATTACTTCTATCCACTTGTCCCACTTGTCGTCGACATTGGAATTTTCTCCTTCGTTGCAGCGATCTTGCGTCTCCATCTCGTCGTCTCGTGGCCCGTGCTCGCCGGGTACAGCGCACACAGCTTCGGCTGCCGCGCTCGTGCCCGCCCCGCGCTCCATACCCGTGGCAGGCGCCGACCACCGGGGGTTAGGGTTAGCGCGGTGGCGTCCGCTTCGATTGCCAAATCGTTGCAAGAAATGAACTCACGAGCTTGAGAGTTGGTTCTTGCGTGATCCTGGTAGCTCGCGAAAACGTTCTTCTTGTTTGGCACTGCCGAAAATTGAGACTCTCCGTCCCATTTGGAACAAATCGCAGAGTCTCATACGAGACACGTCTGTTCTATGCAATGGCACGTGCCAGCGACGCTTAGGGGCGAAGCGCTCCTAAAGCCATGGGTATGTCCATCCCTTGTGTCTCGGGTACGTGACCGCCGCATCTTTTCGGAGATGTCGCAAAGTGGGCCGCGTTGCACGCGAAAGAACCGGCTGCAACCGGCACGCGAACTCGCACCGGGAGCGCGAGCTTGTCTGTGTTCGCCAACGGAGCGCGAGCGCACGTGCACTGCGAGGGGGAGATCACGCAAGAGATCACGCCACGAACGCAGGCAGTGGTTCTCGGAGATCGAACGAGACGCAAGGACCTTTGCTCGTTTCCTCTCGTCTTGTTCGGGCACAAGTTCGCCCTAAATAAAAGTTCTTTCTTTACCGTTGTGTCCCATCCTACGTGACAAATTGTGGTGGTGGTGCGGGGTAGTCCTCGATGGCGCGGGGTCTTTCACCAGGTCTGGGCCTGGGAGCATTGACTCCGAAAATAAAAGTTGATTTGTACAATGTACGCACACAGTCTTACGTCTTTCTTAATGATGTAATAGGCGAACTTTCACGGGAGAGTTACGGTACCGATGATCTCCCCCTCTCGAGCTTCGCCCCACTTATCATTCATTCCGTGGATATGGCGTGAACTTTTTTTTATTTATTGGTACCTCAAGGGCCCTTTGGGGCATTACATGACGGGTGGGCAGGAAAGCAGGCAGGCAAAATACAGTTCAATGATGTAAACAATAAGGGTTACAGGTCATCCCACAAATTCTTCTATCGCAGACCTAAAACGACTGCTATCGGTAATAACGGCGATGTCGGCAGGAAGATTGTTCCAGTCTTGCGCTTTACGAACACAAAATGAACGCTGAAAAGTTGTAGTGTGAGCGCGTGGTGGGTAAACAGCGTTACGATGGCTGTAGCACGACGTTTTAGGAGGGGGTATGATGGGGGCAAGGTATAAAAAAACCGGTAATAAAGAGACAGGCGTGCTATCTGTCGACGGGAGGTGAGATGGGGGGGAGAAGTTGTGATTTTAATGCCGAGATGCGTGAGTGATACGAATAATCTGAAAGGATGAATCTGGCTGCACGGTTTTGAACAGATTCAAGGGTGTTACAGAGGTTGGCTTGGTGTGGGTCGTAGATGGCGTTGCCGTAATCGAGTTTGGAAAGAAGGAGTGTTTTGTATGCGAGTAGGTTAACAGACGATGGTGCTAAGGAAAGGTTGCGACGTAAATAACCCAGGACAGGATTTGCTGCGTTAGCAATAGGACTGATATGGTTGGACCAAGTTAAATCGTGACTGATGTGGATGACTAAGTACTTGACTGACGTACAGGAGGGTACTGCAGTATTGTTTAGGCAATGCGAGTGGGTTGCATAATTAGAACGACGATGAAAAGAGATCAAAGATGTTTTACTGACGTTAAGTGACATGAGCCATTTCCTGCACCACGTTGAACAGCAAGAAGATCGTGTTGAAGGGCAGTCTCATCTGAAAATCGAATATTGGCCGGTGTACAACACAATCATCCGCGAAGAGGCGGATCTTAGAAGAGACAACTTCGGGCAGGTCATTATTATAGTTTAAAAAAAGAAGGGGCCCAAGCACGGTGCCTTGGGGGACACCCGAGAGAACTGGGGACAGGGCGGACGAGTACGAGTTGGCATAAACAAACTGTTGACGATGCGTAAGAAAACAGTGAATCCAGTTTAACGTGGCTGGATGTAGCTTCAAACGAGATAGCTTAAATATTAGTCGAGAATGGGGGACTTTATCGAAGGCTTTCTCGAAATCTAAGAAAAGGGCGTCAATTGTAATGTTGCTGTCAAGATGCTAATGAAGATCGTGAAGAAATAGAGCAAGTTGAGTGTCGCAGGTTAGGCTGGTTTCGGAAACCATGTTTGGGGTTAAAAAAGTCGACGATGAAAATGGAACATCGGAGTAAATAATATTGCCGCGAACATGTGGGTTTGTTTATTTATTGTTTGTTCTAATGCCCGGCCGCGCCCGGCTCTGTTATCTGTGTCCCAGGAAGCGTGTTCCATTCTCTATTTTTATGCCGCACGGTCTATCTAATTCAGATAAGCAGAGTGTTTCGCCCCAACACCGCTAGCCCAGAATAATCTTCTGTGATCTAGAATGTTCTGGATGTGAATCGACGGTTCTAGAAACTCTTGCGCCAAAAGATAAAAGCCTGCACAGCAGACACCGCAGCATTCGATTCTGCGACGCTCGCCGACGCACGTACAGGTGCCGTCATAAGTAATTGGAGCACGGGAGCTGTGGCCGAACAGCATAGGAGCGCCGTGTAGCTGCACCGGCGGTAAACTAAAGGAGCACAACACGCATGCGCGCCTGCCGACGGTGATAGCCCATCTATACTTCTCAACCCCTTCTTTTAATGCGGCTTCGAGCATTATTCGCAGCATACTGGTCTCGGTGATGGCGCTGATAGCAGACCCTTCTAAAAAATATTAGAAAAGAAAAATTGTCACTTCAGATCCCTGCGATTGCGACGGTTCTCCAGCAGCTCGCGTGCGCTGAAGGTGTGGGAGCAACGCTGCCAGATACCGCCTCTGCTATCAGCGCCATCGCTGAGGCCTGTCTGCAAGATCGGGGCGTAACGAACAGAGTTTATCAACGCCAGAAATCTAGCGGCGCATCCAATTTCATTCGCGGCTACTGTAGCTTGCATAGGGGGAACGATGAAGCACGATAGCTTTTCTTGGCTTAAAAAAGGGAGCTTTGGTTACATCACTTGCAGTATTAGCATAATTTCATTCATTTCATTCATTTTTCGTTCTTCAATCATTTGTTACAGCGGACTCAAGAGATCATCTGGCCTCGCCTCCTACATCGTAGCAGGCGAAACAAGCGTTATGACTGTCGATATTTGTCAAATACGACCACAACGAATCACTCGACAATACAGCAGCGAACCATGTATGCGTTTGTTTGCTTATTCATTGTTTGTTTGTACTTCCCGGCCACACCCAGCCCTGTTATCTGTGTCAAGCGAAGCGCGTCTTCTATTCTTTATTTTTATGCCGCACGGGCTATCTCATTTAGATAAGGAGACTGTTTCGTCTTAACGTCACTAGTCCACAATAGTCTTCTCCGATCTACAATGTCCTGGATGTAAATCGACGGTTCCAGAAATCTCGCGCCGAAAGATAAAAGCCTGCAGAGCAGACGCCACGGCATTCCGATCGTCGACGCTCGCTCGCACACGCCACTTTGTCGACTGCTGCTTCGCCGCCTGTGTATTCTTTGAGTTGTTAGGGGAGCCAAGTAAGCTCTAATAAACGTGTTTTCCTTCACGACAACTGCGTCGTCTCTGGCTTCGTGACATCTGGTTGAGGTGCGGGGTACACGTCATTTTTCGTGATCTTGTTCAATCGCCGGTAGTCAACGCAGAACCTTAGTGTGCCGTCTTTTAAATGCAGAGAATTTCTTAGCCTCGCCTCTTCCTGCATCGGACGGCGTCAACAGCTCCGCGTCCGCAGCAGGTGCGCCTCTCCTCCTTCCCTCCTCTCTCTCAACAGCAGCCGGCGCGCGCATGCGTCGTAGTCAGCCCGTTCGCTCCGTCGCGGTCTCGGCCGTAACAGGTGCGTGATAGCAGCGCGGTGGGGCGTGGAAGGGCGCGCGCTGCTTGCGCATGCGACGCTCCCCCCCCCCCCCCCCCCCCCCCCCCCGTACTGCTCTCCCTCTACTGCGCGCGCTGCAAATATAAAGCGGCTAGCGGTCGCTCGTGCTTCAGTCACTGCTGTTGCTCCTTCCTTCCTTGGTTGAACGCTCGCTCCCACGTTTACTCCTGTCTGCTACTCCAGCATCACGGAAGAAGCGATGGCAGCAACACTGCCTCCAACCAGTACTGAGGCCCCAATGCTCTGCATTTACTCGTGTTCCCCTCGCGGGAAGGCGCGGGAATTTTTTTCTGGAAGAGTACTACCGGAGCAGCGCACGGACTTTTCGATGGCTGTATTATGTCGTCGCTGAGGATGTCGTTTACCTGAGTCCGGATGGCTTCGCGCTCGTGTGAAGAGACGTGGTACTGTGACTGTCGGGTAGGTGGGGCTCCATCCTCCGTTATTATCCCGTGCTTCGCCAGAGGTGTCTGATGTAACTTTGAGTTCGACGAAAAAACACTCGCTATAGCGACGCAGCAAGAACAATAGCTTGTTCCTTTTTTCTTGCGGTAGCGCGGATTCACGTCGAAGGGATGCGGAAGCCTGAAGGTATCTTGGGGTGCGCGTTCAAAGTCGGCGAATGCGATCACTTCACTAGCTTCTTGCGTTTCTTCGAGGAACGCAATTGGAGAGCCCCTGTTTAAATTCTGGTACTCCTCGTTAAAATTGGTGACCACAACGTGGGATTTGCGTTGCTTAAATCACGCAATGCCTCTTGCGACAGACACACGGCGGTCGAGAAGCGGCCTTTGGTCACTCTCCACGATAGCGTCGACGTTGGGAGCAGCACCTTCACACTAGACGGTGATCATCAAGTTTGCGCGGGGTGGCAGGGTGACATGATCATCGGCGATCCTTACAGCTGCACGGTGTTCGGAGTTCGGTTCCGGTGTCATAGAGTGATCGGCGGAAAAAGTTATCGACTTGGTCTGCAGATCAAATATTGCGCCGTTGTCCATCAAAAAGTCAATTTCGAGAATCACGTCGTGGGAGCAGTTAGGCAAGATAACGAACGCGGCAGGGTAAGTAGTGCCGTCTATGGTGACGCGGGATGTGTACGTTTCACTTGGCGTTACGAGGTGGCCTTCTGCTGTGCGTATGGGCCGACCGTCCCATCTGCTGATAACGTTCTTTAGCTTGGACGCAAATGGTCCGATCATTACTGAGTAGTCGGCTCCCGTGTCTACGAGGAGGTGTCCATCGACGTCAAAGCCGTCGAAGGACACCTTGACGTCGGACGCCGCCTTCCTCGAGTTTCGGGTGCGTCGGGGCGTCGCATCTCGGTCGTGTTGACGGTCGTCCACTGTGCGTCGCCGTTGTCCTCGTCTTCTCAGCGGCAGTGTTCGTCATGTCGGGTACGCGTCGCGCTGTGTAGCTGTGGTCGGGTTCGGGAGTCTCGTCAGGGTTAGGTCGGGTCGTCGGGATGAGATCACGTCGTGAATCACTGTCTTCGGCGCGTCCTCGCGTCGTTGGAAGGTTTCCGGTTTTTGACATTTCCGGTTTCTGAGGAAGCGATGACACTCCTGCTCAGGGCTCCTTGAGGCGGTTGTTTAAGCAGCGCCCCACCTGCCCTACAGAATATTTGCCGCAGGACAAAGAAATGCAGTAAATGAAGCCAACTTTTCAGGTGACAAAGAAGGTGGCGTGTTTTTTTTAGCAGCCTTGCATCTTGTTCTCATTGACGGCTGGGCACATCCGCATCAGTACATCGACACCGTATTTTTTTGCCATTTGTTCAAGCGGTGCTTGAGCTGGTGAACATGCGGTACTGCTACCCACCGTGTTCGAGTTGTGTGGCGCCGTTACCTGTTGGAGAACGGGTACCCGCCTTAGCCTCCTTCATAAGGCTTCCTGCTACAGAGGCAACAAGCTCCGGAGTGAACCCAGAGCATGTCAAGCGGGCCACCTGCACGTCCATATTTTCAGGTACCCTGTGCGGGCATCACTTGTCTAGGCAGCCGCTCAAACATTTCATCGCTATACTCGGCTTGACCACCTATGAGTGCGCCGAACTGTAATTTAAAATCTGGTTTTTAGAGCGGAGTTGGTATGCGCAGCATATGTGCTTATCACGCAACTGCAGGTGCACATCTAAAAACTTTAAGCTGCCATTCAGTGGCTCTTCGTGGGTGAATCTGCCGCCTTTTGAATACTTCTTAAATATGCCTAAGACTCCTTCCACCTCTTTGTGTCTGTCAAAGGGGAAAGCAGTCAGAACAGACAGCGTGTGGTAGAAAGAGTGGTAGAAAGATCCGCCCCGCATAGTCTCTCGGCGATCAGCGAACCTACGTGCTTCACTCACCTAGTCTGAGACCACTCGGTCATCTTTCATTTGCTGCCAACCCTGCGAAAACCGCGAAGTCAAAATTGTCCCCACATGAGAACTGCCACAGCCAGCAGTACAGCTTCGAATTTAACACTAATCACTGAAGGTAATTTTATTTGTGACACCAGAAACGTAATTTATCTGCTGGAATGTACAGATGTCGGCTTAAGTGTATTGGCCAGAGCCATAAGTCTTTCAGAATTCGTTTTAAGAATCACAAGTCGCATATTAAGACCCTCCCGAACCTGCCGCTGTCCCAACATATCCACTTAGTTGGTCAGTTAAATGATAAATAAGATAAACAAACTAAAACCAACAATCCTTCAATACGGTTTTCGCTCACATTATGTTAGCGAAGTCAGGGAATCGTATCTCATTCACAAATTGAAATCTATGAAGTCGGGCGTAAATGAAAGGTTTGGTGCGATGGCTTTGTTGTCGCAGTGATCACCCCTGTGTAACCGTTGTACTAATGTTTACGTAGATCTATTTGTGTGTATATTGGCTCGTGTGTATGTGGTCCCGGGCGTGCCCCCTATCAGCATTTTTTTCATCTTAGCTTCCGTATCAGTTTCACGAGTAGCGCACCGCGTTCCTTGCGAGTGGCTGAATGTTCAGATGTTGCTGTTTGATATTGTTTTTTTTTTTGCTCTGCGTTGCATTTTTTGTGCTGACTCCGCTTCTCTGTGAAACTTTTGTTCTTCATTGCCTCCTCTTTTCCCTTATCCTTTTCCCGTTACTCTTTAGCTACCTTTCATTTTCCACTGTATCCCTTTATTTGCAGCTGTGACTGTTTCTTCTCGTGTGGGTGACATGTCACTTAATGATTTTGTTAACCTTGATATGGACAGATGTTCTTCAACTGTTGTCATCCTGACCGACACAACACGTCTCACCGTGTTTATTGTGATTAGCTCCTGATGATTTATAACCGAGTTTACTTCCCATTTGTTTTCATTCTGAGGAAGCTTTTCCCAACGCTGAAACTTTAATAAACTCTTGTTCGTTACCCGTCAGTCTTCCTGTTTACAGTACATTTTACCGGTCCCATCGTACCTTCTTACTACGCATCATTCCACTATAGGTTCTGTACGGGTACGAACGTCTCCGTAAATTCCTGAAGATAATGACCCAAAATGTCGTGCTAGGTGACTCACAAGCCTAGTGCCTTCATCAGTACTTCGACCCGCAACAGAATGGCACCCTTGTCTTTGTGTCACAGTCTGGTGCCGTCAGCAAAGATGTTCACTCTTGGTTTTACTTTGTCCCTTGCACCGCTACCACCCTAATCCTGCACGTAGGAACCAACGACCTCAGATCGGAAAGAGGACACTCGATGTTTGACAAGCTCGAAGCCTTACGCGAATACATCCCAAAAGAGCTTCCCGGGATCAGACGCATCTGCGCCACCCTTATCTTGCCACAAAACAGCAACCACAGTAGAGGCCACCACAGCCTACCCTTCATTTAAAAATTAAACACAGAGGCGTGTTACTTCAACCACTTTCTTCATCGGTTTTGCTTACAGTCAAAACTTCTGCATATTCTGGGGATGCATCGTAAGTAGCGCTTGAAACGTGACGACAGAAGAGAAGACACACATGACGGCGCTAACTCGTAACTGATTTTATTGCACATAAACACAAATATATACACAGAAAGACCACGTGCCTCGGCCAACCCCGAAAGTGCAGTTTGATAAACACAACAGTTACAGGATTACGATCCAAAAAACACAAGATTACACTGTACATATTTAACAAACAACCACCAAAACACCTAAGTTAAAGCATTTGATAACAACAGAAATTCATTTTCATGTAGTGTCACCGATGCGTGGCTCACACACCTACCATCGTTCTTTCTTATTTAAAAAGCTTCAATTATATCACGTGCCAATTGGTGATTTTGTCGCCACAAGACGCTGGTATTTTCAAAAAGTGGACAGCATTGCGCCTGGTCCTTATCTTTGTGGGTCGCGCAATGTCGAGTGATATGTGCATGAGGGTTGCTCTTGAGGTTTGTTCCGGTGTTTCATCAGTCGTACATTGATGCACCTGCCTGGCAAGCCAATATATACGTTATCACATGATAATGGCAACTAGTACACAATTCCCGTGTTGCACGGGACAAATGGCGAAGCATGCTTAACATCTGTCAGACTTCTGGCCTGACAATTTTGTTTCCACCGCTGGCACCTGGATTAAATTCGCTGGCACCTGGAATAAATTAGACGGCGTTTGGATTAAATTACATGGCACTTGGAAAAAATTGGCTGGCGCGTGGAATAAGTTGTATGGAGCCTGGATTAAGTATATGTCGATTGACCTTAAATTGAGCTAGAAAACCTGTACATAGATTCAGTTGTCGAATTGCCCGATCGCTGTACGCATAGCAAACAGCTCCATTTTTTCTCTTGTCATAATTTGTCTAGAGCATCTCAATGGGCTTCATTTCGCTCCACAATTTCTGCTAAGCACTGGCTTCTGTTGGTGTGTTTTTGGCCATGATGGCTGTGTTAAGACGTTTGTTTACAAGAACATATACGTTTTCTATTGCCTGGGTCATCATAAAACCTTCATATTACAGGCAATCAAACAAGGGAGGCCGGAACATGTTTGCAAAGCATTCACTTCGTCACCCACAAAAGCGAAATTCAAAGCGGGCATATATTGACAAGCACTTATTTCATTCATCTGCACACCTCTGCCCTAATCTAGCAATTAATGCGGCCAGTTTTGGGCATACCGCAATGAAAGTGGTTTACTTTTGCTCAAGATGTTTCGGAGCGGATCTACGGTTTCGCCAAGGGCTTCCGTGTCTTCCGTCGCCGTTGGCAGGAAACCATTTCTGGAATCGGGTAACCCATGGAATCCGCTGCTCACGTTTGCGAAGAGCCGCCAACACGGCATTGTCGTCTGTGGGGAGACGAGCAGAATCGGATGAACACATTGAAGGAAGAGTATTAAAAGCAAGTAACAACGAATTTCTGTGTGCGTGCTTTATTTCAATGACGGCCTTTCGAGGAAACTGCCCAGAAATTGAAATGATTTGTACTACTGTTGAAATCCTCCATCGAAAATATCGCCGTGACATAAATCTACGATGGCACAACTCTTACACAGAATGTTTATGTATAAAAGAATTACAACCGCTACCTTTAGGTGATGTTTGGAGAGAGAAGCAACTCGGGAACAACCTGTTATTAACAAGGTCTTCCGCAGTTAACATTCTGTTTAATAGAGGAAGTTAAGCATACACAATATTCGCAATGGTCTACTTCGCAAATGAAACATAACACCACAAAGAAGATGAGCATTGCGTAGTCATAAACTTTTAAGATTGCCATGTCATTGGCCGTAGTTATAAATCTTGGTCTCAGGTGTTGTCGCAGTGGGCAAGGTGGCGCTCGTTCTGGGCTAGGGCGCCTCCTTTGGTGTTTTCGCCTATTTGCATCCCTCTCATTTCGGAGGCTGCAAAAATAAGAGATGTTTGGGAAAGTGTTACCTCGACTTTTTCTAGGCTGTGCTTAGCGATGGGTATGTGTGGTTTCCGGATGTCCCGTTAATGGGAGTACGGAATCGCTTACCCTACATTTACTCGAAGGTTTTTGTCCGCACGTCCTTCTTTCACGCGGCGTGAAATGCTTGTCGGTTGGGCCTAAAATACATGCCCTTCCCAGCGGCCTGCGTCGTTTCCTACTCTAGCAGTCGGGGCTCGTGGGCTTACTTCACTCAGCGAAGGTTACGGCTCGCCGCGTGCCATAACTCACCTAGACAGCACCGAACAGCTACCGCTGACAGGAACAGCACGAGCATAGCAGCTGCGACGCGCCGTCATGTATGGGCAGCAGCAGCCGCGACTGGCAATCGCCATTCCGCCTGCGCCAGTGGCTCCCTCGTAAAGTGCTGGCGTGTGAAACGCTCCGGCCACTTTATTTCGACGGCGGATTTTGAAAACCCAGCGACATAGTGAAGAAAGCTTTTAACTTGCGTTAGACGTTAACTTGCCGCGCCCACTGAAACGAGTTCAGTCATATGGGGCATACTGCGTTTCGCGCCGCCTATGCCAGGCTGGTCACGTGATATGTACTCCGTCCGCGCTTCGTAACGGTGTCTGCTGCGGGCTACGGCTGGTTCGCTGTTCCGTGTCATAGCCTCCTGTATACTTTACTGTCACATGTTCCCTCCCATCGTGCGAATACTATTCGGGTGCAGCCAATGCGAGCACTAGTGGCCACAGCGTCACAAAGACGTCATCGGAAAGCCTCGTAAAGGCTCCGGGGAGGCGCTTGTCAGAAATTCAGAGTAAAGATTCCGGTGTGCCTCGGCACGTGCCGAGCCGTTCTTGCATCCCTGCGAAGAAAGAATCTCGCGCCATCTAGGCCAACCGCGTGTTTTTTTTTTTTTACCTTCAATATTTTTAGAGCAAAGCTTTACTCGATCTCGCCCAGTGATTTCACCGTAGTGGAGGGTTTGACATTCATTTGATCGCACTTGCGCCGTCCCGTTGGCAACGTATCACGTGACTCTCCGGGCCGACCTCGCTAGCCGCCCGGCTCCGCAGCCAGTGCACGCTTGGAGCATGCGCTCTCAGCAGCTGGTTCTCGGCTGGCCACGTGACTCTCCGCATGCTTGCGAGCATGGCCATGGACAGGTTAGCCTACTCCTCAAGAAAAAAGTCGCGAGAGAAGCAAAAAAAAAAAAAAAAATTGGCTGGCGAATACGATACTCCCTAATGCGATATTTGGACGCAGCCGCCCTGCGCTGAGGCAGCAATCACTCGTGGGTTTTCTCGACGGCAGCAGTGAGTCTCAGGAAAGAACCGCGAACTGCGCCCTAATCAAACGCACATCGTAGTCACGCGCTCGCCCCCGTCACGTTTTCGCCAAGCGTCTCGCCGTCTATCGCCTCGTTCGGGCACAGCATGCTGCCCTCTCCTCACTCCCACAGCACACTTCGGAGAGCACTGGCTCTCGCCGCCGCGGCCAACCACCCTGTCCTCCCAATTTAGCGACACTCCCCTCCTTTGCTTTCTTTGACCCTTCGCTTTTTCTTTCACTCGCCGATCTTGTCATGGTTCGCTCGGTTACGCCGACAACGTGGCTCAGCCCAGAGACTTCCGCCAAAGGGTTGCGCCGTAAAATGTCGCAACCTTAAGGTGAATCCGTAAAAAGGAGCCACAGAAAAGTCACCATTTTCAGACAGCAAAGCGATGCTAGTAATTACTTTTGAAATACCTTTGCGGAAAAATGCAGAACTTTTGAGGAGTAGATTATGTATCACAAATTTTATTCGTTTTCTGTGGTGCCGGAAAGCGACAGAGGCTGACAAGTCTACAAAAAGCATAAATGTGCAGGTTCATGTAAATCGTAGAAATAATATGAAAGACTAAGAATGGGTGTTCGCTACAAACCATGGTTAACCACTTTCGCTGGTTCTTTACATTCCCGTGTCTGTACTACATCGTCATACACTCTTCCCACCGCTCTGCATGACATCTCAAGCTCCCGTACACTACGGAAGCATCACACCTTAAACCAACGGCGTTGCTTGAAGGCTATGACGCTATTCATACGACACCAGATGCCGGATATTATAAAAACCCAGGCAAATTTTGATTTGCGCCGGTAAGTAGCGCTGTGCGGTGGTGTTTCAATGACTGACTCGTTGGGACCTATTCTAGACTGCCAGATCACTGTCGTCTGCCTAAGTATTGGTTTGGTTCTGTATTTTCAGTTTGTCTCTAAGCCTGCAATGCATTGAAATATCATATAAGACCCTTTTTTGAATAATGGGTTGTCAGAAGTGCCCGAAAATATATCAAATCACCACACTGAAGTTTCCGTCGCCATGAGTCTCAAAAAGTCACCAATTTGGCAACAAATCGCCGAATGTCACCACCCTGGCTATAGATGAGGTCGGTCCGGGGCAGTCTTCTCTTCTCTGTGGATTGCACGGCAGCTGAAAGCTTTGAGCCGTCGTCGGTTAGTGGCGTCTCATTGCGCCTCAGATATCGCCGGGTGAGCTGCTTCACAGCAGGAATTGTGAGCGTCCAAGCTAGCGTCGGAGACTGAGGAAGGGCGAGCGGTTTGGCTCGGAAACGGCCGGATGCGGCACCAAAACGCTAAGCAAAGGCAGGCTTTGTATGAGTAGTATAATATTGCAGCTAAATCGAAGGTTACACAAGTGAAACCTAGACTCAACCAGGCTAAGCCAAGCTGTCGCTTTGCATATCGAAGGTTAGCTGAGCCAAGCCGCAGCATTTTTTTGTCTTTACTTTCTTTTGCTCATAACTAAGTCGACCGAACTGCGCCGAAACGAAAAGGCAACAGTAGAACGAAAACAACGACCGGAGCGAAGCGCAACGCGCGCATTGAAGCATGCGTTTCAAACTAATGAGTGTGGCTTGTTGGCGCCCTAATTTCCGAACATTCTGGCATCGCATCCACAGCTTCGTGGGACCACGCTACACAAAATATACTTCGCGCATGCGTCAGCCCAGGGCAGAGCGGTGCTCTATGTCGAGGACAATAAAGTGCAGAGGGGTAGGTTTTTCCGACAACCTGACGTAAAGAACCCGACGTCGGCTACTTCGACTGCCACTTCCCGTTGCTCGCGCTACGCCGGGCTATGAAGGGCCCTTGAATACGCCGTAGGACGCGCTCTGTACTGATACCCGTGTAATGGATGCGCTGCCGTATATCTATCCCAGGTGCACTACAGTCTTCGTTATCGCCGAGTACGATCACGATATCGCGCCTAAGCGTCCTCCAATATTGCCAGCGGAGCAGCTTAATCTTGAGCTCTGGCCGTGCCAACGTTAACAGAAAAACCCCGCTCGGCGAGGTGGAGTGTGAGAAAATACTAGGCCAAGAAAAGGATCCCACGAGCGGGTGGAGGGTGAGCGCCTAAAAAAAAAAATCCCGGGCCATCTCCATTACGGTGAAACCTGGGGAGGGCGAGCCATGCGTTGTATAAGTTCACTCTTGGCGCCTTGGCGTTTTTGCCAACACAGAAAAAACCGTTAGGGGTGCAGGTATACAGCTTTGCTGTAAAGGTGTCTTGTCTGAAGAACGAAATTTTCTAGCGCGAGGCGTAAATAAGTGTCCCGTTGATTTTTAGTGGGCGTTACTAAGTGCTCTATAGCTAGGCGTAAACGAGTGTCCCGGTGTACTTTTAGTACGCGTTACGCTCTAGCGTGAGGCGTAAACAGGTATCCCGGTGTTTTAGTACCGTGACTACATGAGGCTACGATTACGACGACGATTATAACGATGACGACGACAGGAGACACGAAAGTCCCAATTCCGACGGGGCTTCGCCCATAAAAATGTTTCGTGTGGTCGGAATCGAACCTAGGACCCCCGTGTTTTGAAACCGGTATCCATCCGAATGCACCAACTAAAGCCGTGGCGTCAATGCAAGATGCGAAGTCGTTTGACGATGTCCAACATTAGAAGTCAAAACAGTTTCGCTTTGGGTTCTGTGAAACAACACGATTTTCATCGGACGTTATCGTTGGCTGGGCACTCTCGGTACCACAGTAATCGGCATACCGCACTTTTTCATGTTGCCGCCTGTAATATGTGTCAGATAAGCCGACCAGCACGGCTTGGAATCATAACAATCACTAGCCGAGGTGTAAGCAGGGGATGAACGCCCTCCTCGCCACCGGAGACGCTCAAACCCGATGAGCTTTTCCCCCACCTTTGGATCTTGCCTGGTTCATGCCTGTATTATAAGAGGCGTGTTCGCACCAGGCCAAGGGTCGGCTGATTGCGGACTGTGCACGCAAGCAGTCGGTAATTGTCATAACACCAGGGCAACGAGAACGCGCCGCACGTCAGTGTCTGTCTGCACGCGTTCTGCGAACTCGCTTTTGGAGCAATGAAGATTATAGAGCAGAAAAACTAATTCAGCATTGAAAACATTTCTGAAAATAATAAAGAAATAAGCTGTCAAGTACTCGATCTGGCGAATTGCAAAACCTAGTGCAAAACCTAGTACACCTAGTGCTCCAGACCACCCAGTCGTAAGCAAGGCCTGGTAAGGGCGGATTTAACATATATGATGTATAGCCAGTTTACATGGTTATTCATTTTAGCATTTTAAACTGCTTGAATGACTGTTTTTTGAGCAGCTCTTGTGCAGTAAGCGTCCCTCAAATTTCCACTCATATCACATCTGTACCAACTGCATTCCTTAGGCGGAAAAGCGTTCGGAGATGTGCGGCCATGCTGCTGACCGCTGTGATAGTTCAGCAAGCGCAAAAAGTGCTTCCAACACTTTGGTTTCACGCTGGACGAGAACCCTTTTGGTTCATTTTAATTCCTTAGTACCTATATTAACTTCGCTAACTGTTTTCCCCAAATGTACCAAATTTTTGCTCAAATGTACCTACAGTTTTCTTTGTGCTAAACAATGGGAAGATGTATGACAAGCGCCAGCGTTTCACGAGTTTCGAATGCTTATGACTATATAAAACGCTTGGCTTTCGAAGCCTCTGGGGTATGCCACGAAAAACAGCGTGACCCCGGGACGCCGCCTTGGTGCTCTTTATACTTGGGTCGAGCGAGCGAGCTAGGAAAACAAGGCGATCGCATTAAATGCTCTGCACTTAAAAAGTGCAAAGGAAGCGCAGGGGTTAGCTTATCAGGCTGCTACTGTTTAATCCTGAGTTCATATCGCCTCTAATACAATGTGCGTTTTTTCTTCACCACGCTAAAGAACAACAGCTATTTTCTTCACCACGCAAAAAGAACAACAATGACCGTTTTTCGCAGCATAGAGTGCTTCGGTGTTTTGGGTGAAAAATCCGAAAAATGATCTTCCCTATTCGGCCCGAGACCCCACGTAAAAAATGCCACAAAATCGTCTTGTCATCGTTGAAGCGGTCTCCTCAATCCTTGCAATGAAAGCAGCGCAGTTGTTGTGTTACTATTTATTGGAAATTCGTTCAATATTTTTAGCGCGCATAGGCACATATCAACTTATCAAAATATGAAATGCAAGCACGCTGCTGACAAAGTTTTAACACGAAAGTGTTTTATTCCCGGATTCACGAAGATTTCGATGACGTCATATCCGTCACGGAAGTGACGCCAGCACAACATAGCATGCGGCCTGTAAAGGGTGCACCCCTTCACACACGGTCTTCTTGCGGGCAAGCAACCTTTATTACTAAAGAGTACGTTATCCTACACACAGGGTCTCCTTGCGGGGAAGTAACCTTTAGTACTAAAGAATACGTTATTCTTAGGGTTGTTTGTTTTCGGGCTTTAAATTTTAGCACGAAAGTATTTTATGCCGGGATACACCAAGATTTCACTGACGTCATATTCGTCATAAAAATGACGCCAGTACACCTTTGCTGAAGCTACCCGCAAGTATTTGTTTGTTATCCCAGCCACCATTACTTCTGGTTCGCAATTGCGTGCACTGACGACTGATACGGCGTGTTTTAAAACGTAGGTGTGCAATTCAAAATACCTAATTGTGAATCGTTTTGCACCGGAGTGGTTGGGCAACCCTTTATCGTAATGCTAGGGTACATTTTTCTTAAATACTTTGACGCATGAAGTGTGGAAGCTCAACAACGCACTTTTAACCTCTAAATATTGCTACGGTGAGGCTGAAGTCATGCGGGTCTGAAAGATTATTAGCATCAGTAGTGCTTCTTTCCGTACACTGACTTCAGGGAGCCGCTGCGTGCGCAAACATCTAATCTAAAACACGCTCACTAGAACGTGCTCGGGAACTAGTTGGCGTTAGTTCATCTTACTTATTCGAAATGAACATGATCTGTATCACCCACTTCCTCGGGCTCTGGACGTGCATGGATTCGCGGTAGTTGGTGACGCAGCGCGCAATGTATGAATATGGCATCAATCATTGTGAGCGCATACACTAGCACTTCAAAGCATGGCACTGCAGCGGGAACACGTGCAGGTTTCAAGCCATCAATCAGAAACATGTAACGCGCCTGACAGACGTTTGCTGGGGGGACCTACTCTCACAGGTGTTCCAAAACACATCATTGGTTGCGTGCACTGACGCCCGTTTAGGGGGCGCAGCTCTATCTGCTGTGGCCATGCAGGTGTGCACCTACACGCTCAGACGTTTAGAAAAAAGGCACTAATGGTTCGTCACATGGACCGAAGACCAGAGAAGACAAATTGCATGTCGAGAGCTTCTAAGGTCATGCATTATAGTCAATGTTAGCGTTGGTATAACACCACACTCGGACGGTCCTCAAAGTGGGGTGCAGCCGCAGATAAGCATTCTCCCCATTTATTTTTTTGTCTAGGACAACTTTGATCAGGTGCCTCATATTTCATTTTATATTACTGAATAGCGGTCGTACACGGCGATGCCCGGCTTCTTCCCTCTAATAAGGGGCATAATACGCATTGAGTTATTCGTAACTAGTCTTATTAACAGCTGAACTGTTTTGAGGGACACAAATCCGTCCTTCGTAGCTAGAATCCCTGAAGCCTCATTAAAAACATGTGGTTTAATTGGGAGGCCCCTGGAATCGAACCCGGTACCTTCACGGCGTGAAACCGCCACTCTAACCACTGGGCCACCCACGAGGTCGAAGGAGCACGATTGGAAGCGTTTGCAAGAATAACATGAGCTGCCCAAGTGGAAAATGGTCGGAATCGGACCTGGGTCCCTCGCGTTATGAAACCGGCGTCTTTCCAATTATGGCATCATCGCGTTCCGACCAAAAAGCATTTCCTTTGGGTTGGTAGCGCGTGCTTTGGCTTTCGACTTGGCCGTATGTTGTGGTTCACTTTGGAAGAGATGTGAAAGCCAGTGGACGATACGATCCGCGCCTGCCAGTGATAGAGAACTTTCAGAGGCCAGTTCAGAAATTAATGTGATGTGATGACATACGGAGCGGGAACTTGGCGCCTTACTAAACACCTTGAGGCAAACTTAGACCGGCTCAATGGGTCATGGAACGAATAATGATCGCGGTAACACTTAGAGACAGCAAACGAGCTTCCTGGATCAGAGAACGACCTGAGTAGGAAGTATCAACGTTCAAATAAAGCGGAAGAAAGACGTGGCCAGAAAAATAGGAAGAAAATTACTTGATGGAGGAACAAAACAGGGAATTGCGGAAGGAAGGAATCTAATCGAGTTGCCCTGGAGAGAAGCGGTTTCAAGTGGATGGGAGAGGGACTTCGTCCTGCGGTGGTTCTAGTGGGCTGCTGCTGATGATGACGATGAAGCAACAGCCGGATCTCCGATAAAGGGAGAGGGGACGCCAACTCTGCCGTTTCTGGTTCCTTGCACCACTGCGCCAATTTTTTTTGTGTTGCACAAAATAACGAAGACCCCCTACTCTCAATCGGTTGAAAGCAGAGCTTTGTGGTTATCAACACGGCCGGAACTCGTATTTTTAGTTAGTCCGAAAACATTCGTACGATGTGTTTATACTGAAATGACTGCATACCAAAAGGAATACATATACGTTACACCCATTACTAGGTGTAATGGATAACTACCAATCACTCTTTTATAACATATAACATGGCCTAATGTACACCCTGCGCTAACAGAAAACAGCGCGCCCTCCCAACAGACGGCACGCGAGCTTTGCGAAGGCAGACAAATGACATTCAATTGAAGAAACCTCAACTGCATATACCCTGCACGCCTTCTAAAATGTTTGTATCGTGTGCTCGCTAGCTTCAACCGGGTTTACACAAATATGCGAAAGAGTAGCAAAATTATTTAGATTCAATAAACATTGAATCGGTCGTTTTCTTTAGTGAACAAAAAATACAGCGCCTTAAAAATCGTCATCCCATGTGGCACGCTGGGCCACATTTCCAACAGGAGCGCACGGGCAATTCGAATGCGCGTGAACTGATCAGAACAAAACTCCTTGGCATTCCTCGTAGTAGCTTCAAGAGAGGAAAGAAAAAACGGCAGCCTCTCCACTCCGTGGATGATGGCGACGGTGCGGAGTACAGGGACCCGAAGTGACGTCCAATTTGCTTCCCGGCGACACACGATTTGCGCCCCCACCGTCATTCGATTTCAGCGGTGAATTGCACCTTGATTAAATGACGCGTGAGTATTGCGGTCATTTTAAGTACTCCGCACTGTTACAGGCGAGGGAGTAAGCCATTTGACTCTCGCGTACTAACTCATGGTCGTAGCCCAGTGAGTAAGACGACTGACACTAACTCTGTCTGGTCTACCAGACACACGCTCGAATCGTGCCGGTGCTTGTGTGATTTTTTGCGCTTGTAAATGCTACGCGCACGAACGCGGACGGACCTTGTGAGGTCCTAAGGTACTCCGCACCTAATACAACGCGGTGTTGGAGGGTGAGAGGAGCTGTATAGTTACGTAGAAAGGGCGGATGAAGCCTAATCCTGCTGCGATATTTTCAGGAAAACAAGCAGATATGCGGCCAATCGTTATACGCTCTTACGTAGTAGCAAAATGGACCTTAGCTGAGGTCTTTCCCCCAATAGCAATGTAGTGCCGAAGTTTCAAGACCGTAGTTCAAGCACGTCCTGCTGGGTGTTGGTGTTCCATCTTAGCCATTCTCGCTAAGGGGCGGGAGGTGGATTAGTATTAAAAATTTCGTCTTACTTTTTTTATGCTTGTTAGGACAATCTCACTCGATTAGTTTTGGGGGCCATTTGTGTAAGTAGCATTTCTAAGGAAAAATCAATTGGATGCTGCAAAGTGCTGTACCCTCATTCCGAAATCCGTAAAATCATGCAGTATAGCCCGGTCCAGATTATTCCGATTGAGAGTTATTGGCAATAGCTTCGTGAAGAAGTTCTTAGACATTTCAATTCCGTTAGCTAAACAAACTGTACCACGGTATTGTTTACAACTACTGTTCACATGATATAGGCAGTGTTATTCCAGTATTTCGGATTTGTACCAATCAGTCCCAGCTTTATAATAAATAACCTGGGCACCAACGGGAGGCGTAATTAGTGACTCCGAACAGATGGCGCACGCTGGTAAAACGCAGAAAACTAATCCGGCACTGACTTCTCGAGGAATATAATTTTAAAAAATCCGGCTCACTGTCGTGTTCGTCATGACAAAATCCTGAAATCGGTTTTTGGACGCGTATAGGGCCAGAATTTGTATGCAAAAGCAGTCCGATTCCCCAACAGCCTTAATAGTTAGCGAGAAATTGATAAACACACGTAATTTCCTAAAACTTGTGATTCTCTTTTGACGTTATTTTTATACAAAATCTTCGAAAACAGTTTTTAGACATTATTATGGGTTACCTGCATCAACAAAAACCTATCTATTCGACATCACAACGAAACTGCAATAAAAGGAGGACTTTGTGAAGAAATATTTTACGCTTTTACTCTCTCTGGGGTGCAATTTCAATAAAAAATCACCCATATTTAGCTGCTGCACCCAGCTAGAAGTGTACTCCTGAAATTGCAATCCTTAGTTGTTTGTCTGGACATTGACATAATACCTGTTTGGCCTATCCGGGCGTGTAATTTCAAAAACTGATTTTTGCCTTTTAACGGTGTCACACTGCGACATCCTTAAATTTTGTTGTGTACATTTGTATGCGTAACATATCAGCACAAACCAATGACATATATCATCGCTATATCTTGAGTCGTCGTCTGCGTTGCTTGAAGGTTTTTACAGTTGCGGTCTTCAGCAACCTTCCCTCCGCAGGTTTCTTCGCCCAGTTTTCCCGCCTGGGCTGGAAACCCCCCCCCCCCCCGGACGGCTGTATCAAGGGTTACGAAGGGTCGGCGAGATCGGCTGCGGGAGACGGCGAGCGTGATCGACGACTATCTGGAGACGTAGCGTTTTGTGCGGGGAGCTAATTGGCGATTTCGGCAGGTCGCTGTCCCAACCGCGGACGAGGAGCGGTAGGAGAGAATCCGGGAAGACCAATGTCGCGATAGGGGCGGCGTGGCTGTATGTGGCCAGGTTCAACACAGTGGTAGCACAACCGCCGCCCGTCTGCCGTGCGCCACAAGGCCGTCTTGCGTACTGGCGGACGTACCGAAGGTTCCTGTGTAGGCCAGGGATGTAACGGCAAGGGGGGCTGGCGACGTGGCTGGGGTGGTGGAGTCGGCCGTGTTGGAGCTTGCTGACGAATAGCTGCGGCGTAGCTTGTAGGGCAATGTTGCGTCGGCGGATCGGGTGGTGAGAACACATGGTGTATCTCCTCACGCACCATCCTGGCCAGAGAAGCAGCCGACTACTGGGACGATATACCCAGAATATTTAGCTCTTCACGCAGAACTGACCATATTAGGTCCTGCAAGGTACTCTGGTCAAAGTGGTGATTCAGGAGGGCTAGTTAGGTGTCAGTGGGTTTAGAGACCCAACTTGCGGGGACGCACATGAGCTCTTAACAAATGAATTAGTGGAGATGCGTGGTGGCTATGCACTAATCATGGTTTTTATTAGTTTGCCTTGAACAATATATTCTGTGACACTGTTTTAGGTAGCTCACTCGCACATTATTTCTTTGTTTTCTGTACTTTGTGGAGTGTCGAATGATTTCTCCTTCTATATCTGATCTTCGTTGTAACTGTAAATTTGTCAGAAGTTCCGTAATGAGTTTCTGGCAGTAATATAGCACTACTGTGTGCATGAAGTCAGCCTATATAAAAAAATTGCCGCCTTGCCTTTGCTTAGAGGGGCCATGCAGACAAAACACAAGTTCCGTTCATTTGAAAGATTCCCGCGTTAGAATCATTCTGACACCATTTTTAACACGCACTTCGCTCGAATAAGCTATATAATTAGGGAAAAGGGAATGGCCATGCGACCCATTTCCCTCAACAGAACCTATGATGTCACATGAGCCCGGCTGTGTGATTAGCTGAGGCCGCAAATGGAAATGGGGCAGGGCTTATTCACCTTACAGCAGTAAGAATCATGAGGTAAACAAATGAAAGTTACGAAAATACGTGTAAACATACAAGAACCGATGCGCTCTGCTGTTAGTACTAGGCTCATTATTCTTGTTTTACTGGACAGCACTTTGCCGCTTTGGAGCTGTATTGCATGGCACTGGCCGATTGGCATAAGTGATGTTGTCTTACGTGACCCAGCTTGTCGAGGATACCCCATATTTCACAAAACGATTACATTCTACAGTAACAAAAACAAGCCAGGTTCAGATACGGTCAGAAACAAAGCAACGGCAGACAACGGTCCGTGGATGAGTATGGTAGCTCCACCTTGGAGGCCTGACGGCTAGCAATGCTGCAAACCCGAGTGACGCAGTAGAAGTTCGTTTGATTACACGCACTTATGGCTTCATTGCGGACGTCCTAAAAACACACGATATAGTGGGAGAATCAAAATTTTAAACTAAATTGATTAATTTCTCAGTGAATGCAGCAATATTTGCTGCTGGACAAGCGATGGGCCGACTATAAAACACGAAATCTTTCGAACAAAACAAACTTCTATTTTGTCTGAATGACCCCTTTAATGCACTGTATCGTATTTTTGGGTTCCTGTACTGATGTTCCATGAAGGCAACAGCAGTAAATAAAGTTTATGTCAGCGCTTTTCCGTGCATTGTTCTTCGTCTTTGATGCAAAACAAAAATAATACTCTAACCAAGGATTTATCCGAACCGTGCCTAACGTTTGGGAACTTACCTGGCTGCTTCATTAGGATTGTCGATGTTTGACCAAAAGCAATAGTTCTGCATATAAACATTTTTTTCTGCAGCGAATTGGAGGCTAGGGCACAGGTAGTGGGTAGGGCAGCTACATATCTGTTCATCTTTCCCGGCTTGCTTGGTGTGCACTGATACAAGGATGACTCTCGAGTAATTCGTTTCGCGGTGTCTATCACCTGCACATTTCCAAAGTCGTTATGGCGATCTGCTTTCTTGCAGTGTTCATCTAATGCACTTGTGTGTTTGATTTCATACGTTGCTTTTGTGCTGCGAATGTTGTTTCGAGAAGTTTGGGGATTCGCCGATTTGTTTGATGTGGTATTACGCACAAGAAATTTTGTAAATGATCCTTTGTTTTTGTAATATTATGGAGTCATTTTGGTCATGGCGTCAGTCATCGTAGAGTTGACCTAGGTTTGTGGGCATCGAAACTACTTTCCTTTTTGAAAAAACATGGTATTATCTGGCTTGCCCATTTACGATACAGTAGACAGGTGCAGGTGGGTTGTTGGTAAAGAAGGTTGGAGGGGGGTGATAGTGATTGGAGGAAAATTGTTTGACCAGCGACGTTGAAGGAATTAAATTTCGTGGTTGTCGTTACATCGGTGATTACAGCTTCTGACGCATTGATCAAAGTTGCTGGTGCAGCCATTTTTCTTGAGGAAAGGAATAGGTTTTCCTTCCTTTCTTATCTCTATCTTTTTCTCTTGGGCATACAGTTCGTGCCCTGAATTAAAGAACCAAAGCTACAGAATTGCAGTAGGAAACTCGGTGGTAGCAATAAATTGAAGGTAGAGTCCACTCTTGGTTTTCTTTCTGCAAGCAATAGGCTCAGTTAACTTCCTGGGGCACCTCAAGTCAGCTGAGCCAGCTATTCAGTTCACCATAATAAGCACAACAGGCAATGCCTTCCTGTTCCTTGTTTTCACAAAAAAACATCCCAATCAATTAAGCTCACCCTGCTGTATGGAAGAATAACCGACTCTGGATGGTACTTCCAGTTCACGTCATACCGCTAAATTTCGCACAAGGCTTCTTTAGTTCTGGCTCTTCTACGCACGGCTTGCTCGACAAAACATATGACATAAAAAATTCCTATGTCACAGACCTAGGGGAAATTTTCTACAGCAGCAGCTACCACATCAAATGCTGTATTCACTGATTGGGGGACAGCCAAAAAATTTTCCCTCCTTCAATGCCGCCCGTCTTCAATCGTATTGTCTCTCCCCTCATCTAATGACTCACCTGCATCAGCCTACTTTGTGTTGAAGGGACGAGTGAAATGATACCATAATTCTCGTATTTGAAGGTCTTCCCATTGCCCACATATTTGTTTTGTTGTGGCATCAAACTCCTAATGCATGATGCCACGACCAAAAGAGCAACCGCCAAAAGAATAAGCACAAGCCATCTACAAGTTTGCTTATGCGCAATGCCCCACCACTTACACTGGCGACACCAGGACCTTGCCGGAAAGACTCCAACAGCACCAACACAAGGTAGGGAAAAACTGAGCAAGGCATCGTTTTCAGTTAGAGCTAACAGTTAATCAGCCTTTAGTGTCCCTTTAAGTCATTAGTGGGCTTTCTTTTCCTCTGTGTAGCTTTTATGCGGATTCGTTGGGCTGTGCACTTGAGCCAACCTGTTGCTGTAGATGGTTGGATACGCGGAGCTTTAGTTTGGATACGCGGAGCTTTAGCTTGTGATGGTACAAATGCATTCTGTTTCGTGTAACACAGGCATTATAAGATTAACCTATTTTCTGGCCATAACTTTGTACAGGTTAAACTGCTGTTCAAATTTTGCTAACCATGTTATTGCAGAACTTTGCACCAGTCAAAACAACGTAATAAAGACTGCATAATCATTCCATCTCTGGTAAAGCGGCACTTGGCGCCATTAGGTTCCTTCTTGAAAACACAATGGGTTTTGGTGGTACTACTTTTCAAGCCTAAAATTTCAATAGTCATTGCTTCTGCTCGGGAACTGCATGGTGGTGGTAGTCTTACTGCGATCTTTTTCTTGTGCACAGTTCACGTTCACCATTACAGTTTTAATTACACCCGAGCAGAAGTTTTTTCTGCAAGTTTGAATAAATTTTTAGACACAGTTATACACGAAAACAAAATTCATATCTGTCATTCTAACCGGACACTACACATGTACTGAATATTTTCTTATAACAATATTAGAGTGTTTTAAGTGAAGTCCGTGTCCTTTATTAAGCTGCTTTGCACATTGGTGCCAGTCTTATATATGTAGTTCTCAATTTTCATTATGATCAGTCTCTGTACGGGAACCATATATTTTTATATGAGGTCGCTGTGTATTTCTTAAACTGGATCTAGGCACCAATTGCAATTTGTTGTGATCAGTTTTTCTCAGCTTAAAAAATTGTAGCTTTTTAAAGATTATGGTGTGTTTTTGTGTGCCTAAAGGGTTGCCTCATGGCATGTTTGGCCTATGAAGCGTTGGAAGCGGATATTTTATTTCAAAGTGGAATGTCGGGCTAGCATCATGGTCCTTCTGTTGCTGCTCACTTTCATTCATGCCATTATTTTTTATATTATCACTTAAAATTAAAATTTAACCAATCTGCTGTCGTTTTAATTTTGTCACCTGCTGTACACTTTCTTTTTTTCCAAACTTCTGTAAGGATTGACAGTCCATATTTTTATGATACCAAAGCGCCGGACTGGGCTAGTTTGTGCATGTTTGAATGGATGAAAAACCAGCGGGAAACAAAGCATACAGAAAAGAAGGACGAGACAAGCTTGTCCCGTTGTTCTCTTTTAACTGTGTCCTGTGTTTACCGCTGGTTCGTCATTTATTTAAACATTTTTATGTGTTTGTTGAACAGCGATTAGTTTAAGTGCTCAAGCAATTTTTGGCTGTGAAGGTTCCCTGTAGCATTCATATAAGTGCTGGCTGTTCTTTTTAAACCACGTTAGACCGCATTACCAGCCCTAATTAGATCGTCTTTTGTAGACATGAAGTTGAAATAAATGTTTGTTTGCATTGCTTTACATATGTTGAAAGAAATGCTTGCTCATTTTTTTTCAACCCTGTTTCTTAATCATGCCTAAACCATTTTTCCCTGTCTTTTATTTGAGAACCAGGAAGGGTGCTCATCCCCGGTTCTTGCTGAAGCAGCAGTATCCGTACTTCACACGTGAGCTCTGAACACACAATAATTATGGTATGAAACATTCTACCAGTATAAGTGTGCTTTGGTCATTGTAGATGTCAAAGCGCTCCACAGGTTTCTGGTGTAGCAAGCCTTGTCCCTAGCAGGGCTGACCTCACCAGTTCACATTAAAGAGCATTCTCTCTCTCCCTCTCTCTCTCTTTCTCTCTCTCTCTCTCCACAGGGTAGTACAGTGCCTGGTGTAGTGCACAATCTGTCTATCACAGCCCCCGCTGGGTGCTGTTGTAGAAAATGTTTTTGTGGCTATAATGTTTAAGATTATTTTAAAATGTACTATCGGCGTCAAATAAAACGAAAACACGAAATTTTAAACCAGAACGTGCAAAACTGAAAAATACTGTTCGTAGAGTTCATATAATGGGACGCTCTTGGTATATTTGGAAATCCACATTGCCCAATTTTCTTTTTGTAACTAAGCCACGCTTTATTTTTGTTTGCATTGAAAGAAATCGCGCTATTTGTGTGTTCAGGTTCATCTTTTCGTCTTCGCTTTTCATTTGACGCTGATAGTACGTCAAATACTATTAGGAATAGCTGTATAAATTGGTGGCCATTTTTCTCGTGGAGGCAGAAAGTGAAAATGCCCATGTGTGGAGATTTCAGTGCACAATAAATGTCCCAAAGTTGCCAAAGCTAATCCAGAGCCCTCCTCTGCGGTGCACTTCATATCTCATGTGCAGCTTTGCGTAAAAGCAGTCAGAAATTTGTGATCAATTTAAATCGATTTTTATGTTTTTAATTGCAAAAATTGTCAGTTTAACTACCTTATTCAGTAAAGTATTTTCTAACAATTGTATAGCTACCAAAGGTTTACAGAAAAGCTTTTCACATTGGTTATGCACCTTCATAGCAAAACAGAAATGCAATTAAGCAAAGGAGAAAACACCCCTAATGGGAAGTAGCAAACACTAAAGCTGCTGTTAAAAAAATGCTTTTTTTAAAGAGAAAGTTTATAACAAAAAAGGATTACAAACATATCAGTATGCAGACGAGGGTTCAGAGTCAACTGACTGAAAGGGTACCCTCAATTACAAATACATCAAACGAATAGTGTAGAAGTAGCAAATGGGCGAAAGAGCCCAACAAATCAATATGCAGTACAAAACACACAAGACATCAGCATTTTAGGTACATACATTTGGAAAGGTAGCTATAGTTGTAGATATCTTATATAAAAAGTAAAAAATCAGTTCTTAAATGACACAAAGGAAGCAGAGGCACTTGAGCACCTTTGGTATAACGTAAGAATAAAACAGACAACAAGATCCTAATTACAGCAAAGGAAATCCTCTAAGGTTTGTTTTAAAGCAACCAAGTAATGGGGATGATTTGACAGCAGTAGGGCAAATTATTCAAAACATTCACAGCTGAAAACCGAAGTAGTTCTCTTACCGTAATTAGTATGAACAGGTGGTAGTAACAAATTGTTATTACTTGAAAACCTGGTTACGCATTTACTGCGTAAAAACACTTACATCAAGAGATCACAAGAGAGGTTACAGTGCAATGATTTGTAAAAAAGAATACCTAAGTTATATTGAAACAGCCCATAATTGATAGTATATTATTCTGATGTAGAAGTCGTGAGGCGGAGGAACGACATGGACTGAATGTTATAATGCGAATACACTGGTTTTGTATATGTTGAACAGATGAAACGTGAGAGGAGTAAGTGTTGCCCCATGAAACAATACCATAATGAAAATGCCTCTGAACAAAAGCCAAATATAAAGACAACAGGGCTAGGTAAGGCAAAAAGCGCCAAGCCTTGATTAAAGCTGGAATCCAAAAAGATGTTTTTTGCTTCAAATCGGAAAAGTGAGAAATAAATGTAAGGTGCGGGTCGAGGTGAATCCCAAGAAATGTAACGTGGTCGCAAAATGTGATTAAATGAGACTCAAGATGTTTTATACAAAATATTTGGGGATTTTAGTCCTAGTCTACTCTAAAAAGGGCTATAGTCGTAAAATGCTTGCCATAAAGCACCTCGTAATACAAGACGAAATTAATGGGTACTGGCAGTTGGCTTTTCATTGGAAACTTCAAAAATTACCCCACATTCGCCGGAAGGGACACAATGCAAGGCGCCATGTACAAGCTAGCCTCATGATAAAATAATGCTTTAGCCACAATGTCATCACATTTCAACCATGGGCTTCACCGGGGAACTCATATGCATTGTTCTGTGATGTTTACAGTTCTTGGTATTGCTATGTGGGGTCATTTAGTGTAAAATGTATGTTCATAAAACTCGATATACCACAAAACCTTGCAAGTCCTGTACCTTATGAATATTTTTTCATGAAGCAAAAGGAATAATGCAAAAGAAAATAATTGGCAGTGGGGACCCAACTTTTATGAGTAGATTAAACTCACAGTACGGAGGGAAGTATACATATTGCATTTGGGCTTCCTTCATATTGAGCTTTCCTTCTCAGCTCAAGTATAAGGCACTAAACATTGCGGGTAGCTACTGTGACTGGAAGTTTGATGCAATACTGTGAAGCCTAAGGTTCAAACTACTGTTTAAGGTTCAAAGAACTTTTGTGCGGTTGATGTGTTGCACAGCTACTTTCACTGCATAACAGGTTTATGCTGTGCAGTGAAGCTCGAAGGATGTGTGCTGCAGTTCGGCAAAATGAACATTTAATTGATTTTTTACAAAGTTTTGAATAATCAACAACCTCTAATGTTATGATTTCTGTACTGAGATGTGGCCCTAATTTTAGATTTTATAAATCGATGCTTTAAAAATCAGTGGGACAAACAGTTGAAGGAAATTATCAGCTGACGTTGAGCTTCAGTGCAATGTCGCATTAACAGAGCTTAAAAAGCAAGAATGTTGCATACCATAATCGTGTGTCATACTGTGCCATATGTGGCTGCACACCTGCAGCGCCATTTGTGAACCGAAGATGACGCACCCTTTTTGTACCCCCTTAGGTGGGTGCTTTTAAAGAAGAAGGTCCTACAGACTGGTGTGCTATGTAAGCACCTCATGATGCTTTTAGGCCGAAAGGTGTGTTATAAGGCCCGCGTCTTCTGGGGTGCTTCACAGAGGGTGCTCCTGCGGCGAAGGAATCCAAACACCCTAAATGCTGTAAAATATCTTGTTATGAGGGTGCTGCGGTGGCGACAAGCTGAACGCACCCTTTTGGGCCTAAAATATGTTTATTGGGCTAACGCACACAGTTTTCTTTCAAAGCGCGAGCAAATCTGCAATCTTGTTTCGTCATCCGGCTGCAATATACTCGTTCTAACCGAAACGTGGCTGTCAAGCGACGTTGCAGACAACGAAATCCTGGCTGATCTTCCGAACTTGAACATTTTTTGAAGCGATCACAAAGTCGCCAGCGGGGGACGTCTTCTAATCGCCACTGGCAAGTTAGTATCGTGCTCAGTAGTTAACACTCCGTCTGACTTAGGAATCCAATGGCTACTTATTCGCTCTACGCCACTAACACTGATGCTTGGAGCGTGTTGCTGGCACCCACAAAGCCGCCCAGACTTTCAACAGACACTTAACAACACATGGAACAACCTCACTGCTAAACACCCCAACGCGCGTGTCCTACACTTTAGGGATTTTAACTATCCAGATATTGACTGGCGATACCAAGTAGCTGTGGCAGGAAGAAGTACTGAAACAAAAGAATTCATCAATGTGTGCTTACATTTTAATCTCACACATTTGGTATCGGAGCCAACCAGAGTGACTAACAACTCCGCGAATAAACTGGACTTGAAACTAACAACACATCCTGAAAGTTCGCGAAATCAGCGATACCTACGCGAAATCAGCGATCACGAGGTCATACACTCGATCTTCAATTTCAACCATTTGTCCCGCCAGCTCTAGCCTAAGACTATCAGTTTGTACGATAAGAGTAACTGCGAGGCAATAAACAACGAACTTGAAAGATTTTTCCAGGGCTTTGAAACAGGCTTCTGGGACAGATGAGAGGAAGCGAACTGTTTTAAGTTTACAAAAAATACGAGAATTGACGAGAAATTTCATACCGACAAGCCCGATTCACGAAAACGTTGAAAAACTAGAAAATAAGAAAGAACGAATATTTCAGGCGATGAATATAAAACCTAGTGCTCACAAACGGGATAAATTCTATGCAGCTGAAAAAGCATATTTTCTTGCTAAACGCAGCGCAAAGCACTCGTGTTATCACACAGACGTACCCAGGATTCTAACCAACTACCCCAGAAAATTTGGGAAATTAATAATCCGCACGAAACCCGCACTGTTAGGTTCAAAAACGAAGCTGGAGATGATATAAGTGATGCCGACAGCACTGAATTGTGCAATACCACCTTTTCATCCGTTTTTACCCAAAAAAGAAACATGGCATTCCTTGTGTTACCGAAAAGCAGTCTGCCTTGTATGCCGCCTATTACGTTTTATCCCGGGGGGTATATTGACTGTTATCGATAAAGTGAAACTGTCCTCTTCAGCAGGTGGGGGTGACATCAATACTAAAATTCTTAAAGACGCCAAATCCATTTCTTCAATAATTTTGTCGCTATTATTCTCAGTCACTTTGCACAGGCCACTTACCGGAGGACTGGAAGGTGGGGAAGGTCACTCAAATCAGGTAACAAAGACAGCCCCATAAGTTCTCGCCCGATCTCTCTAACAAGTGTACCCGCAAAGCAATGGGACACGTCATCTACTCCAAAATCATTAACGTTCTTGACGCGACCAACTTTTTCCGCCCTGCTCAGCATCGGTTCCGTAAAGGTTACTCTCGCTAAACCGAATTACCGCTTTTTTCCAGAATTTGATTACAAGTCTTGATACTAACCAGCAGACTCATGCAATATTTTTGGGTTTTTCTAAAGTTTTTGAGAGGGTACCTCATAAGCGACTGCTGATAAAAATTAAATCCTTAAATTCACATCCTCATATTCTAACTTGTATTGAAGAATTTCTATCTAACCGCTCCTAATTTGTTCCCCTCAACACAGTGCACCCAAGTCCCCTTCCAGTAATATCAGCTGTACCACAAGGCTCCGTTTTCGGGCCCCTTCTCTTCTTAGTTTACATTAACGACCTAGCTTCGCAAGTCTCCTCCTGAATCCGTTTCTGTGCTGACGTCTGTGTAATCTATCACTCAATCACTAACCCCACTGATCAAACCGCTATCCAAGATGACCTTAAAGGAGCCATGAAGAGAAAACACAAGTTTTGGTTCATTCGAAAGGTTGCCTCGTTAGAACCATAACGACACCACTTATAAGGACAAACTTCGCTCAAATAAGCTACATAATTAGGAAAAAAGGAAATGACCATTCAACCCACCAGCTCATTTTCCGCAACAGAACCTATGATGTCACTCGAGAATGCTCTGCGATTGGCGGAGGCCGGCAAAAGCAAACACATGTTAGGCAGGGCTTACAGTTTGCATAGCGAGCTATATGCCCGTGAAACATACTGCACATACTTTTTATGACAAAGAACGGTGGAGTAAACGATTGAAGTTCCGAACGAACACGCAAGCGTGTGCGCCAATGCGTACGAAACTACCGCCGGCCGAGCTCGACATCTCGCCGTCGCGCAGACGAATTTTCGGGTTCGAGGCTCTTAGGGGCCAACGAACCGTTCCAGCACGTACAGCCGCGACCTTGCTTGGTATCTTAAATGTTTGACAGGAGGTTGGCCGTCATATCGCCAACCAGCAAAGGTAAAAATAGAAACGAGGGGAGTAAGGAACAGCAAGAAGCGACGAGATAGTGCCAGTCGTCGCATAAGTTTCGAATGGTGTTGGCTTGCTGCTGTCCGTTACGAGCTCGTTTCTAGTTTACAACCACTGAAAACTTCAGTTTGTTCGAGTACTTTACAATGAAATTTCGTTGCTACGTTTTGAAATGCCCATGTAGTACGGAAAAATCGTCGAGGGAGTGCGACATCACCGCCGGTGAGGAGATCTCCTTTCATGTGCTGCCCAAAGACGAACCTCGGCGAAGCAAGTGACTACGTTTTGTGAACTTTGCAAAACGGAGGAGGAAGGGAGCTAAATGAAGTACGAGTGTGCTCGCTTAATTTCCGACGAAGTGATTACGGCAGGGACCCTTACGTTAGCTCACTCCTGGGACATGCTGGCGCTCGTCGCCGACTTCGTCAAATCGCCGTCAAAGCGCTCTGACCTTGGGGGAAAAATGCCGTACACACCGCGCATTGACGCTCATATCTTTCTGGTCGGAGCAGAGAGCTCGCGCGAACGGCTTTCCATACACGACACCGGCCAACTGGCATAAGCGATACTGCTGCTGAAATTGAACTATTATTAACCGTAATAAAAATACGGCACATACGTACCAGTCTGTATTCGTCCGTCGCGACGGGGCTGACGAGGCAGCGGTGCCGACGGCAGGGCGTTCGTCTGTTGTGGCTATCGCGGAATGGTCGCTTTCCCGTCCACCGCGTACCCCACAACTCCTGCCGCTCGTGCACTTAGAAGCATTGAGCGTTCAAGTGGTGTGAGGTTGTAAAATGCAAGCCCTAGCTCCTCGGCGAGAGTTTTGTTCTCCGGATCAGGCGATTCCATGACTAGGGCTGCGGGTGCACTAGGTTTTACTAGTATTTTTAAAATGGCCGCCGTCTCGGTTTCGGCACGAGTTTCGGTTCCTGTCTGACTCCCGCGTGTGGGTGCTATATGGAGTCGACATACTAAGTATCCGTTTCATGGGCCGGCTCGTATGACGCCATTGTTCACGTCACCAAATGTGCAATTTTAGCGGGAGATTTAAAATTTTGGCTTAAATTGCCTTATTTCTCAGTGAATAAAGCATCATTTGCTTCCGGGAAAGCGCTTGAGGTACTATGAAACACCTAATCTTTCGAATAAAACAAACTTTTGTTTTCTCTTCATGGCTCCTTTAACAACGTACAACAATGATGTTACCGCTGTCTTATGAAACTAGATCCTAAGAAATGCAAAACGATCTCATTTCACCGCCGCCACAACCTTTGATTGTTCCCGTACGTAATTGATAACGTCGCCCTCGAACAAGTGCATTCATATAAGTATCTCGGTGTCACCCTATGCAACGCTCTTAGCTGGCGCATGCACATTACTAACGTTATAACATCTGCAAAAAAATCTTTAGGTTTTCTGAAACGTCACCTTCAGCACGCCCCCAAAGAATGTGCAACCGCAGGCGTCCAAGTGTCTTATCCGCTCTATATTGGAATATGCGAGTGCAATCTGGAGCCCACACAAAGCATATCTAAGCGACTCACTCGAGGCAGTTGAAAACCGTTCTATTAGGTTTATTTATTATTCGTATTCGTTAAATACCAGTCTATCAGCCCTCAACAAAAAATGGGGCTCTTTTAAACGTTGACGTCCACTGCCGTATTTCAAGCCTCTGCTTTTTTCACAAAGTCTTGCACAGCACCCTCCGTCATCCCTGCATTATTCCGCCACGCCGCCTATCTCACCGCACTAGTCACCCACTTCAAGTCGCTCCACCACGTATTTAACGACAACTTTTTCAATGTCTTTCTTTTTACAGGCTACAAGTGACTGGAACTACCCTCCTCACGACGCAGTCACCATTTGCGGCCCATCAACATTTTTTAACCAGTTACCTACTGATCTTTCACAATGAAAAACTCGTAACAAGTAAAACATTATATTGTCCACCCACCCTTTATCTAATACCCCCTCGAGGGGTCTTTAAAGAAATAAAATGATGTGATGTCATCGGCTGAAATCTGCCGCTTCTTCAGTGTTTTCTAGGAAACATATTTCAAAGTTCATGCATTGGCCCTTTTGCTACACTGTGTCAGATCTAGCGCCACAATTTAGAAACCATGCGTAGTTTTCTAGCTCCACAGTATATGGTTCTGTTTATTTTTATAGTTCTATAAACATTTTCTTGCATGTCGTTCGCATTAATTATTTTGTGTATATTCATTGCAGGTTCCGGGTACGTGTTCGGCCTTGGGAGTTTCTTCTTCACTACAACGTACAGCCGGTAAAAGGCTTGCCTATAACACAGCGTTCGTACTCTCAGCCCTGTCCAGCCCCGCCGGAGCGGGATTTGAATAAAACTACTGCGGAATTCTGAAGTCTTAGCCCTTCGCTTTTGCCTCCGACATGTTTGGAACGAGTATGTTTCGGCAATTTTCGGATGTAGTTGGTTGAAGTTGAAATCGCTGTTATAGACAAGCGTTTTACCGGCTGTACCTGTACATATATGTGATTTACTGCAGTGAAATAAAACTGGCTTGAAAATTGAATTGGATTACATGAAACCTTTTCTTTCGGGCGGTATTCTGATAACAAAAGCCACGTTTGTTGTTTCGGGAGCAATACAAAATTTTTAGTTTAGTTGACGTGGGAGGTGAAAGGTACTGATGGAGATAATATTTCGACTGCTGGAAAGGGTACAACTGGAGTTTTAGTTGTATTAAAAAAAACATATTCTCCAATGGTACATATTCTCCAATGCTACTGACAAACGTTTGGGCTGCAGAGATTAAGGCTGCGACGGAATTGTGACCAGTCCACTGAATCATTTGTGGGCAGGAAGCGCTTTCACGAGTGTCTTTGCAGAGAGAGTGAGACTCGTAATGGTTGTGGGCCCGGCCTCCGCTCGCTTCCTGTTTTGTTTTCTTTTCGTGTGCTCCCGTTAGCCTCTGCCGTGTCACGTCTTCCGTATAAAAGGCAGGGACTCCCAACGGCAAGTCAGAAGTTTCTCTGCCTTCGAAGTCATGCGAGCTTTGGTGAGTAGAGAATCGCCACAAATCTCGGAGGCTGCCTTTTTTCGTAAAGTGCGGATTTGCTGCCTGCTCAATCGGAACGCCAAAATGAGGTTTTATAAGCTTATCACTGCGTTAATTGTTTGATTGTGTAGTGTAGCGCACCGAAGCTTGACCTGGGCTAAGCGGAGCGCCGTAGTGGAGGGCTCCGAATAAGTTTGTACCAGCTGGCTATACCTAACGGGCACCGAAATGTCGACACACCGGCGGTTTTTCTTCCCGGCACCATCAGAAAAGCAGCCCATGCGGCTGGACTCTAACCTGCGTTTTCGGGCTCAGACTAGTCCTTTCATAGCTTTACCATAAATGTATCTCCTGAAGCTTCACCCTAGATGGCTTTTGCACATATTCTAGTCTGTTATGCGTCTTGCCCTGGCTACCGCGCCATTTGCAATGAAGCGTTGCAGCTATATTTCTCAGGATTAAGTATGCACCTAAGAACTCTTAATCTGTGCTGGTTTAGCACGCGGAGTAAGTTTAACACGGTATTTTACCGAGGGCCGCCTATGCTGGTTGACAGAAAGGCGTACACCTGAAGGAATTCTCCCTCCCAAAGCTCACTGCTGGACCTTCACTAGTTGAATTTTATGCTAGAGGCCGTTAGGTGACGCTTGAAGAAGCGCCTGTGTGGCGGAGTAAAAAAAAAAAGCCTTCTCCGCATTTTGCAAACAAAATTATTAACCGACGAGCTAGGGAATAAAATCTCTGAATGCGGGATATTTTACTCCCCAAACATTTTTGTACAGAGCAACAACTGGTCAGAAAACAACAGAGACGGTAATTATGGCATTACACAAGTACAAATGAATGGTTTAGTTCCAGCAGTAGTTGACGTGAGGTAAGTAGTAGGAATTTTTCAATGGCTATAGCAGCCATATGATGCTTATTAGGACCGGTCAGTGTATTAAACGACGTTTCAATTCAAATTTATGCCAACCTGCGTATTCATTTAGAGGCACCGGTCCAAACAGGACGGAGAAAAAGAGACTCCAAAGGGACAAGGAATAGGATTTGTGGTGGCAGACTGGTTTGGCTCCAAATAATAGTGTAGATTTTCTACCTAAAACGGCTGACAGCTGCCCTAAAATAGGTACGGTTTGCTCGAAGCAATGAGACTTATAATAAAATGTTACGAGCCTTGTTGAAAAGCACATGCTTTGGTCCTTGGGTTTTGTATTTCACTAGAAAAGACCTTTCAAATCTTAAAAAGCATGAGCTCCCTAGCCCTCGTGTTCCCCTGCGAAGTGTCGGAGAGCCACGCTCGGAAGCACTCTCTGCCCACCTCAGTCGAGACGAAGAAGCTGTTAAAGAATATTTGTGAGGCTCAGAGGTTACAAATTGGTAAAGCTGGTTCACAAGGTCATTTTTGCCACATAGCAAGCCCTAGTTCAATTTCTTTGTGTGTGGCAAGCATACCTGCACTTTACACAGGGTAGAAGTATATCGGGAGCCGCACGGATAGCCGTGCTGTAATTTCGAATGAATGTGTTTAAGGTATCAACACCGCGTTCACGTTCTTAACCGGTAGAGGCTAACCTCGGATTAAATAATGCAGTTGAACAACAAATATTGTTACGTCGTGGCAGGATGGCGGCGACACGAACAATGGAAGATTTAACGCTCTAGCTGCAAAAGCTACAAGGCAGCCATGGATCAGACCAGGCTAGACAACGCGCCCCACCTATCTTCGTCTCAGATGTTGGCGCACTACCCCACGCGCCACTGTCACCTTACCCGTATGCTTATGGCGTGACAACATAATGCGCAGAAATATAAACCACTACAAATAGGGATTTGGATGCGTGTTTTTGATGCGAGCTTGCTGAACGAAGACCTTTAATTAAATATGCTGTGAGCTCTCGTCTGCGTGTTATGTTTCGGAGGCATGAGTTAGCTTCAAACAAGGCAGAGGTGCAGATAACGCCTCCAATGTGACCAGCTACAAGAATGTTACAAGGATCAAAGTGAATATATTACTGAGTTGTGCTTTTAAAGCAAACTGAGGCAGGAGTGACGTGAGAGTCGAACGTTACGCCATACAACGCCAATGTGTATCGTAGTATTTTTTTGTCTGGGAAAAAATGAAATATACGCACTGAAGCAACACCTGGACAAAGGCGCGTCGTAACGAATAGCTCCAGATTAATTTTGACCAACTGGGGATTGAACGTAGGCTGAAATCTCGGCACATGGGCGTTCGCCTTTCTCGCATGCATCCGGAAAACCACCAGCGAGGCTGAAATGGAGCCAACAGTATTGGGCTCAGCAGCGCTATGGCTTATCCACTGGGACCGCGGCGGGTTTTGAAAGAAATCACGATTCCCACACCATACGTAGGTGGTGGTCGACTTAAAGCAAAGCCTGAATTCCATTCTATCTCGAATTCCTCTCTCACGAGGGGCTTCTCGAAGTTTTTCTCTGCGCCTAAAACAAGATGCGCTGCTCCCGCGAGGTCTAAAACACGTTTCCAACGGCACCGCGAAACCACACGAGGCGCCTGCTTGACCTTGACTACAAGGAGTTCCTTGGATTTGCACCTGGAGTAGTAAACGTCGCTTAATACAGAGCTTGTGTACGAAGGCTCTCATTACCACCAGTGGTAAGTCCTCCAGCATGCGTTGTCCCACAGGGCTGATTTTTTGTCTTTACTTGTGCAGATTGTCACCCTATTCTCCACCCTGGCGGTCGCATCTGCCGGCCTTTTGGGCGGCGGAGGTGGTGGAGGCTACGGCGGTGGCGGATTTGGCGGTGGCGGCGGCTTTGGCGGTGGCGGCTTTGGAGGTGGTGGCGATGGCGACATCGGCGTGGCATCCATCTCGTATGTCAAGACCCCCGTGGTTGACGTGAAGTACGTGGCCAAACCCGTGGTGAGCTACGTGGCTAAGCCAGTCGCCACCGTGTCACACGCTCTGAAGCCCGTGGTGACCTACACCAGCATCTCTAGCGGCGGAGGTGGATTCGGTGGAGGTGGCTTTGGCGGGAGGAGGATTCGGCGGAGGAGGATACGGCGGAGGCGGATACGGCGGCGGCGGGGGCTACGGCGGTGGCCATGGAGGATGGCATTGACCATGACGAGCTTCGTAGCAATGCCGGGCACCATTTCTCTTCCGCACCCTTCATCAGTCTTCATTCGGAAAACGTGTCCCTCGAGTCATCTAGGCGTAAATTTTATTTGTGATAAAAAATTAACAATTGCCCAACAGTGACGACTTGGGGAATAAACATGATTTTTCATATCGCTCGCCTGACCTCGTAACTTCCTCCTGTAAGATAACATCATAGGCAAGAAGCTCCGTACATTCATTCTCTATCTTCGGAACGCAAAGCTATACAGAAATGGATAAGCAAAGTCGTGGCCATGGAACGGATAAAGAATGGTTTAGGGTAGATTTAGGTGAACCAGAAATGCTTAAGATGGATTAGGAACGGTATATTAGCGTGGCTACTCGCCGAACGGGTGAATATGCATACAAAAAGTACCTGTCACAATATTAACACAGATTATCACCTTCAGATCACACAACAAAAAGTTCCCCAAGATATTGTTTCTTTGCTTATATGCACCGCGTCATTCACATGCAAAGAAAGCATGGCAACGTTCTGAGACAACCAAGAATTGCGTGTTTAGTGTGCGCTGTGTATCTGAGTGTTAATACACGCAGATACACAGCGCACATTAAACAGGGGCAAACTTCGTCAAGGCGTTTGACAAGGTACCGTGTGGAAAACTGCTCCGCAAACTAGAATCTATAGAACTTCGCTTTTCTGTTTTACGATGGGTACAAGTTTATCTTACGAATAGGAAACAGTACGCTGGTATTAATAAGTGCTTTTCAAATGTATGTAGTGTTTCTTCCGGAGTTCCGCAATTAGCGTGCTTGGGTCATTGTTATTTTTATTTACCTGAATGATTTGGCTCTGTTATTGCGGCTGACGTTTCATTGTGGTTCCTCGCGGATGATTGTGTTCTATTTAAACGGTTTTTTCCCAGGTGATCATTGTTCACTACAAGTAGCTGTTTCTGCTATTCACGGAAGGTGTGAAAATTGGGGCATGGAATTGAACAAGAAAAAAAAACTGCACTTAGGCGCATAAAAAAAAAAGGGTACCGAGCTCATATGCTTATAAAATTCATGATTTTAGTATTTCTGAGGTCACAGATTACAAATACCTTGGCGTCACATTCACAAACCATTTAAAATAGTCAGTTCATGGGTCGAAAGTGCGTGCGTCCGCAATCCGTAAGCTATATTTCCTCAGCAGAAAACTCAGGTGCGCTCCTAGCCAGTGCTAACATTTTGGCTGATTTCGAAGGAGTAAATTAGAGTATGCTACCGTAATATGGGACCCACATACGACAAAAGATAAAATCCAACTAGAACGAGTCAGCTGCAAAGCCGTGAGATTGATATTTGGGATGTATAAAAGAAAAGACTCCCCTACACAGTTAATGCATGCCAATCGCATTAAGACCTGTGAAACTCGTATAACAATTAGTCGTATTGCATCCTCTCAGGAAATTTAAATTAAAGCTGCCAAAATTTGTAACAACCCTCGCAACAAGGAGGACTCGTCACAATCACCCAATTAAAGATCGGAATTCACTTCCTGCACAAATATTTCTACGCTCCGATTTCGTTACTCGGTGTTTGACCTGGCGTTGTGAGTCGTGTCGTGCATTCTACGTCCGTACCCACTCCTGCTTGGGCCAAATTATTGGCCTGCAGTATGGTCAAATAAAATAAAGAAATTAATTTTAATAAATAATAAACCGATTGCAGGCATTTCAACCCTACATTAGCAAGAGCTAAAACAAATGAGCTTTTTTGCAAAACGAAATGCAATAATAAACACAAGCGAAGGAGACGCTTCACCTTGCATCGTTACATCATAACAAGCAATACGCATTCTTCCATTGCTTAAAAATACAATTCGACGCACAATGCCCAATAATTCTCGACCACGTGATATGTAGTAACACGTTCTTTGCCAATCTAGGAGAAGTCCCTAATAATTCAATATTGATATGCAGTCTACTTCTAATAAATAAATACGCAGTCTAATTATAACCACTCTGGAAACGCGGAGGCACCTCTTTCCTTCTCGAAAATACCGCGAAATCATGAAGGGCTTAAGCCCTAATGCGCGAGCACAAAGTTACCAAATTAGCAAGTCGGCGTCTATCGCCTTGAAATTGACGACTGTGAAAAAAAGCTAAAAAAACCACAGAGTATTGTGTCAAACAGAGAAGGAAGTTTTAGTCGGATGGAATTCAACCCAGGTCTCCGGACTGTGATTCAAGTTCTCATCCCATTAAACCAGTTTGATTTTTAATTGCATTAGCCGCGACCAGAAACATTACAACAGTACGAGGGCACACAGGGCCAAAGAAAATAAAATATGGACAAATTCAGGGAAACAAAAATATATCAAGAGCGTTCGGGAGGGCGATGTGTCGACGGGGTTCGTCTAAAAAAACATGCACTAGATCAGACCAAAACTATCACTACAACAGCACTTTTTTTCTGAATAGGATAGTTAAGGGGGTTTTCCCTAAAACATTCCAAACACAAAGAATGGCAACGCATGGGGCACCTTGTGTATTCAAGGCGAGGGTATAAGCGACACCGCGGACACCGAGCCCTTATACACTAAGACAAACCGTGGCAAGGAGTTTTAATGTGAAGTTTAGAAGCCTTACAGGGTGGCAGTCGGATCTCTGGTCAAGCTCTGGCGGATGGCCTTCCGGTCTGTTTGCCGGAACAGCAGCTCCGGGACCTCACTGACTGTCACGGTAAGGTTAGTCAAAATGTATCTCCGTTCCCTACTTTGTACAATGGCTCATGGATTAATCTGAACCCTTCCTTAAATTTGATCGGTTCTCCCGGAGAAGACCCTCACCGAAGCCATTTTGAGTCAGTGTCAAACCTTGTCTTCGCAAACCCAGACAACTTCCCTCTTTTTCGTGGTCATAGCAATTCAGTGGACCAAAACACCCCAATTATCACCAAGTCTGTATTCTTGATCACAAAATTTACCGGAAGTGTGCTTAGACAGAACTACGAAGGAAAAATCGAAACTCCGGTGACATGCTCACAGAAATCAAAAGTAAATAACAGCCAAGTAACCTAGTAAAGAGAACAAATATTGGCGATCTACAGATCACTGTGACACCTTACCGTACCCTCAATGGCTTTCCAGGGATTGTCTCCGAAATTGAACCTTTAAATGAAAATGATGCTGATGTCCACGAAGGTTTGCGCGAGCAAGGTGTTGATGCAGTCAGGCGTATCACAATGAGGCACGTGGGAAAAGAAGTAAGAACCAAACACGTAGTCCTGACGCTTGACCATGCCACCCTACCAGAGTTCGTAAAAGTAGGTTTCCTCCATTCTCAGACAAGACCATTCATCCCGAATCCGCGACGTTGCGTGAAGTGTCAACGGTAGGGGCATGGTAGCACAATTATCAAGGCCAAGGAACATGCGCAAAGGCTCAGAGCCTACTCACCGGTCAGGCGATTGCCGCACTGCACAGTTCAAGGTCTTGTGGCAGTGACGGACCTCACCCCTTTTCCTCTAGGTCTTGTCAGAAGCTCAAAAATGAGAAGTAAATAATCAATCGGAAAGTAGCTGGAAATATATCATACGTAGATGGTTAACAAAGACGCGCAATGGAAGCTGATCTGAAACTGTTCTGAAGCTGAAGATCAGCTTCAGGAAGCTCATCTCACGCTGCTCACCGAGTGGTGGGGTGCAGTCACGATTCGGTGGGAACCCAGTACAGCACTGCTGGGCTGGTTCCGTCACCCCCCCCCCCCCCCCCCCGTGCTCCCCTCGGCTGCCCATGCCGCCACACTGACTGCAGACTCCGCAGTCCCAGTGGCGACAAACACAACTGGAGGTGGTGTCGCCCCTCCTGTGCCTGTTTCTATGCCCCCTGTGACTCTGCTACTGCGGTGCACACTGACATGAAAGCAACGGCTGCATCTCCATCTTTGCCTTGCCGCTTCGCTGCGGCCACTACACGGGCCTCAGCGACCTAGCGCCCCTCGTGGTGCCCGTGCGAAGGAACCTAACTCAAACGCCACTCCAAGGGCATTAGATGATGAAATGGATATAACACCATCGCCAAGGAAGGACTGAACTCTTTGAGCGCGAAAAAAAGCTACCGCCCAGGGTCACAGCCCCAACACACAACTCATAATAACCACACCAAAAGACGCCTTAATATTATAAATACTCGGAAACTAGATATATGAAACCGAGCATTGTACAATGGAACTGTCAGGGCCTAATTAGAAATCCAGATGTCTGTGAAACTCTTTAAAAACAAATGTAGCATTTTTTCTCTTCAAGAAAAACATCTAAACTTTAAATAAATTTTCTTACACAATACGCCTTTTAAGAGGTACACAGACAAATGCACTTTCTCCTCTGGTGCTGCGGTGATAACCACACAGAAATGTCAGGCGTGTCAGTCAGCTCACCTACTAACTACCCTTAAGGCCGTCGCTGTACGGGCAGTCATTTTTAATAGATTAATAACTACCTGCTCACTGTAAATTTCGCCTGATTACCATCTACCTCAGAATTATAGGTACTGATAGAGGAGCCACTGGAACCTTTGCTACTAGTAGGTAATTTTGATGCTGAGGCTCAACTGTGTGGATCTGAGCGCACAGATGCCCGAGGCGGTTTGATTAGGTGATATTTAGTGTCTTCCGGAGCTGGTCTTTTTAAAAGAGGGCAACCTACTACAGTATAGCACACAGCACATACTAACATATCGACTTAGCAATAGGCTCTTCAGCTTTACTTCCATTCATTAACTGGGAGGTGGACCCGAACCCCTATGAAAGTGACCCCTTGTCAGTCACCCTGAAATGTGGGGATATATGCCAGCACAGTTCCATCTCCCATACAAGGTTTAAAAAAACCGGTGCAGTCTGCACAAAATTTATACAATTATCAAAGCTTCCACTCGAAACAATAACACATCTGGACCTTGACAAAACTTGTACAGTCGTTACAACACATATTTTAAATGCTGCCGAAAAGTTTGTACCACTAACCTCTGGCGTCCCTGCCATCGCATTGCCCCTTGGTGGTATGAAGAATGTAGGGAGGTAGAAACATTAAAAAAAGGATTGGGAAGGTCTTCGTAGATATACCACTGCCCAGAATTTCACAGCTTTAAGCGTGTCAAAGCCAAGGGGAGACCGTTCACGTAGAAGCAAAAACCGATAGCTGGAGGTATTTTATATCCTCTATTACCAAAGTATGGAATCGAAGAGGGAGAATTGAGGAACCCAAAACAAAATATTTACTCCTTGTCAGCACTATTTTTGACATGCTTGAGCACCAGGCTAACACACTAGTAAAACACATTGAACACGTTTCAAGTTTCCACGCTCCATGAGTACATTTGTACAGAATAAAAAGTCCGCTGCGCACAAGCCCATACAGGACGACAAGCCACCGAACGACTCTTCTATTTCCCCATTTTTCCTCGAGAAATTACAGGTTGCTCTAGCCGCATGTAAAACTCACTCAGCGCCTGGTGAGGACCACATCATTTACGAAATAATTCGACCCCTCCAATCAAACACAATGAATACTTTCTTTAATTCTTTTGTGAAATATGGTCTTTCGGACGATTTCTACGGGCGTGGTTAGAGTACGCTCTCATGACCATTCTTACAGGAAGAAAAGATATCTCCTCTCCGTCTAGTTACCGCCCCATTGTGCTGACCAGCTGCGTGAGCAAGTTGCTTGGAAAGGTGATTAATAGACGACTCGTGTATTTCTTTCAATACCATGGCATCCTGAATAGCTTCCAGGCAGGATTTCCATCAAGAAGATCTATGACTGAGCAGTTTCTGGCATCGGAGTCATACGTCAAAGATGCCTGTGTGCACAGGCAGTACTGCATGTCTATTTCTTATTTAGAAAAGGTGTACGACGCTGCTTGGCGTTACGGTATCCTGCGAAACCTAAAATGTTATGGCGTGTTACCAAAGATCCTGAACACACAAGCTGCCTGAACGTACTTTTCGGGTAAGAGTAGGTGCGGCATTTTTCGAATTACGCACACAAGTAATCGGGGTTCCGCAGGGAGGGGTACTCCGCTCTACAGTTTCTATCATTGAGTATAACACTCTTCAAAAAAGCACTGCCCCAAACCATTTCTTACTCTGTATACGTAGCTCACATTCATATCAGTTACAAATTTTCTAACCTCTCCATTTATGAACATCAGCTCCAGCTAGGTGCGAACAAACTTGCCAAGTGGGCTAAAGAGAATGTCTACCGTGAATCCTGGAAAGAACACTTTGTTTCGTTCTCCAAGCAGCGCGGCATAAGGCTAGATCCTGATATTGTTCTGAATGGTATGGTAGTTCCGTAAAACAAGATCATAAATTTCTCGGTGTGGTGCTAGGTGATAAGCTTAAGCTTAGTGCGCACATTACAAAGCTAAAAACTAAGTGCATCAAGGAAATGATTATGCTGAAAGACTTGACCCAATAGGCGAAGGAACCAGATAAAACATACCTTCTGCATCTCTTCAGCAGCCTGGTGAGGTAGCGCCTGCACTATGGCAGTGTCTTATATGGATCCACCACTAAAACTGCAGAAAAAATGTTGGATCCTTTTGTGCGCTTAGGGCTCCGCTTTGCGTCCGGAGCCTTCTGGAGGAGCCTCATCCAAAGCTTATATGTATTATATGTTGAGCGTGACCAGTGTTGGTTAGACCACCAGCGGTTGTATGCAGCAATATTGTATGCTCTCAAGGTGGCATAATTAACTATTCAGCCATGTAATTCTATCATCACAGACACATCGGCCAGTAACCGATTTCTTAACCGTCCATTTATTATCATGCCATTCCCGTTGCGAACGGGCGCGCAGAGACAAAGCTTGGTGTCATGATGAACTACTGATACAAAAGTACTCCCACTGACCTCGTTCCTACTTGGAATATGGGTACAGTGTCCTGTGATGTATGCTTTAAAGTAATCGACAAAAACATGAACCAAGATACCTTTTTACAGCATTGCATAAGCTTACAACACACGTAAACAAAACACCCCCTTTTACACAGGCGCATCAAATTCCATTTGTGCTGTGTCATGCGCTGCACATGGCCCCAACTTCACTAGTACAAAGGCGCTGAATTCAAACAGCAGTATTTTTGCAGCATAAGCGCACGGATTTATTTAAATAACAGTTGAACACATTTTGGAAACGAACATGAAACGCTCTATTATATTTACAGATCCTCTCTGTGTCATGATGGCATTACCCTTGGGAAAACTAAATAAAAATCCTGTCCTACACCGACTCATTAGAAAGATAATGTCGGATAATCTTTGCTTTATGACAATATTAGTATGTTGCGTGCCGGTGCACAGCAGCATTCAGGGACACAAAATCGCCGACCAGTATCCTGCGCAAGCTGCTGTTCGCCCTGGCATGGATGAACCTCTGATGCCCCATTTAGACATAAAATCGTTTATATGTCGGAGTCTCCATGAAATATGGCAGCAGGAATGGAACAAAAAATCACATAACAAAGTACAAGCACTAAAACCACTCATAGGTGAATACCTCATTGTGAAACAAGACAGGTTCACAGAGGTATCCATTTGCAGACTGCGAATAGCCCTCACTCCCGCTACACACGTATATAGTTTAAATGGCACATCCCCTCCACTGTTTTACATGCGCGGGAAACGGTTCTCCATGCTCCACGTATTACTTGAGTTTACGTCCTGCACCGCCACGTGAGAATGACGCTTCCCTTAAATCTACTAGTACAACATTCCACTACACCCTTCGCTACACTTGGAGATAATGTAATGTTCAGTTACGAATGGCTTACCTTGCGACTATCAATTCCTTAAAACTCATATCGCTGAGGCCGTCTCCTCAGACACTCTCATCCTTGAGGGAGGTCTTGGTGATTCTCTTGTGCGCATTGGGAGCCCCGCTAGAGCATCACACTCTGAGGCTCCCGGTGCTGTCACGTCTCAAGCACAGTACCGTTCATCCGCCGTTACGAGCACTTCATGTTTAGTCTACGGGCCCTCTACACAAATATATACGGCTTTATTAGGCAGCACCATGCTCATCTTAGACATATTTTAAGCACGACCCTGATATTGAAGGACCACCTAATACAGACTTGGCGCACTTTGGTCCTAGATACCCTTGCGCCAATGAACACAAACATACTACTACTGCTACAAAGAATCGAAGGCGTTACTGACAGAGCTGCAATCCACAGAGAACATAGCGGAGTTTATTTGTAGATTATCAATTTCGTATTCACTACTCATCAGAGGTTTGTTGGCGTCCTCGAGGTCTTTTGGGTATTGAAAACTGACTCTTGTACACAAAAATTGAACAGTCTGCCCAAATATTTGTGCAAGAACTACCGCGAAATTAGCAAAACAGATATATTAACATGACCGGAGAAATAAACAAAGCATTGGCTTTAGCCCAGAAATATAAATTAAAAACAGTTCAAACAGTTCGTTGTGTCTATTGCACAACGTAATCCGCGAAAACGGCTTATGAGGCGACCGAGCTCCTTCATGCGCTGGAATATTTTTTTTACTGAATGATATTTGATTTCAATCATCACTTCTTGGCGACATAATACTAAAACACAGAAAATCTGACAGCGCTAACCCACAAAGAAGGGAGGACAGAAAGACGACATCTCACTTTGTCGGAACGGGGACACTCCGCCGACTGTATTCCGGATGAAACTTAAGAGCGACAACAAAAGTTGCCCAAGCGTCTCATTGCAGCAGCCGGCTATTTCTACGCGCGGGTCGAGGAATTCTTTACTGCGAGTACTTTGAACGTGATACGAGTCGTTTGCGCTATTTTTTTCCGACGTAATCAGGTTCTAAGCTACTCCTTTGACGACAAGCAGACCAAGTGAGGAGCAGCGGACGCTATAACGGATCACGTCCAATCGCCTTTCAAAACGTTCCCGCGCAATTAGACTCCCGGGTCCCTTGCTTCGGCAGAGGGAAGCACCACATGAGCCAATGCCGTTTTTAAGTTGTTCCGGAGTGTAATGATAGGGATAGCTAGAAAACTGGTAGCGATCTAAGGGATTTATTCAACACCAGTGGGTGGCTGATGAAGGCGATAATGACGATGACGAAGTGTACGGTGATAGTGTGTATTATCATAGTGATTATTATCATGATGCGGTAGTGGCGGTGGCGCTGATTTCGGCGGTCGTGGTGGTGGTGGTGGTGGTGGTAGCGGCGAGAACGATTCCATGACATCGCGACAAGAGTTCGCCCAGTGCTGTGGGGTCTCAAATCCTCTCCCACCCCTGACCGAATGCCTTAGCGCTATCATTCCCTGTCGTGTCCAAATTCACGCAACAAAAAATGCACCCAAAACTATGCTTTGCTCGAGTTTACAATGGACCTAAGGTGGGCATATGATCATAATATCATTTAGTTAAAGAGGTCGTTGCAGGCCGCGAAATTTTATTTTGAGCTGGTACATTACTTGGAATATGATATTAGTACTTCATTAGCGAGCAGAACAACCTGCCGTTAGCGCTGCTTGACAACTTTGCACTTAAAGCAAAAGATCGGTGCAACTTTGACAACTGAATGCGTAGGTCAAGCGATCCGACATTCTGTTTGAGATTGAGCTCACTGCACGAAATAAATGTGCAATCTGTGACAACGCCTCCACAAGAAAACGTAACTTCGCAGAGTGTTGCTTGCTCTCCAGCCCCTTATTTCAAGGGTTCGTGGAAATTCCTCCCCTTCTTTAGTAGGCAACGCGTGTGACAACAAGCCATTGCTTCTCCGGTTTCATCGCTTCCGCGGTAAGAATACCTATTGTGTCCTCTGCTCGCCATTCAAAGTGTAGGGAGAAGAAAAAGTGTAACATCACAGCGCCCATAAACAAAAACGCAACTTCGCCAAGGTCTCGCTCAGACTTCGCTAAATCAGCGCAATGGTGCGTGGATATCCTACCTCTAAATTTAGTAAGGGGCGTGTGTGAGCGCTACCACTTCCTTATCCGAATTCATTGTTTTATGTCTTCGATGTCGAGTATGTAATGCAATGATATGGCGTCATCTGAGACGCCTACATAGAACGGTAATCTGATTCTGATTCCTAATATGGGGATTAACACGCCAGTACTGCACCTCGGCTATGAGGCCGGCCCTAATGACGGGCTCCAGAATTATTTTCACGCACTCGGGATTTGTACTGTGCGGCGAAAACGGTACACAAGGGTGTTTTCGCTTTTCGCATACGTGTGAGAAGCAGCCACTATGGCCGGTATTGTACACACGGCCTCCGGTTCAACAGACCAATGCCTTAGCTACTGAGACACCGCGGTCGGTATAAGATGTTAACTGCAACTGGATGTCAATATACAGCTGGGGCTTCCTTCGTAATATACTAGTCAGCCATTTTTTTATTTACCTACTTCATTTCTACTTTTGCTACAATTTATGAAGAGAGGAAAAATTTCTCCAGTGCATGCGGGGAAGAAACACAAAGCGAACCCTATCACTCCCTCCTCAAAGATAGAAACCTGCTGCAAACAAACCAAAAGTTACTCGTGTTCAGCTAACCGGTTACTTCTTTTCTTTAGACCGATCAGTTACTGCTGCATATTTTATGTGCCATGAGGTGCCATGGTAGGACAAGTTGCAAAACGTAATTTGTTTCACTCGGGTCCATGTACACCTCCTCGAGTTCTCAAGATCATCTCCAGCAATACACGCTCTAAGGTAGCCCCTTACGTAGTGTTCTTACAGAATTTTTAATGCTGATGTGGACCCCTCATGAAGTAAGCAATCCGCTACATTTACTCAATTTAAGAAGCAAGCAATGAACCATGCAAGCCGCTAATCGGGTACGCCTGATGCCTCTTTGCCGCAGTCGCTTTACACGCTACATTGTACCAAACGAATCGCGCAGATAGCACTGTGCGAGTTATTTAAAGATGCGTAAATATTTGGTAGTGACCTGCGCTCTGGTGTCATACGTTATATGTTCGGAAAATGGCAAAACAACGCATAAAGCACTTGAAATAGGAAAAATACCCCACAACAGCGAAATATAATAAAATAAGCATAAGCAGACGCAGAAATTCCTACGTGTGACAACGTTTCTGGAGCTTTTGAATCTTTAAAATAAACTATGCATAACTAAACTTTGCAAGACGTTGATTTTGGGTGTCGTATGCGCACTTCCATCCTGAAAGCCTTATCATAGAAGTCATGTCTTCATTTTTTGTTAAGAATATTACGTCCTTACGTGTTTAGAAATTCCAACCGCCTGCGTGCTGGGTATCTGACTACTCTTATTTTGCCAAAAACAGGTACACCGTTGATGAGGCCTTTGTTGCTCTACGTCGGAGTGCACGACGCATAACAGCACAGCCCTACGCTAAGCAGTCAATAAAAAAAATGCAACACATGGCAACCATAGTAGAGTGTAGAGATACAAAACACGCTACGTGTTATGAAACCATACTAGGAACGATGTGCAACTCACCCAAACAGATTCAAGGAAGCTGCCACAACTATCTAAGAGCAGGCGAAACGCAAGCGATGCACTTGCACTTGCACGCTGCAACTTCAAGACGTGGCATGGAGAGCAAATATCCGAAATTATCAGCCTAGAATAATGTAAGACCCTGCATACACACGATTTACCCACCATAATTTACCTAAAAAAACGGTGGGCTCTCCTCAACATGCTTTTTCCAGAGGTTCAATACAGCTCATTTTAAATATTACACGGTCACAGCTTGGGCCTTTTGACCAGGCGTTGGATTTAATTTCCTTTGGCTTTACACACCTTTTAGCTTTTGTTACCAGTGTTTCTCGGCGCTTTTTACCTTTTCGCCGTGAGCCACAACTTTATTTCATAGCTTTGGGCTATTGCTTGCTTTTTACCAGAACGTCTTCTTTATCTAAGAAGAACCACATCATTTCTATGCCCCCTCTACTTTCCTTTCCTTTGTGGTCCTTTTTTTAACCATGTTTTTCGCCTCGCTGAGCCATTAACTTTTTCGCCCTTCCCCAACCCTTTTTAACCGTTTTCTTTATCGTCATCATTTCATCATCATCATCGTCATCATCAATTATTGAGACCTAATACTCTTGCCTCTCTTGTCGTTGACCTTATTAGAATTAAACGAACAAATAAAGCCAAATGCATTCTGACGCCGGCCAGGAGCAGCTAAGTACAAAAAAGCGCCAATGGCAACGGCATCCTTCATCGGAGACGGAAATTTGGGCTGTGCTGCTGAAGAACAGGGGACTAAGTGCAACGTTTTCAGGGAACGTTGCACCTCGCGTCGTAAGTTACGTGTGTGACAACGGCTGCATAATACGGCGAGTTCGCTTTTTCCGCGTTTTGAAGATGGATAGGTTTTACTGCGTCATTCGTAAATGCCGGAAGTACAGATCGCAGCGCAGTGGGTTCGCAACTCGCAGCTACGAGCCGTGAGTGCTTTTCATAGTCAACCCGTTTAACGCATTGTCCCTAAGGCCTGTATAAAAAGTACCCGTAACTGCTGTTCTGGTATACAGTAGAGCTTTCCTTGGACATTCCGGTGAGGCATTCATTTTTCAGCACTATTTTCGTTCTATTGCTAATATCATCCCTGTTTTTTATCGAATCGCTTGTTTAATGCATAAAAATATTTTCTGCTGCCACGAACCAGAACCAGCCGTCTTCCTTCTTCCTTTGAGCCGTTTTGCGTACAGGCAAGGCTCAAAAATTTACGTCTTCATCACATTGTTCATAATGACGAATATTCGATTCTCCAGGACATAAATTTAAAATACAGGGTGATCAAAGTTACGTCGACAGGCTTTTTTTATTAGGCGCTTAGATGTCGTGACCACTACTACAGTAACGTATGCGCCCAGAGCGACTCAGAATGATGTGGTAGTTATGTATGTCGGTGGATTAACTAAGTAAAATGGAATAACTAACTTCTTAGTGGCTGCTGCCG